>JAQJVK010000131.1:0-447500 GCA_035578135.1 Flexamia atlantica | reverse complement strand
AAAATACATAACGTCACAAAAATAAATGACGTCACAAAATACATAACGTCATAAAAATAAATGACGTCACAAAAATTAATTACTTCACAAAATATATAACGTCACAAAAATAAATGACGTCACAAAATACATAACGTCACAAAATACATTACGTCACAAAAATAAATGACGTCACAAAATACATAACGTCACAAAAATAAATGACGTCACAAAAATTAATTACGTCACAAAATACATAACGTCACAAAAATAAATGACGTCACAAAATACATAACGTCACAAAAATAAATGACGTCACAAAATACATAACGTTACAAAAATAAATAACGTCACAAAATACATAACGTCACAAAAATAAATGACGTCACAAAATACATAACGTTACAAAAATAAATGACGTCACAAAATATTTAACGACACAAAATTAAATGACGTCACAAAATACATATTTCATAAAATACATAACGTCACAAAAATAAATGACGTCACAAAATACATAACGTCACAATAATAAATGACGTCACAAAATACATAACGTCATAAAAATAAATGACGTCACAATAATAAATGACGTCACAAAATACATAACGTCACAAAAATAAATGACGTCACAAAATACATAACGTCACAAAAATAAATGACGTCACAAAAATTAATTACGTCACAAAATACATAACGTCACAAAAATAAATAACGTCACAAAATACATAACGTCACAAAATACATAACGTCACAAAAATAAATGACGTCACAAAATAAATAAAGTCACAAAAATAAATGACGTCACAAAATGCATAACGTCACAAAAATAAATGACGTCACGAAATACATAACGTTACAAAAATAAATGACGTCACAAAATATTTAACGATACAAAATTAAATGACGTCACAAAATACATATTTCATAAAATACATAACGTCACAAAAATAAATGACGTCACAAAATACATAACGTCACAAAAATAAATGACGTCACAAAATTAATAACGTCACAAAAACAAATGACGTCACAAAATACATAAGGTCACAAAAACAAATGACGTCACAAAATACATAACGTCACAAAAATAAATGACGTCACAAAATACATAACGTCACAAAAATAAATGACGTCACAAAAATTAATTACGTCACAAAATACATAACGTCACAAAATACATAACGTCACAAAAATAAATGACGTCACAAAATACGTAACGTCACAAAAATAAATGACGTCACAAAATACATAACGTCACAAAAACAAATGACATCACAAAATACATAACGTCACAAAAATAAATGACGTCACAAAATACATAACGTCACAAAAATAAATGACGTCACAAAAATTAATTACTTCACAAAATACATAACGTCACAAAATATATAACGTCACAAAAATAAACGACGTCACAAAAATTAATTACGTCACAAAATACATAACGTCACAAAAATAAATAACGTCACAAAATACATAACGTCACAAAAATAAATGACGTCACAAAATAAATAAAGTCACAAAAATAAATGACGTCACAAAATACATAACGTCACAAAAATAAATGACGTCACAAAATACATAACGTCACAAAAATTAATGACGTCACAAAAATTAATTACGTCACAAAATACATAACGTCACAAAAATTAATTACGTCAAAAAATACATAACCTCACAAAAATAAATGACGTCACAAAATACATAACGTCACAAAAATAAATGACGTCACAAAATACATAACGTCACAAAAATAAATGACGTCACAAAATACATAACGTCATAAAAATAAATGACGTCACAAAAATTAATTACTTCACAAAATACATAACGTCACAAAAATAAATGACGTCACAAAATACATAACGTCACAAAATACATTACGTCACAAAAATAAATGACGTCACAAAATACATAACGTCACAAAAATAAATGACGTCACAAAATACATAACGTCACAAAAATAAATGACGTCACAAAAATTAATTACGTCACAAAATACATAACGTCACAAAAATAAATGACGTCACAAAAATTAATTACGTAACAAAATACATAACGTCACAAAAATAAATGACGTAAAAAAATACATAACCTCACAAAAATAAATGATGTCACAAAATACATAACGTCACAAAAATAAATGACTTCACAAAATACATAACGTCACAAAAATAAATGACGTCACATAATACATAACGTCACAAAAAAAATGACGTTACAAAAAACATAACGTCACAAAAATAAATGACGTCACAAAATACATAACGTCACAAAAATAAATGACGTCACAAAATACATAACGTCACAAAAATAAATGACGTCACAAAAATTAATTACGTCACAAAATACTTAACGTCACAAAATATATAACGTCACAAAAATAAATGACGTCACAAAAATTAATTACGTCACAAAATACATAACGTCACAAAAATAAATAACGTCACAAAATACATAACGTCACAAAATACATAACGTCACAAAAATAAATGACGTCACAAAATAAATAAAGTCACAAAAATAAATGACGTCACAAAATACATAACGTCACAAAAATAAATGACGTCACAAAATACATAACGTCACAAAAATAAATGACGTCACAAAATACATAACGTCAAAAAAATAAATGACGTCACAAAATACATAACGTCATAAAAATAAATGACGTCACAAAAATTAATTACTTCACAAAATACATAACGTCACAAAAAATAAATGACGTCAAAAAATACATAACGTCACAAAATACATTACGTCACAAAAATAAATGACGTCACAAAATACATAACGTCACAAAAATAAATGACGTCACAAAATACATAACGTCACAAAAATAAATGACGTCACAAAAATTAATTACGTCACAAAATACATAACGTCACAAAAATAAATGACGTCACATAATACATAACGTCACAAAAATAAATGACGTCAAAAAATACATAACGTCACAAAAATAAATGACGTCACAAAATACATAACGTTACAAAAATAAATGACGTCACAAAATATTTAACGAC
This sequence comes from Flexamia atlantica, assembly GCA_035578135.1. Taxonomy (NCBI): domain Eukaryota; kingdom Metazoa; phylum Arthropoda; class Insecta; order Hemiptera; family Cicadellidae; genus Flexamia; species Flexamia atlantica. The sequence goes on along the minus strand of JAQJVK010000131.1, from coordinate 444,492 downwards.
ACAAAATTAAATGACGTCACAAAATACATATTTCATAAAATACAAAACGTCACAAAAATAAATGACGTCACAAAATACATAACGTCACAAAAATAAATGACGTCACAAAATACATAACGTCACAAAAATAAATGACGTTACAAAATACATAACGTCTTAAAAATAAATGACGTCACAAAAATTAATTACTTCACAAAATACATAACGTCACAAAAATAAATGACGTCACAAAATACATAACGTCACAAAATACATTACGTCACAAAAATAAATGACGTCACAAAATACATAACGTCACAAAAATAAATGACGTCACAAAAATTAATTACATCACAAAATACATAACGTCACAAAAATAAATGACGTCACAATAATAAATGACGTCACAAAATACATAACGTTACAAAAATAAATGACGTCACAAAATACATAACGTTACAAAAATAAATAACGTCACAAAATACATAACGTCACAAAAATAAATGACGTCACAAAATACATAACTTTACAAAAATAAATGACGTCACAAAATATTTAACGACACAAAATTAAATGACGTCACAAAATACATATTTCATAAAATACATAACGTTACAAAAATAAATGACGTCACAAAATACATAACGTCACAAAAATAAATGACGTCACAAAATACATAACGTCATAAAAATAAATGACGTCACAATAATAAATGACGTCACAAAATACATAACGTCACAAAAATAAATGACGTCACAAAATACATAACGTCACAAAAATAAATGACGTCACAAAAATTAATTACGTCACAAAATACATAACGTCACAAAAATAAATAACGTCACAAAATACATAACGTCACAAAATACATAACGTCACAAAAATAAATGACGTCACAAAATAAATAAAGTCACAAAAATAAATGACGTCACAAAATGCATAACGTCACAAAAATAAATGACGTCACGAAATACATAACATTACAAAAATAAATGACGTCACAAAATATTTAACGACACAAAATTAAATGACGTCACAAAATACATATTTCATAAAATACATAACGTCACAAAAATAAATGACGTCACAAAATACATAACGTCACAAAAATAAATGACGTCACAAAATTAATAACGTCACAAAAACAAATGACGTCACAAAATACATAAAGTCACAAAAACAAATGACGTCACAAAATACATAACGTCACAAAAATAAATGACGTCACAAAATATATAACGTCACAAAAATAAATGACGTCACAAAAATTAATTACGTCACAAAATACATAACGTCACAAAATATATAACGTCACAAAAATAAATGACGTCACAAAAATTAATTAAGTCACAAAATACATAACGTCACAAAAATAAATGACGTCACAAAATAAATAAAGTCACAAAAATAAATGACGTCATAAAATACATAACGTCACAAAAATAAATGACGTCACAAAAATTAAGTATGTCACAAAATACATAGCGTCACAAAAATAAATAACGTCACAAAATACATAACGTCACAAAATACATAACGTCACAAAAATAAATGACGTCACAAAATAAATAAAGTCACAAAAATAAATGACGTCACAAAATACATAACGTCACAAAAATTAATGACGTCACAAAATACATAACGTCACAAAAATAAATGACGTCACAAAATACATAACGTCACAAAAATAAATGACGTCACAAAATACATAACGTCATAAAATACTTAACGTCACAAAAAATGACGTCACAAAATACATAACGTCAAAAAAATAAATGACGTTACAAAATACATAACGTCACAAAAATAAATGACGTCACAAAATACATAACGTCACAAAAATAAATGACGTCACAAAATACATAACGTCACAAAAAAATGACGTCACAAAATACATAATGTCACAAAAATAAATGACGTCCCAAAATACATAACGTCACAAAAATAAATGACGTCAAAAAATACATAACCTCACAAAAATAAATGATGTCACAAAATACATAACGTCACAAAAATAAATGACGTCACAAAAAACATAACGTCACAAAAATAAAAGACGTCACAAAATACATAACGTCACAAAAATAAATGACGTCACAAAATACAAAACGTCAAAAAAATAAATGACGTTACAAAATACATAACGTCACAAAAATAAATGACGTCACAAAATACATAACGTTACAAAAATAAATGACGTCACAAAATATTTAACGACACAAATTTAAATGACGTCACAAAATACATATTTCAAAAAATACATAACGTCACAAAAATAAATGACGTCACAAAATACATAACGTCACAAAAATAAATGACGTCACAAAATACATAACGTCACAAAAATAAATGACGTCACAAATACATAACGTCATAAAAATAAATGACGTCACAAAAATTAATTACTTCACAAAATACATAACGTCACAAAATACATTACGTCACAAAAATAAATGACGTCACAAAATACATAACGTCACAAAAATAAATGACGTCACAAAATACATAACGTCACAAAAATAAATGACGTCACAAAAATTAATTACGTCACAAAATACATAACGTCACAAAAATAAATGACGTCACAATAATAAATGACGTCACAAAATACATAACGTCACAAAAATAAATGACGTCAAAAAATACATAACGTTACAAAAATAAATAACGTCACAAAATACATAACGTCACAAAAATAAATGACGTCACAAAATACATAACGTCACAAAAAAATGACGTCACAAAATACATAACGTCACAAAAATAAATGACGTCAAAAAATACATAACGTCACGAAAATAAATGACGTCACAAAATACATAACGTTACAAAAATAAATGACGTCACAAAATATTTAACGACACAAAATTAAATGACGTCACAAAATACATATTTCATAAAATACATAACGTCACAAAAATAAATGACGTCACAAAATACATAACGTCACCTAAAATAAATGACGTCACAAAATACATAACGTCACAAAAATAAATGACGTCACAAAATACATAACGTCACAAAAATAAATGACGTCACAATAATAAATGACGTCACAAAATACATAACGTCACAAAAATAAATGACGTCACAAAATACATAACGTCACAAAAATAATTGTCACAAAAATTAATTACGTCACAAAATACATAACGTCAAAAATATATATATTCACAAAAATAAATGACGTCACAAAAATTAATTAAGTCACAAAATACATAACGTCACAAAAATAAATAACGTCACAAAATACATAACGTCACAAAATACATAACGTCACAAAAATAAATGACGTCACAAAATAAATAAAGTCACAAAAATAAATGACGTCACAAAATGCATAACGTCACAAAAATAAATGACGTCACGAAATATATAACGTTACAAAAATAAATGACGTCACAAAATATTTAACGACACAAAATTAAATGACGTCACAAAATACATATTTCATAAAATACATAACGTCACAAAAATAAATGACGTCACAAAATACATAACGTCACAAAAATAAATGACGTCACAAAATAAATAACGTCACAAAAATAAATGACGTCACAAAATACATAAGGTCACAAAAACAAATGACGTCACAAAATACATAACGTCACAAAAATAAATGACGTCACAAAAATTAATTACGTCACAAAATACATAACGTCACAAAATAAATAAAGTCACAAAAATAAATGAAGTCACAAAAATTAATTAAGTCACAAAATACATAACGTCACAAAAATAAATGACGTCACAAAATAAATAAAGTCACAAAAATAAATGACGTCACAAAATGCATAACGTCACAAAAATAAATGATGTCACAAAATACATAACGTCACAAAAATAAATGACGTCATAAAATACATAACGTCACAAAAATAAATAACGTCACAAAAATAAATGACGTCCAAAATACATAACGTCACAAAAAAATGACGTCACAAAATACATAACGTCACAAAAATAAATGACGTCAAAAAATACATAACGTCACAAAAATAAATGACGTCACAAAATTAATTACGTCACAAAATACATAACGTCACAAAAATAAATGACGTCACAAAATATTTAACGACACAAAATTAAATGACGTCACAAAATAAATAAAGTCACAAAAATAAATGACGTCACAAAAATTAATTACGTCAAAAAATGCATAACGTCACAAAATATATAACGTCACAAAAATAAATGACGTCACAAAATATATAACGTCACAAAAATAAATGACTTCACAAAATACATAACGTCACAAAAAAATGACGTCACAAAATACATAATGTCACAAAAATAAATGACGTCCCAAAATACATAACGTCACAAAAATAAATGACGTCAAAAAATACATAACCTCACAAAAATAAATGATGTCACAATATACATAACGTCACAAAAATAAATGACGTCACAAAATACATAACGTCACAAAAATAAATGACGTCACAAAATACATAACGTTACAAAAATAAATGACGTCACAAAATATTTAACGACACAAATTTAAATGACGTCACAAAATACATATTTCGAAAAATACATAACGTCACAAAAATAAATGACGTCACAAAATACATAACGTCACAAAAATAAATGACGTCACAAAATACATAACGTCACAAAAATAAATGACGTCACAAATACATTACGTCATAAAAATAAATGACGTCACAAAAATTAATTACTTCACAAAATACATAACGTCACAAAATACATTACGTCACAAAAATAAATGACGTCACAAAATACATAACGTCACAAAAATAAATGACGTCACAAAATACATAACGTCACAAAAATAAATGACGTCACAAAAATTAATTACGTCACAAAATACATAACGTCACAAAAATAAATGACGTCACAATAATAAATGACGTCACAAAATACATAACGTCACAAAAATAAATGACGTCACAAAATACATAACGTTACAAAAATAAATAACGTCACAAAATACATAACGTCACAAAAATAAATGACGTCACAAAATACATAACGTCACAAAAAAATGACGTCACAAAATACATAACGTCACAAAAATAAATGACGTCAAAAAATACATAACGTCACAAAAATAAATGACGTCACAAAATACATAACGTTACAAAAATAAATGACGTCACAAAATATTTAACGACACAAAATTAAATGACGTCACAAAATACATATTTCATAAAATACATAACGTCACAAAAATAAATGACGTCACAAAATACATAACGTCACCTAAAATAAATGACGTCACAAAATACATAACGTCACAAAAATAAATGACGTCACAAAATACATAACGTCACAAAAATAAATGACGTCACAATAATAAATGACGTCACAAAATACATAACGTCACAAAAATAAATGACGTCACAAAATACATAACGTCACAAAAATAATTGTCACAAAAATTAATTACGTCACAAAATACATACCGTCACAAAATATATAACGTCACAAAAATAAATGACGTCAAAAAAATTAATTAAGTCACAAAATACATAACGTCACAAAAATAAATAACGTCACAAAATACATAACGTCACAAAATACATAACGTCACAAAAATAAATGACGTCACAAAATAAATAAAGTCACAAAAATAAATGACGTCACAAAATGCATAACGTCACAAAAATAAATGACGTCACGAAATATATAACGTTACAAAAATAAATGACGTCACAAAATATTTAACGACACAAAATTAAATGACGTCACAAAATACATATTTCATAAAATACATAACGTCACAAAAATAAATGACGTCACAAAATACATAACGTCACAGAAATAAATGACGTCACAAAATAAATAACGTCACAAAAATAAATGACGTCACAAAATACATAAGGTCACAAAAACAAATGACGTCACAAAATACATAACGTCACAAAAATAAATGACGTCACAAAAATTAATTACGTCACAAAATACATAACGTCACAAAATAAATAAAGTCACAAAAATAAATGAAGTCACAAAAATTAATTAAGTCACAAAATACATAACGTCACAAAAATAAATGACGTCACAAAATAAATAAAGTCACAAAAATAAATGAAGTCACAAAATGCATAACGTCACAAAAATAAATGATGTCACAAAATACATAACGTCACAAAAATAAATGACGTCATAAAATACATAACGTCACAAAAATAAATGACGTCACAAAAATTTATTACGTCACGAAAATAAATAACGTCACAAAATACATAACGTCACAAAATACATAGCGGCACAAAAATAAATGACGTCACAAAGTACATAACGTCACAAAAATAAATGAAGTCACAAAATACATAACGTCAAAAAAATAAATGACGTCAAAAAAATACATAACGTCACAAAATAAATGACGTCACAAAATACATAACGTCACAAAAATAAATGACGTCACAATAATAAATGACGTCACAAAATACATAACGTCACAAAAATAAATGACGTCACAAAATACATAACGTTACAAAAATAAATGACGTCACAAAATACATAACGTCACAAAAATAAATGACGTCCAAAATACATAACGTCACAAAAAATGACGTCACAAAATACATAACGTCACAAAAATAAATGACGTCAAAAAATACATAACGTCACAAAAATAAATGACGTCACAAAATTAATTACGTCACAAAATACATAACGTCACAAAAATAAATGACGTCACAAAATATTTAACGACACAAAATTAAATGACGTCACAAAATAAATAAAGTCACAAAAATAAATGACGTCACAAAAATTAATTACGTCAAAAAATGCATAACGTCACAAAATATATAACGTCACAAAAATAAATGACGTCACAAAATACATAACGTCACAAAAATAAATGACGTCACAAAATACATAACGTCACAAAAAAATGACGTCACAAAAAAATGACGTCACAAAATACATAATGTCACAAAAATAAATGACGTCCCAAAATACATAACGTCACAAAAATAAATGACGTAAAAAAATACATAACCTCACAAAAATAAATGATGTCACAAAATACATAACGTCACAAAAATAAATGACGTCACAAAATACATAACGTCACAAAAATAAAAGACGTCACAAAATACATAACGTCACAAAAATGAATGACGTCACAAAGTACATAACGTCACAAAAATAAATGACGTCACAAAAATAAATAACGTCACAAAATACATAACGTCACAAAATACATAACGTCACAAAAATAAATGACGTCACAAAATACATAACGTCACAAAAATAAATGACGTCAAAAAACACATAACGTCACAAAAATAAATGACGTCACAATAATAAATGACGTCACAAAATACATAACGTCACAAAAATAAATGACGTCACAAAATACATAACGTTACAAAAATAAATGATGTCACAAATTACATAATGTCACAAAAATAAATGACGTCACAAAATACATAACGTCACAAAAATAAATGACGTTACAAAAAACATAACGTCACAAAAATAAATGACGTCACAAAATACTTAACGTCACAAAAATAAATGACGTCACAAAATACATAACGTCACAAAAATAAATGACGTCACAAAATACATAACGTCACAAAAATAAATGACGTCACAAAATACATAACGTCACAAAAATAAATGACGTTACAAAAAACATAACGTCACAAAAATAAATGACGTCAAATAATACATAACGTCACAAAAATAAATGACGTCACAAAATACATAACGTCACAAAAATAAATGACGTCACAAAATACATAACGCCACAAAAACAAATGACGTCACAAAATACATAACGTCACAAAAATAAATGACGTCACAAAATACATAACGTCACAAAAATAAATGACGTCACAAAAATTAATTACGTCACAAAATACATAACGTCACAAAAATAAATAACGTCACAAAATACATAACGTCACAAAATACATAACGTCACAAAAATAAATGACGTCACAAAATACATAACGTCACAAAAATAAATGACGTTACAAAAAACATAACGTCACAAAAATAAATGACGTCACAAAATACATAACGTCACAAAAATAAATGACGTCACAAAATACATAACGTCACAAAAATAAATGACGTCACAAAATACATAACGTTACAAAAATAAATGACGTCACAAAATACATAACGTCACAAAAATTGAAGTCACAAAATACATAACGTCAAAAAAATAAATGACGTTAAAAAATACATAACGTCACAAAAATAAATGACGTCACAAAATACATAACGTCACAAAAATAAATGACGTCACAAAATAAATAACGACACAAAAAAATGACGTCACAAAATACATAATGTCACAAAAATAAATGACGTCACAAAATACATAACGTCACAAAAATAAATGACGTCAAAAAATACATAACCTCACAAAAATAAATGATGTCACAAAATACATAACGTCACAAAAATAAATGACGTCACAAAATACATAACGTCACAAAAATAAATGACGTCACAAAATACATAACGTCACAAAAATAAATGACGTCACAAAATACATAACGTCACAAAAATAAATGACGTCACAAAAATAATTAAACGTCACAAAATACATAACGTCACAAAATATATAACGTCACAAAAATAAATGACGTCACAAAATACAAAACGTCACAAAAAAAATGACGTCACAAAAAAAATAACGTCAAAAAAATAAATGACGTCACAAAATACGTAACGTCACAAAAATAAATGACGTCAAAAAATACATTACGTCACAAAAATAAATGACGTCACAATAATAAATGACGTCACAAAATACATAACGTTACAAAAATAAATGACGTCACAAAATACATAACGTCACAAAAATAAATGACGTCACAAAATACATAACGTCACAAAAAATGACGTCTCAAAATACATAACGTCACAAAAATAAATGACGTCACAAAATACATAACGTCACAAAAATAAATGACGTTACAAAAAACATAACGTCACAAAAATAAATGACATCACAAAATACATAGCGTCACAAAAATAAATGACGTCACAAAAATAAATGACGTCACAAAATACATAACGTCACAAAAACAAATGACGTCACAAAATACATAACGTCACAAAAATAAATGACGTCACAAAATACATAACGTCACAAAAATAAATGACGTCACAAAAATTAATTACGTCACAAAATACATAACGTCACAAAAATAAATAACGTCACAAAATACATCACGTCACAAAATACATAACGTCACAAAAATTAATGACGTCACAAAATAAATAAAGTCACAAAAATAAATGACGTCACAAAATAAATAACGTCACAAAAATAAATGACGTCACAATATACATAACGTCACAAAAATTAATGACGTCACAAAATACATAACGTCACAAAAATTAATTACGTCAAAAAATACAAAACCTCACAAAAATAAATGACGTCACAAAATACATAACGTCACAAAAATAAATGACGTCACAAAATACATAACGTCACAAAAATAAATGACGTCACAAAATACATAACGTCATAAAAATAAATGACGTCACAAAAATTAATTACTTCACAAAATACATAACGTCACAAAAATAAATGACGTCACAAAATACGTAACGTCACAAAATACATTACGTCACAAAAATAAATGACGTCACAAAATACATAACGTCACAAAAATAAATGACGTCACAAAATACATAACGTCACAAAAATAAATGACGTCCAAAATACATAACGTCACAAAAATAAATGACGTCAAAAAATACATAACGTCACAAAAATAAATGACGTCAAAAAATACATAACGTCACAAAAATAAATGACGTCACAAAATTAATTACGTCACAAAATACATAACGTCACAAAAATAAATGACGTCACAAAATATTTAACGACACAAAATTAAATGACGTCACAAAATAAATAAAGTCACAAAAATAAATGACGTCACAAAAATTAATTACGTCACAAAATGCATAACGTCACAAAATATATAACGTCACAAAAATAAATGACGTCACAAAAATTAAGTACGTCACAAAATACATAGCGTCACAAAAATAAATAACGTCACAAAATACATAACGTCACAAAATACATAACGTCACAAAAATAAATGACGTTACAAAAAACATAACGTCACAAAAATAAATGACGTCACAAAATACTTAACGTCACAAAAATAAATGACGTCACAAAATACATAACGTCACAAAAATAAATGACGTCACAAAATACATAACGTCACAAAAATAAATGACGTCACAAAATACATAACGTCACAAAAATAAATGACGTTACAAAAAACATAACGTCACAAAAATAAATGACGTCACATAATACATAACGTCACAAAAATAAATGACGTCACAAAATACATAACGTCACAAAAATAAATGACGTCACAAAATACATAACGTCACAAAAACAAATGACGTCACAAAATACATAACGTCACAAAAATAAATGACGTCACAAAATACATAACGTCACAAAAATAAATGACGTCACAAAAATTAATTACGTCACAAAATACATAACGTCACAAAAATAAATAACGTCAAAAAATACATAACGTCACAAAATACATAACGTCACAAAAATAAATGACGTCACAAAATACATAACGTCACAAAAATAAATGACGTTACAAAAAACATAACGTCACAAAAATAAATGACGTCACAAAATACATAACGTCACAAAAATAAATGACGTCACAAAATACATAACGTCACAAAAATAAATGACGTCACAAAATACATAACGTCACAAAAATAAATGACGTCACAAAATACATAACGTCACAAAATTAAATGACGTTACAAAAAACATAACGTCACAAAAATAAATAATGTCACAAAATACATAACGTCACAAAAATAAATGACGTCACAAAATACATAACGTCACAAAAATAAATGACGTCACAAAATACATAACGTCACAAAAACAAATGACGTCACAAAATACATAACGTCACAAAAATAAATGATGTCACAAAATACATAGCTTCACAAAAATAAATTACGTCACAAAATACATAACGTTACAAAAATTGAAGTCACAAAATACATAACGTCAAAAAAATAAATGACGTTAAAAAATACATAACGTCACAAAAATAAATGACGTCACAAAATACATAACGTCACAAAAATAAATGACGTCACAAAATAAATAACGACACAAAAAAATGACGTCACAAAATACATAATGTCACAAAAATAAATGACGTCACAAAATACATAACGTCACAAAAATAAATGACGTCAAAAAATACATAACCTCACAAAAATAAATGATGTCTCAAAATACATAACGTCACAAAAATAAATGACGTCACAAAATACATAACGTCACAAAAATAAATGACGTCACAAAATACATAACGTCACAAAAATAAATGACGTCACAAAATACATAACGTCACAAAAATAAATGACGTCACAAAAATAATTAAACGTCACAAAATACATAACGTCACAAAATATATAACGTCACAAAAATAATTGACGTCACAAAATACAAAACGTCACAAAAATAAATGACGTCACAAAAAAAATAACGTCAAAAAAATAAATGACGTCACAAAATACGTAACGTCACAAAAATAAATGACGTCAAAAATACATAACGTCACAAAAATAAATGACGTCACAATAATAAATGACGTCACAAAATACATAACGTTACAAAAATAAATGACGTCACAAAATACATAACGTCACAAAAATAAATGACGTCACAAAATACATAACGTCACAAAAAATGACGTCTCAAAATACATAACGTCACAAAAATAAATGACGTCACAAAATACATAACGTCACAAAAATAAATGACGTTACAAAAAACATAACGTCACAAAAATAAATGACATCACAAAATACATAGCGTCACAAAAATAAATGACGTCACAAAATACATAACGTCACAAAAATAAATGACGTCACAAAATACATAACGTCACAAAAACAAATGACGTCACAAAATACATAACGTCACAAAAATAAATGACGTCACAAAATACATAACGTCACAAAAATAAATGACGTCACAAAAATTAATTACGTCACAAAATACATAACGTCACAAAAATAAATAACGTTACAAAATACATCACGTCACAAAATACATCACGTCACAAAATACATAACGTCACAAAAATAAATGACGTCACAAAATAAATAAAGTCACAAAAATAAATGACGTCACAAAATACATAACGTCACAAAAATAAATGACGTCACAATATACATAACGTCACAAAAATAAATGACGTCACAAAATACATAACGTCACAAGAATAAATGACGTCACAAAAATTAATTACGTCAAAAAATACAAAACCTCACAAAAATAAATGACGTCACAAAATACATAACGTCACAAAAATAAATGACGTCACAAAATACATAACGTCACAAAAATAAATGACGTCACAAAATACATAACGTCATAAAAATAAATGACGTCACAAAAATTAATTACTTCACAAAATACATAACGTCACAAAAATAAATGACGTCACAAAATACGTAACGTCACAAAATACATTACGTCACAAAAATAAATGACGTCACAAAATACATAACGTCACAAAAATAAATGACGTCACAAAATACATAACGTCACAAAAATAAATGACGTCCAAAATACATAACGTCACAAAAATAAATGACGTCAAAAAATACATAACGTCACAAAAATATATGACGTCAAAAAATACATAACGTCACAAAAATAAATGACGTCACAAAATTAATTACGTCACAAAATACATAACGTCACAAAAATAAATGACGTCACAAAATATTTAACGACACAAAATTAAATGACGTCACAAAATAAATAAAGTCACAAAAATAAATGACGTCACAAAAATTAATTACGTCACAAAATGCATAACGTCACAAAATATATAACGTCACAAAAATAAATGACGTCACAAAAATTAAGTACGTCACAAAATACATAGCGTCACAAAAATAAATAACGTCACAAAATACATAACGTCACAAAAATAATTGACGTCACAAAAAATAACGTCAAAAAAATAAATGACGTCACAAAATACATAACGTCACAAAAATAAATGACGTCACAAAAATAAATAACGTCACAAAATACATAACGTCACAAAATACATAACGTCACAAAAATAAATGACGTCACAAAATACAAAACGTCACAAAAATAATTGACGTCACAAAAAATAACGTCAAAAAAATAAATGACGTCACAAAATACGTAACGTCACAAAAATAAATGACATCAAAAAATACATAACGTCACAAAAATAAATGACGTCACAATAATAAATGACGTCACAAAATACATAACGTCACAAAATACATAACGTCACAAAAATAAATGACGTCACAAAATACATAACGTCACAAAAATAAATGACGTCAAAAAACACATAACGTCACAAAAATAAATGACGTCACAAAATACATAACGTCACAAAATAAATGACGTCACAAAATACATAACGTCACAAAATTAAATGACGTTACAAAAAACATAACGTCACAAAAATAAATAATGTCACAAAATACATAACGTCACAAAAATAAATGACGTCACAAAATACATAACGTCACAAAAATAAATGACGTCACAAAATACATAACGTCACAAAAACAAATGACGTCACAAAATACATAACGTCACAAAAATAAATGACGTCACAAAATACATAGCTTCACAAAAATAAATTACGTCACAAAATACATAACGTTACAAAAATTGAAGTCACAAAATACATAACGTCAAAAAAATAAATGACGTTAAAAAATACATAACGTCACAAAAATAAATGACGTCACAAAATACATAACGTCACAAAAATAAATGACGTCACAAAATAAATAACGACACAAAAAAATGACGTCACAAAATACATAATGTCACAAAAATAAATGACGTCACAAAATACATAACGTCACAAAAATAAATGACGTCAAAAAATACATAACCTCACAAAAATAAATGATGTCTCAAAATACATAACGTCACAAAAATAAATGACGTCACAAAATACATAACGTCACAAAAATAAATGACGTCACAAAATACATAACGTCACAAAAATAAATGACGTCACAAAATACATAACGTCACAAAAATAAATGACGTCACAAAAATAATTAAACGTCACAAAATACATAACGTCACAAAATATATAACGTCACAAAAATAATTGACGTCACAAAATACAAAACGTCACAAAAATAAATGACGTCACAAAAAAAATAACGTCAAAAAAATAAATGACGTCACAAAATACGTAACGTCACAAAAATAAATGACGTCAAAAATACATAACGTCACAAAAATAAATGACGTCACAATAATAAATGACGTCACAAAATACATAACGTTACAAAAATAAATGACGTCAAAAAATACATAACGTCACAAAAATAAATGACGTCACAAAATACATAACGTCACAAAAAATGACGTCTCAAAATACATAACGTCACAAAAATAAATGACGTCACAAAATACATAACGTCACAAAAATAAATGACGTTACAAAAAACATAACGTCACAAAAATAAATGACATCACAAAATACATAGCGTCACAAAAATAAATGACGTCACAAAATACATAACGTCACAAAAATAAATGACGTCACAAAATACATAACGTCACAAAAACAAATGACGTCACAAAATACATAACGTCACAAAAATAAATGACGTCACAAAATACATAACGTCACAAAAATAAATGACGTCACAAAAATTAATTACGTCACAAAATACATAACGTCACAAAAATAAATAACGTTACATAATACATCACGTCACAAAATACATCACGTCACAAAATACATAACGTCACAAAAATAAATGACGTCACAAAATAAATAAAGTCACAAAAATAAATGACGTCACAAAATACATAACGTCACAAAAATAAATGACGTCACAATATACATAACGTCACAAAAATAAATGACGTCACAAAATACATAACGTCACAAGAATAAATGACGTCACAAAAATTAATTACGTCAAAAAATACAAAACCTCACAAAAATAAATGACGTCACAAAATACATAACGTCACAAAAATAAATGACGTCACAAAATACATAACGTCACAAAAATAAATGACGTCACAAAATACATAACGTCATAAAAATAAATGACGTCACAAAAATTAATTACTTCACAAAATACATAACGTCACAAAAATAAATGACGTCACAAAATACGTAACGTCACAAAATACATTACGTCACAAAAATAAATGACGTCACAAAATACATAACGTCACAAAAATAAATGACGTCACAAAATACATAACGTCACAAAAATAAATGACGTCCAAAATACATAACGTCACAAAAATAAATGACGTCAAAAAATACATAACGTCACAAAAATATATGACGTCAAAAAATACATAACGTCACAAAAATAAATGACGTCACAAAATTAATTACGTCACAAAATACATAACGTCACAAAAATAAATGACGTCACAAAATATTTAACGACACAAAATTAAATGACGTCACAAAATAAATAAAGTCACAAAAATAAATGACGTCACAAAAATTAATTACGTCACAAAATGCATAACGTCACAAAATATATAACGTCACAAAAATAAATGACGTCACAAAAATTAAGTACGTCACAAAATACATAGCGTCACAAAAATAAATAACGTCACAAAATACATAACGTCACAAAATACATAACGTCACAAAAATAAATGACGTCACAAAATAAATAAAGTCACAAAAATAAATGACGTCACAAAATACATAACGTCACAAAAAATGACGTCACAAAATACATAACGTCAAAAAAATAAATGATGTTAAAAAATACATAACGTCACAAAAATAAATGACGTCACAAAATACATAACGTCACAAAAATAAATGACGTCACAAAATAAATAACGTCACAAAAAAATGACGTCACAAAATACATAATGTCACAAAAATAAATGACGTCACAAAATACATAACGTCACAAAAATAAATGACGTCAAAAAATACATAACCTCACAAAAATAAATGATGTCACAAAATACATAACGTCACAAAAATAAATGACGTCACAAAATACATAACGTCACAAAAATAAATAACGTCACAAAATACATAACGTCACAAAAATAAATGACGTCACAAAATACATAACGTCACAAAAATAAATGACGTCACAAAAATAAATAACGTCACAAAATACATAACGTCACAAAATACATAACGTCACAAAAATAAATGACGTCACAAAATACAAAACGTCACAAAAATAATTGACGTCACAAAAAAAATAACGTCAAAAAAATAAATGACGTCACAAAATACGTAACGTCACAAAAATAAATGACATCAAAAAAAAAACGTCACAAAAATAAATGACGTCACAATAATAAATGACGTCACAAAATACATAACGTTACAAAAATAAATGACATCACAAAATACATAACGTCACAAAAATAAATGACGTCACAAAATACATAACGTCACAAAAAATGACGTCTCAAAATACATAACGTCACAAAAATAAATGACGTCACAAAATACATAACGTCACAAAAATAAATGACGTTACAAAAAACATAACGTCACAAAAATAAATGACATCACAAAATACATAGCGTGACAAAAATAAATGACGTCACAAAATACATAACGTCACAAAAACAAATGACGTCACAAAATACATAACGTCACAAAAATAAATGACGTCACAAAATACATAACGTCACAAAAATAAATGACGTCACAAAAATTAATTACGTCACAAAATACATATGGTCACAAAAATAAATAACGTCACAAAATACATCACGTCACAAAATACATAACGTCACAAAAATAAATGACGTCACAAAATAAATAAAGTCACAAAAATAAATGACGTCACAAAATACATAACGTCACAAAATATATAACGTCACAAAAATAATTGACGTCACAAAATACAAAACGTCACAAAAATAAATGACGTCACAAAAAAAATAACGTCAAAAAAATAAATGACGTCACAAAATACGTAACGTCACAAAAATAAATGACGTCAAAAATACATAACGTCACAAAAATAAATGACGTCACAATAATAAATGACGTCACAAAATACATAACGTTACAAAAATAAATGACGTCAAAAAATACATAACGTCACAAAAATAAATGACGTCACAAAATACATAACGTCACAAAAAATGACGTCTCAAAATACATAACGTCACAAAAATAAATGACGTCACAAAATACATAACGTCACAAAAATAAATGACGTTACAAAAAACATAACGTCACAAAAATAAATGACATCACAAAATACATAGCGTCACAAAAATAAATGACGTCACAAAATACATAACGTCACAAAAATAAATGACGTCACAAAATACATAACGTCACAAAAACAAATGACGTCACAAAATACATAACGTCACAAAAATAAATGACGTCACAAAATACATAACGTCACAAAAATAAATGACGTCACAAAAATTAATTACGTCACAAAATACATAACGTCACAAAAATAAATAACGTTACATAATACATCACGTCACAAAATACATCACGTCACAAAATACATAACGTCACAAAAATAAATGACGTCACAAAATAAATAAAGTCACAAAAATAAATGACGTCACAAAATACATAACGTCACAAAAATAAATGACGTCACAATATACATAACGTCACAAAAATAAATGACGTCACAAAATACATAACGTCACAAGAATAAATGACGTCACAAAAATTAATTACGTCAAAAAATACAAAACCTCACAAAAATAAATGACGTCACAAAATACATAACGTCACAAAAATAAATGACGTCACAAAATACATAACGTCACAAAAATAAATGACGTCACAAAATACATAACGTCATAAAAATAAATGACGTCACAAAAATTAATTACTTCACAAAATACATAACGTCACAAAAATAAATGACGTCACAAAATACGTAACGTCACAAAATACATAACGTCACAAAAATAAATGACGTCACAAAATACATAACGTCACAAAAATAAATGACGTCCAAAATACATAACGTCACAAAAATAAATGACGTCAAAAAATACATAACGTCACAAAAATATATGACGTCAAAAAATACATAACGTCACAAAAATAAATGACGTCACAAAATTAATTACGTCACAAAATACATAACGTCACAAAAATAAATGACGTCACAAAATATTTAACGACACAAAATTAAATGACGTCACAAAATAAATAAAGTCACAAAAATAAATGACGTCACAAAAATTAATTACGTCACAAAATGCATAACGTCACAAAATATATAACGTCACAAAAATAAATGACGTCACAAAAATTAAGTACGTCACAAAATACATAGCGTCACAAAAATAAATAACGTCACAAAATACATAACGTCACAAAATACATAACGTCACAAAAATAAATGACGTCACAAAATAAATAAAGTCACAAAAATAAATGACGTCACAAAATACATAACGTCACAAAAAATGACGTCACAAAATACATAACGTCAAAAAAATAAATGATGTTAAAAAATACATAACGTCACAAAAATAAATGACGTCACAAAATACATAACGTCACAAAAATAAATGACGTCACAAAATAAATAACGTCACAAAAAAATGACGTCACAAAATACATAATGTCACAAAAATAAATGACGTCACAAAATACATAACGTCACAAAAATAAATGACGTCAAAAAATACATAACCTCACAAAAATAAATGATGTCACAAAATACATAACGTCACAAAAATAAATGACGTCACAAAATACATAACGTCACAAAAATAAATAACGTCACAAAATACATAACGTCACAAAAATAAATGACGTCACAAAATACATAACGTCACAAAAATAAATGACGTCACAAAAATAAATAACGTCACAAAATACATAACGTCACAAAATACATAACGTCACAAAAATAAATGACGTCACAAAATACAAAACGTCACAAAAATAATTGACGTCACAAAAAAAATAACGTCAAAAAAATAAATGACGTCACAAAATACGTAACGTCACAAAAATAAATGACATCAAAAAAAAAACGTCACAAAAATAAATGACGTCACAATAATAAATGACGTCACAAAATACATAACGTTACAAAAATAAATGACATCACAAAATACATAACGTCACAAAAATAAATGACGTCACAAAATACATAACGTCACAAAAAATGACGTCTCAAAATACATAACGTCACAAAAATAAATGACGTCACAAAATACATAACGTCACAAAAATAAATGACGTTACAAAAAACATAACGTCACAAAAATAAATGACATCACAAAATACATAGCGTGACAAAAATAAATGACGTCACAAAATACATAACGTCACAAAAACAAATGACGTCACAAAATACATAACGTCACAAAAATAAATGACGTCACAAAATACATAACGTCACAAAAATAAATGACGTCACAAAAATTAATTACGTCACAAAATACATATGGTCACAAAAATAAATAACGTCACAAAATACATCACGTCACAAAATACATAACGTCACAAAAATAAATGACGTCACAAAATAAATAAAGTCACAAAAATAAATGACGTCACAAAATACATAACGTCACAAAAATAAATGACGTCACAATATACATAACGTCACAAAAATTAATGACGTCACAAAAATTAATTACGTCACAAAATACATAACGTCACAAAAATTAATTACGTCAAAAAATACATAACGTCACAAAAATAAATGACGTCACAAAATACATAACGTCACAAAAACAAATGACGTCACAAAATACATAACGTCACAAAAATAAATGACGTCACAAAATACATAACGTCACAAAAATAAATGACGTCACAAAAATTAATTACGTCACAAAATACATATGGTCACAAAAATAAATAACGTCACAAAATACATCACGTCACAAAATACATAACGTCACAAAAATAAATGACGTCACAAAATAAATAAAGTCACAAAAATAAATGACGTCACAAAATACATAACGTCACAAAAATAAATGACGTCACAATATACATAACGTCACAAAAATTAATGACGTCACAAAAATTAATTACGTCACAAAAATTAATTACGTCACAAAATACATAACGTCACAAAAATTAATTACGTCAAAAAATACATAACCTCACAAAAATAAATGACGTCACAAAATACATAACGTCACAAAAATAAATGACGTCATAAAATACATAACGTCACAAAAATAAATGACGTCACAAAATACATAACGTCATAAAAATAAATGACGTCACAAAAATTAATTACTTCACAAAATACATAACGTCACAAAAATAAATGACGTCACAAAATACGTAACGTCACAAAATACATTACGTCACAAAAATAAATGACGTCACAAAATACATAATGTCACAAAAATAAATGACGTCACAAAATACATAACGTCACAAAAATAAATGACGTCACAAAAATTAACCACGTCACAAAATACATAACGTCACAAAAATAAATGACGTCACAAAAATTAATTACGTCACGAAATACATAACGTCACAAAAATAAATGACGTCAAAAAATACATAACCTCACAAAAATAAATGATGTCACTAAATACATAACGTCACAAAAATAAATGACTTCACAAAATACATAACGTCACAAAAATAAATGACGTCACATAATACATAACGTCACAAACATAAATGACGTCACAAAATACATAACGTCACAAAAATAAATGACGTCACAAAATACATAACGTCACGAAAATAAATGACGTCACAATAATAAATGACGTCACAAAATACATAACGTCACAAAAATAAATGACGTCACAAAATTCATAACGTTACAAAAATAAATAACGTCACAAAATACATAACGTCACAAAAATAAATTACGTCACAAAATACATAACGTCACAAAAAAATGACGTCACAAAATACATAACGTCACAAAAATAAATGACGTCAAAAAATATATAACGTCACAAAAATAAATGACGTCACAAAATACATAACGTTACAAAAATAAATGACGTCACAAAATATTTAACGACACAAAATTAAATGACGTCACAAAATACATATTTCATAAAATACATAACGTCACAAAAATAAATGACGTCACAAAATACATAACGTCACAAAAATAAATGACGTCACAAAATACATAACGTCACAAATATAAATGACGTCACAATAATAAATGACGTCACAAAATACATAACGTCACAAAAATAAATGACGTCACAAAATACATAACGTCACAAAAATAAATGACGTCACAAAAATTAATTACGTCACAAAATACATAACGTCACAAAATATATAACGTCACAAAAATAAATGACGTCACAAAAATTAATTAGGTCACAAAATACATAACGTCACAAATATAAATGACGTCACAATAATAAATGACGTCACAAAATACATAACGTCACTAAAATAAATGACGTCACAAAATACATAACGTCACAAAAATAAATGACGTCACAAAAATTAATTACGTCACAAAATACATAACGTCACAAAATATATAACGTCACAAAAATAAATGACGTCACAAAAATTAATTAGGTCACAAAATACATAACGTCACAAAAATAAATAACGTCACAAAATACATAACGTCACAAAATACATAACGTCACAAAAATAAATGACGTCACAAAATAAATAAAGTCACAAAAATAAATGACGTCACAAAATGCATAACGTCACTAAAATAAATGACGTCACAAAATACATAACGTCACAAAAATAAATGACGTCACAAAAATTAATTACGTCACAAAATACATAACGTCACAAAATATATAACGTCACAAAAATAAATGACGTCACAAAAATTAATTAGGTCACAAAATACATAACGTCACAAAAATAAATAACGTCACAAAATACATAACGTCACAAAATACATAACGTCACAAAAATAAATGACGTCACAAAATAAATAAAGTCACAAAAATAAATGACGTCACAAAATGCATAACGTCACAAAAATAAATGACGTCACGAAATACATAACTGGACAATTCTAATATACTGTACAAATATTTTACCATATGATAATATTTCACATGTGTTAATTTTAATTCAATATTGTAAACAGAAACAAACAAATACAGAGTTTCTTTAGTAAATTATCAAAAACGCATTTCATTTTTATTCTTTCTAAAATAATTATATTTATTCTTAACTATACATTCCTTCACGAAACATAAATGGACCTCACGATCCGGATTTAGTTTACCAACGATATGGAAACTACAATATTATTTATATTTCAAAAAATAAACTATAATCATTAAGTTCAACATAATATAGTCCACTCAGAAAAAGAAATGGCACCTACGCGGGGAGATTCAAGATTGAAACATACAGAAGGTCAACAGATTTAATCAAAAAAAGACTAAACAAAATAAAATCAAATGTAGAAGCTATACAATGTCAGGAAAAAGATCCAAGTCAACTCCAAAAGAAAAGATTGAAGACATACGTATCTGAGATTGAGAAGAAACGAGCGGACTTCGAGCAAATCTTCAACTGCGCAGTTTCTCATGAGGATCAGGAATCGCTACCAAACGAAACGCTTGCTTCCGATCAAACAGAAGTTGAAGAACTTTATGTGGACATCGCAACAGTAATCGATTTTCTTCTCCAGCCTTCAGTTGAGCCCCAACCTAACGTAAGCGATAACTTGGAAGCTCCAGGTATGTCCTCCAATATTCAACACTCAGTAAGTTTGCCGAAATTTGAGTTAAACAAATTTTCTGGTGACTTATCAACCTGGATAACTTTCATTAACTTGTTTGACTCCTCAATACACTTCAACAACTCACTTTCAAACGTAATTAAATTTCAATATCTTTTAAGTGTGTTAAATGGCGAACCACTAAACTTGATTCGCAATCTAAGTTTGTCTGATGACAACTACATTATTGCATACAATCTACTTCGGGATCGGTATCAAAATGACCGATTACTGCAATTAATGCATCTTAATCGCATACTTGACCTCCCGGAAATATCCGTAAATCATGTTCCTGGAATCCGACAGTTTGTTAACACTTTCAATGAAAACACCCAGGCATTGCAAGCAATTAAATGTGACATGCCAGATCCTAATCCGTTTTTGGTCGCAGTAATTTTGCGTAAAATGGATGCCGATCTTCGCAAACGGCTATAGTCATTCCGGGACACATCACCAAATGGTAATCATTCCTTACCTACTATTAAAGAGATTTTCAATTTCCTTAATCGGGAATGCATTCATTATGAAGATGCTAC
Source organism: Flexamia atlantica (assembly GCA_035578135.1). Lineage (NCBI taxonomy): Eukaryota > Metazoa > Arthropoda > Insecta > Hemiptera > Cicadellidae > Flexamia > Flexamia atlantica. The sequence continues at coordinate 421,240 of JAQJVK010000131.1, read as the reverse complement.
TTTTTCTTTAACTGCTCGTATGGATGAGGCCCCACGCATCAACACCAAACCCAAAACCTCATCTCGAGAAGTAAATGTTTCAAAGAATAGTGTAACAAAAAGGTCTTTTCCTAAGGACGTTATGTCTTTTTCATGTGCTGGGTGCAAACAAACTAGTCATAAAACTTACTCTTGCCCCATATTTCTCGCAAAAAGTCCACAAGAACGCTTTCAAATAATAAAAACTCGCAATCATTGCATTTCATGCCTCGGAATGCATAATGTCAAATCATGTAAGTCTCAATCTACTTGTAAAGTGTGTCACAAACGACACAACACTCTTTTACATTTTAATTCACCTAATTTAGATGATACAATTCAACAATCATCTTACAAGGTTGAAAATAGCACTAATGGTTCTCCAATTATAGACCCAAACAGTGCTGATCCATCAATAACATTGAGTGCCCAAAATCAGCTAACACATCCTAACAAAGACACCACAGTCTTACTAGGTACATTATTGATTAAAATACGAGCTTTGAATGGTACAGCTCATACATTTAGGGCTTTGCTTGATTCAGGTAGCATGTGTTCATTAATTACAGAACATGCAGTCAACTTGCTAAATGCTCGTCGTCAATATTGTGACGTTCAAATCTCAGGTATCAATCAACAAAATACTCGAAATAAGGGTAAAATATACGCAACGCTAAAAACTCTGTCGGGTCAACAAATCATCACTGATCATTCTATGATTATATTGAATAAACTTACAACCGACCTTCCACGCATGCCTGTCTCTCCCGATATTGTTCAATTGGCACAACAGTACAATCTTGCTGATCCTACCTTTCATAAACCAAATCGGGTAGACATTATATTAGGAGCTTCATTATTTCCTTATATTTTCACTGGAAAACAGATTTCCTTAGGCCCTGATAAGCCGCACATCTTTGACACTACTTTTGGTTATGTAGTCATGGGAATCACTCCATGCCTAACCTCGTCGTCTTCACCATCTACTTCTAATCATACTAGTACTCTAAATGCATGTCTTCATTCGTCAGATGTTGACATTCATAACTCCATTCAACGTTTCTGGACACAGGAAGAACTTCCTAAATGTTCGGTTCAATCCGAAGAGGATATTTACTGCGAAAATCATTTTGCAGAGACACATAGTCGTGACGATACAGGACGTTATACTGTCCGATTGCCATTCAAAAATCCGATTCACACATTGGGCACCTCTCGCAATGCCGCTGAATTACGATTACGGGCTATGGAACAAAAATTCGCAAGCAATAAACGGTTTTCTGTACTGTATCTCGATTTCATGGATGATTACTTATCTCTCGGGCACATGTCAAAATACGAAGAATCCGTCTTACCTGAAGATCATTATTTTTTACCACATCACGGTGTTCTGAAAGAATCCAGCAGTACAACCAAACTGCGTACCGTATTTGATGCTAGTTCCAAAACCAGTTCCGGATTATCGTTAAATGACATACTTTTAACAGGGCAAAAGCTGCAAACTAACATAGCTGATATACTCATGCATTTTCGACGTCATAATGTAGTGTTTTGTTGTGATATCCGTCAAATGTATCGCCAAATTAACATTCATCCTGATGACCGTAATTATCAATTAATTCTTTGGAGAGAAAATACTTATGACCCAATTAGTATTTATAGGCTCAACACCGTAACTTACGGAATGAATAGTTCTCCTTTCTTAGCCATTCGCACACTACTCCAACTGGCCAATGATGATGGTCATGATTTTCCAAAAGCAGCCCATGCCATTCGTTCTCACACATATGTTGATGACATCATCACAGGAGCTGACACAGTGGAAGACGCTATTGATTTGCAAAATCAACTTACTTCTTTACTAAAACGTGGTTGTTTCGAGTTACGTAAATGGGTCTCTAATTCACCTCAACTTCTAAATAATGTTCCACATTCCCATCTAGAGACTCCTACATTTCTATCTAACTCTCCAGATCCACAGTTTTCAGTTTTGGGTCTAAGATGGTCACCGACTACAGACGCATTTTCGTACGCTTTTCAATTGCCTGAAAAACCTGTAATTCATACCAAACGGACAGTTATAAGTACCATTGCAAAAATTTATGATCCTTGTGGTTTCCTGAGTCCTTTTATTATGCTTGCTAAATCTTTCATGCAACTAATCTGGACGAAAGGTTTATCATGGGATGCTCCTCTACCAAAAGACCTTCAATCTCAATGGACATTATTACTGAAAGATACTGAAAATTTATCTAAAATCACTATACCTCGTTCCTTGAATATCAGTTTATCGCATAAAATAGAGCTGCACGGTTTCTGTGATGCATCGGAAAACGGATATGCCGCTGTCGTTTATGTTAGATGCGAACAACCTAATGGTACCACAGTTGTTAACTTAGTCATATCCAAGACCCGAGTAGCACCTTTGAAGCGTGTCACCATACCTCGACTAGAATTATGCGCAGCTTATCTACTCGCACAATTAATAGCTCATTGCATTTCACTACTTCCCGAACATTTTTCTTCAAATAACATCCATCTTTGGAGCGACTCTACGATCACATTAACCTGGCTAAGAACCCCACCATACCGTTTGAAAACATATGTGGCAAATCGGGTATCTCAAACTCAGGAGCTTGTCCCAATTGAAGCATGGAATCATATTTCATCAGAAGAAAACCCAGCTGATTGTGCTTCACGAGGTTTGCTTTTGTCCCGTTTGACTAATCATTCCATTTGGTGGAAAGGTCCTTCATGGCTTTCATTACCATCATGTGAGTGGCCAACAACGTCGTTTACTCCCATACAACTTGACGCTTCGCATGAAGTTAAATCAAATCCTTTGCCAGTTCTGTCCACCAGTCAAGCAGAAGAGTTGGCAATACTGTCCAAGTTTTCATCGTGGACTAAGGTAGAACGAGTAATGGCGTTCGTTTTAAGGTTTATACATAACTGTCGAAGTTCAGCATCGAAACTAGGTAACCTGACATCAGAGGAACTTCAAGAGTCAAAAGTAAAAGTATTTTATTTAGTTCAACAGTCAACATTTAAGAATGAGTTTTTATCATTAACTCATAATGAATGTCCAAAACAATTGCGAAAATTAAATCCATTCATTGATGAAAATAGTTTGATTCGCATTGGTGGTCGTTTACGCAACACTTCACTACTACAAGACGCAAAATATCCAATCTTGTTACCAAAACGACATCATATAGTTGATATCCTTATCGACTATTATCATATTCAACATTTACATGCCGGTCCCCAACTTGTCCAGTCATTACTGTCGCAAAAGGTCTGGATTTTGAACGCGAGAAATGCTGTCAGGTTACGCATTCATAAATGTGTGATGTGTTTCAAAATTCGCCCGACAAACAAAAACCCATTTATGGCAGACTTGCCATCATTTCGAGTCAATCCAACTAAACCATTCACATCAACTGGCATAGACTATGGTGGACCTTACACAGTCAAAGTAGTGAACATGCGGTCCACAAAAACGATCAAAGTTTATATTTGTGTTTTCATATGCATGGTCACAAAAGCTGTTCATCTTGAAGTTGTCATGGACTTAACAACTGACGCTTTCATCGCAGCAATCAGCAGATTTATTTCAAGGCGTGGATTATGCACAGACATTTACTCTGATTGCGGAACCAATTTCGTGGGTGCCAACACAGTTCTCCGTAATATCATCAAATCCACAATACAATCTACTGACGCCAAACAACGTATTCAAAGGTTCTCGTCAAATCTGTCCATTCGCTTCCACTTCAACCCACCTGCATCTCCACATCATGGTGGACTTTGGGAGAATGCCATAAAGTCTGCGAAACATCATCTTCATAGAGTAATGGGAAACTTGATTTTGACGTTACCCGAATTCATTACTTTGGTGACAAGAATTGAAGCCATGCTTAATTCTAGGCCATTGACACCTATCTCCAGTGACCCTTCAGATCTAATGCCACTAACCCCAGGACATTTCTTAACTGGTGGTCCTCTCACATCATTACCAGAAAATGATCTAACACATATACCTGCGAACCGCCTCAAACACTGGCAACTAGTGCAACATCTCTTCCAACGGATTTGGGATCGCTGGAGCCTTGAATATCTGCACACGCTCCAACAACGTAACAAGTGGAATCTCAAAACATTAAATTTGAAAATTGGAGATTTGGTGCTGTTACAAACCCCGTCTACTTCGTTATCATGGCCATTGGGAAAAATTCAAGAAACATTTCCAGGATCAGATGGAATTGTGCGGGTAGTCAGAATCAAGACTAAAGATGGCAGTTATGTTCGACCGGTAACAAAAATATATCCACTACCAATAGACTAACAAGTGATTACGTTGAAGTAGTTACTTCAAGGCGGCCGGTATATGGACAATTCTAATATACTGTACAAATATTTTACCATATGATAATATTTCACATGTGTTAATTTTAATTCAATATTGTAAACAGAAACAAACAAATACAGAGTTTCTTTAGTAAATTATCAAAAACGCATTTATAATTATATTTATTCTTAACTATACATTCCTTCACGAAACACATAACGTTACAAAAATAAATGACGTCACAAAATATTTAACGACACAAAATTAAATGACGTCACAAAATACATATTTCATAAAATACATAACGTCACAAAAATAAATGACGTCACAAAATACATAACGTCACAAGAATAAATGACGTCACAAAATACATAACGTCACAAAAATAAATGACGTCACAAAATACATAAGGTCACAAAAACAAATGACGTCACAAAATACATAACGTCACAAAAATAAATGACGTCACAAAATACATAACGTCACAAAAATAAATGACGTCACAAAAATTAGTTACGTCACAAAATACATAACGTCACAAAATATATAACGTTCCAAAAATAAATGACGTCACAAAAATTAATTAAGTCACAAAATACATAACGTCACAAAAATAAATAACGTCACAAAATACATAACGTCACAAAATACATAACGTCACAAAAATAAATGACGTCACAAAATAAATAAAGTCACAAAAATAAATGACGTCACAAAATGCATAACGTCACAAAAATAAATGATGTCACAAAATACATAACGTCACAAAAATAAATGACGTCATAAAATACATAACGTCACAAAAATAAATGACGTCACAAAAATTTATTACGTCACGAAAATAAATAACGTCACAAAATACATAACGTCACAAAATACATAGCGGCACAAAAATAAAAGACGTCACAAAATACATAACGTCACAAAAATAAATGACGTCACAAAATACATAACGTCAAAAAAATAAATGACGTCAAAAAAATACATAACGTCACAAAAATAAATGACGTCACAAAATACATAACGTCACAAAAATAAATGACGTCACAATAATAAATGACGTCACAAAATACATAACGTCACAAAAATAAATGACGTCACAAAATACATAACGTTACAAAAATAAATGACGTCACAAAATACATATCGTCACAAAAATAAATGACGTCCAAAATACATAACGTCACAAAAAAATGACGTCACAAAATACATAACGTCACAAAAATAAATGACGTCAAAAAATACATAACGTCACAAAAATAAATGACGTCACAAAATTAATTACGTCACAAAATACATAACGTCACAAAAATAAATTACGTCACAAAATATTTAACGACACAAAATTAAATGACGTCACAAAATAAATAAAGTCACAAAAATAAATGACGTCACAAAAATTAATTACGTCACAAAATGCATAACGTCACAAAATATATAACGTCACAAAAATAAATGACGTCACAAAAATTAAGTACGTCAAAAAATAAATAGCGTCACAAAAATAAATAACGTCACAAAATACATAACGTCACAAAAATAAATGACGTCACAAAATAAATAAAGTCACAAAAATAAATGACGTCACAAAATACATAACGTCACAAAATTTAATGACGTCACAAAATACATAACGTCACAAAAATAAATGACGTCACAAAATACATAACGACAAAAAAATAAATGACGTCACAAAATACATAACGTCATAAAATACATAACGTCACAAAAAATGACGTCACAAAATACATAACGTCAAAAAAATAAATGACGTTACAAAATACATAACGTCACAAAAATAAATGACGTCACAAAATACATAACGTCACAAAAATAAATGACGTCACAAAATACATAACGTCACAAAAAAATGACGTCACAAAATACATAATGTCACAAAAATAAATGACGTCCCAAAATACATAACGTCACAAAAATAAATGACGTCACAAAATACATAACGTCACAAAAATAAATGACGTCACAAAATACATAACGTCACAAAAATAAATGACGTCACAAACATAATGACGTCACAAAATACATATTGTCACAAAAATAAATGACGTCACAAAATACATAACGTCACAAAAAAAAATGACGTCACAAAATACGTAACGTCACAAAAATAAATGACGTCAAAAAATACATAACGTCACAAAAATAAATGACGTCACAATAATAAATGACGTCACAAAATACATAACGTTACAAAAATAAATGACGTCACAAAATACATAACGTCACAAAAATAAATGACGTCACAAAATACATAACGTCACAAAAAATGACGTCTCAAAATACATAACGTCATAAAAATAAATGACGTCACAAAATACATAACGTCACAAAAATAAATGACGTTACAAAAAACATAACGTCACAAAAAAAAATGACATCACAAAATACATAGCGTCACAAAAATAAATGACGTCACAAAATACATAACGTCACAAAAATAAATGACGTCACAAAATACATAACGTCACAAAAACAAATGACGTCACAAAATACATAACGTCACAAAAATAAATGACGTCACGAAATACATAACGTCACAAAAATAAATTACGTCACAAAAATTAATTACGTCACAAAATACATAACGTCACAAAAATAAATAACGTCACAAAATACATCACGTCACAAAATACATAACGTCACAAAAATAAATGACGTCACAAAATAAATAAAGTCACAAAAATAAATGACGTCACAAAATACATAACGTCACAAAAATAAATGACGTCACAATATACATAACGTCAAAAAAATTAATGACGTCACAAAAATTAATTACGTCACAAAATACATAACGTCACAAAAATTAATTACGTCAAAAAATACATAACCTCACAAAAATAAATGACGTCACAAAATACATAACGTCACAAAAATAAATGACGTCACAAAATACATAACGTCACAAAAATAAATGACGTCACAAAATACATAACGTCATAAAAATAAATGACGTCACAAAAATTAATTACTTCACAAAATACATAACGTCACAAAAATAAATGACGTCACAAAATACGTAACGTCACAAAATACATTACGTCACAAAAATAAATGACGTCACAAAATACATAACGTCACAAAAATAAATGACGTCACAAAATACATAACGTCACAAAAATAAATGACGTCACAAAAATTAATTACGTCTCAAAATACATAACGTCACAAAAATAAATGACGTCACAAAAATTAATTACGTCACAAAATACATAACGTCACAAAAAAATGACGTCAAAAAATACATAACCTCACAAAAATAAATGATGTCACAAAATACATAACGTCACAAAAATAAATGACGTCACAAAATACATAACGTCACAAAAATAAATGACGTCACATAATACATAACGTCACAAACATAAATGACGTCACAAAATACATAACGTCTCAAAAATAAATAACGTCACAAAATACATCACGTCACAAAATACATAACGTCACAAAAATAAATGACGTCACAAAATACATAACGGCACAAAAATAAATGACGTCACAAAATACATAACGTTACAAAAATAAATAACGTCACAAAATACATAACGTCACAAAAATAAATGACGTCACAAAATACATAACGTCACAAAAAATGACGTCACAAAATACATAACGTCACAAAAATAAATGACGTCAAAATATATAACGTCACAAAAATAAATGACGTCACAAAATACATAACGTTACAAAAATAAATGACGTCACAAAATATTTAACGACACAAAATTAAATGACGTCACAAAATACATATTTCATAAAATACATAACGTCACAAAAATAATTGACGTCATAAAATACATAACGTCACAAAAATAAATGACGTCACAAAATACATAACGTCACAAATATAAATGACGTCACAATAATAAATGACGTCACAAAATACATAACGTCACGAAAATAAATGACGTCACAAAATACATTACGTCACAAAAATAAATGACGTCACAAAAATTAATTACGTCACAAAATACATAACGTCACAAAATATATAACGTCACAAAAATAAATGACGTCACAAAAATTAATTAGGTCACAAAATACATAACGTCACAAAAATAAATAACGTCACAAAATACATAACGTCACAAAATACATAACGTCACAAAAATAAATGACGTCACAAAATAAATAAAGTCACAAAAATAAATGACGTCACAAAATGCATAACGTCACAAAAATAAATGACGTCACGAAATACATAACGTTACAAAAATAAATGACGTCACAAAATATTTAACGACATAAAATTAAATGACGTCACAAAATACATATTTCATAAAATACATAACTTCACAAAAATAAATGACGTCACAAAATACATAACGTCACAAAAATAAATGACGTCACAAAATACATAACGTCACAAAAATAAATGACGTCACAAAATACATAAGGTCACAAAAACAAATGACGTCACAAAATACATAACGTCACAAAAATAAATGACGTCACAAAATACATAACGTCACAAAAATAAATGACGTCACAAAAATTAATTACGTCACAAAATACATAACGTCACAAAATATATAACGTTCCAAAAATAAATGACGTCACAAAAATTAATTAAGTCACAAAATACATAACGTCACAAAAATAAATAACGTCACAAAATACATAACGTCACAAAATACATAACGTCACAAAAATAAATGACGTCACAAAATGCATAACGTCACAAAAATAAATGATGTCACAAAATACATAACGTCACAAAAATAAATGACGTCATAAAATACATAACGTCACAAAAATAAATGACGTCACAAAAATTTATTACGTCACGAAAATAAATAACGTCACAAAATACATAACGTCACAAAATACATAGCGGCACAAAAATAAAAGACGTCACAAAATACATAACGTTACAAAAATAAATAACGTCACAAAATACATAACGTCAAAAAAATAAATGACGTCAAAAAAATACATAACGTCACAAAAATAAATGACGTCACAAAATACATAACGTCACAAAATTAAATGACGTCACAATAATAAATGACGTCACAAAATACATAACGTCACAAAAATAAATGACGTCACAAAATACATAACGTTACAAAAATAAATGACGTCACAAAATACATATCGTCACAAAAATAAATGACGTCCAAAATACATAACGTCACAAAAAAATGACGTCACAAAATACATAACGTCACAAAAATAAATGACGTCAAAAAATACATAACGTCACAAAAATAAATGACGTCACAAAATTAATTACGTCACAAAATACATAACGTCACAAAAATAAATGACGTCACAAAATATTTAACGACACAAAATTAAATGACGTCACAAAATAAATAAAGTCACAAAAATAAATGACGTCACAAAAATTAATTACGTCACAAAATGCATAACGTCACAAAATATATAACGTCACAAAAATAAATGACGTCAAATAATTAAGTACGTCACAAAATACATAGCGTCACAAAAATAAATAACGTCACAAAATACATAACGTCACAAAAATAAATGACGTCACAAAATAAATAAAGTCACAAAAATAAATGACGTCACAAAATACATAACGTCACAAAATTTAATGACGTCACAAAATACATAACGTCACAAAAATAAATGACGTCACAAAATACATAACGTCACAAAAATAAATGACGTCACAAAATACATAACGTCATAAAATACATAACGTCACAAAAAATGACGTCACAAAATACATAACGTCAAAAAATAAATGACGTTACAAAATACATAACGTCACAAAAATAAATGACGTCACAAAATACATAACGTCACAAAAATAAATGACGTTACAAAATACATAATGTCACAAAAAAATGACGTCACAAAATACATAATGTCACAAAAATAAATGACGTCCCAAAATACATAACGTCACAAAATTTAATGACGTCACAAAATACATAACGTCACAAAAATAAATGACGTCACAAAATACATAACGTCACAAAATTTAATGACGTCACAAAATACATAACGTCACAAAAATAAATGACGTCACAAAATACATAACGTCACAAAAATAAATGACGTCACAAAATACATAACGTCATAAAATACATAACGTCACAAAAAATGACGTCACAAAATACATAACGTCAAAAAAATAAATGACGTTACAAAATACATAACGTCACAAAAATAAATTACGTCACAAAATACATAACGTCACAAAAATAAATGACGTCAAAAAATACATGACCTGACAAAAATAAATGATGTCACAAAATAAATAAAGTCACAAAAATAAATGACGTCACAAAAATTAATTACGTCACAAAATGCATAACGTCACAAAATATATAACGTCACAAAAATAAATGACGTCAAAAAAATTAAGTACGTCACAAAATACATAGCGTCACAAAAATAAATAACGTCACAAAATAAATAACGTCACAAAAATAAATGACGTCACAAAATAAATAAAGTCACAAAAATAAATGACGTCACAAAATACATAACGTCACAAAATTTAATGACGTCACAAAATACATAACGTCACAAAAATAAATGACGTCACAAAATACATAACGTCACAAAAATAAATGACGTCACAAAATACATAACGTCATAAAATACATAACGTCACAAAAAATGACGTCACAAAATACATAACGTCAAAAAAATAAATGACGTTACAAAATACATAACGTCACAAAAATAAATGACGTCACAAAATACATAACGTCACAAAAATAAATGACGTTACAAAATACATAACGTCACAAAAAAATGACGTCACAAAATACATAATGTCACAAAAATAAATGACGTCCCAAAATACATAACGTCACAAAATTTAATGACGTCACAAAATACATAACGTCACAAAAATAAATGACGTCACAAAATACATAACGTCACAAAAATAAATGACGTCACAAAATACATAACGTCAAAAAAAATGACGTGACAAAATACATAACGTCATAAAAATAAATGACGTCACAAAAATTAATTACTTCACAAAATACATAACGTCACAAAAATAAATGACGTCACAAAATACATAACGTCACAAAATACATTACGTCACAAAAATAAATGACGTCACAAAATACATAACGTCACAAAAATAAATAACTTCACAAAATACATAACGTCACAAAAATAAAGGACGTCACAAAAATTAATTACGTCACAAAATACATAACGTCACAAAAATAAATGACGTCAAAAAATACAAAACCTCACAAAAATAAATGATGTCACAAAATACATAATGTCACAAAAATAAATGACGTCACAAAATACATAACGTCACAAAAATAAATGACGTCACAAAATACATAACGTCACAAAAATAAATGACGTCACAAAATACATAACGTCACAAAAATAAATGACGTCACAAAAATAAATAACGTCACAAAATACATAACGTCACAAAATACATAACTTCACAAAAATAAATGACGTCACAAAATACATAACGTCACAAAAATAAATGACGTCACAAAATACATAACGTCACAAAAATAAATGACGTCACAAAATACATAACGTCACAAAAAATGACGTCACAAAATACATAAGGTCACAAAAATAAATGACGTCACAAAATACATAACGTCACAAAAATAAATGACGTCACAAAATACATAACGTCACAAAAATAAATGACGTCACAAAATACAAAACGTCACAAAAACTAATGACGTCACAAAATACGTAACGTCAAAAAAATAAATGACGTCACAAAATACATAACTTCACAAAAATAAATAACGTCACAAAATACATAACGTCACAAAATACATAACGTCACAAAAATAAATGACGTCACAAAATAAATAAAATCACAAAAATAAATGACGTCACAAAATACATAACGTCACAAAAATAAATGACGTCACAAAATACATAACGTCACAAAATTAATTACGTCACAAAATACATAACGTCACAAAAATAAATGACGTCACAAAATATTTAACGACACAAAATTAAATGACGTCACAAAATAAATAAAGTCACAAAAATAAATGACGTCACAAACATAAATTACGTCACAAAATGCATAACGTCACAAAATATATAACGTCACAAAAATAAATGACGTCACAAAAATTAAGTACGTCACAAAATACATAGCGTCACAAAAATAAATAACGTCACAAAATACATAACGTCACAAAATACATAACATCACAAAAATAAATGACGTCTTAAAATAAATAAAGTCACAAAAATAAATGACGTCACAATAATAAATGACGTCACAAAATACATAACGTCAAAAAAATAAATGACGTCACAAAATACATAACGTCACAAAAATAAATGACGTCACAAAATACATAACGTCACAAAAATAAATGACGTCACAAAAATAAATGACGTCACAAAATACATAACGTCACAAAAATAAATAACGTCACAAAATACATAACGTCACAAAAATAAAGGACGTCACAAAAATTAATTACGTCACAAAATACATAACGTCACAAAAATAAATGACGTCAAAAAATACAAAACCTCACAAAAATAAATGATGTCACAAAATACATAATGTCACAAAAATAAATGACGTCACAAAATACATAACGTCACAAAAATAAATGACGTCACAAAATACATAACGTCACAAAAATAAATGACGTCACAAAATACATAACGTCACAAAAATAAATGACGTCACAAAAATAAATAACGTCACAAAATACATAACGTCACAAAATACATAACTTCAGAAAAATAAATGACGTCACAAAATACATAACGTCACAAAAATAAATGACGTCACAAAATACATAACGTCACAAAAATAAATGACGTCACAAAATACATAACGTCATAAAATACATAACGTCACAAAAAATGACGTCACAAAATACATAACGTCAAAAAAATAAATGACGTTACAAAATACATAACGTCACAAAAATAAATGACGTCACAAAATACATAACGTCACAAAAATAAATGACGTTACAAAATACATAATGTCACAAAAAAATGACGTCACAAAATACATAATGTCACAAAAATAAATGACGTCCCAAAATACATAACGTCACAAAATTTAATGACGTCACAAAATACATAACGTCACAAAAATAAATGACGTCACAAAATACATAACGTCACAAAATTTAATGACGTCACAAAATACATAACGTCACAAAAATAAATGACGTCACAAAATACATAACGTCACAAAAATAAATGACGTCACAAAATACATAACGTCATAAAATACATAACGTCACAAAAAATGACGTCACAAAATACATAACGTTAAAAAAATAAATGACGTTACAAAATACATAACGTCACAAAAATAAATTACGTCACAAAATACATAACGTCACAAAAATAAATGACGTCAAAAAATACATGACCTGACAAAAATAAATGATGTCACAAAATAAATAAAGTCACAAAAATAAATGACGTCACAAAAATTAATTACGTCACAAAATGCATAACGTCACAAAATATATAACGTCACAAAAATAAATGACGTCAAAAAAATTAAGTACGTCACAAAATACATAGCGTCACAAAAATAAATAACGTCACAAAATACATAACGTCACAAAAATAAATGACGTCACAAAATAAATAAAGTCACAAAAATAAATGACGTCACAAAATACATAACGTCACAAAATTTAATGACGTCACAAAATACATAACGTCACAAAAATAAATGACGTCACAAAATACATAACGTCACAAAAATAAATGACGTCACAAAATACATAACGTCATAAAATACATAACGTCACAAAAAATGACGTCACAAAATACATAACGTCAAAAAAATAAATGACGTTACAAAATACATAACGTCACAAAAATAAATGACGTCACAAAATACATAACGTCACAAAAATAAATGACGTTACAAAATACATAACGTCACAAAAAAATGACGTCACAAAATACATATAGTCACAAAAATAAATGACGTCCCAAAATACATAACGTCACAAAATTTAATGACGTCACAAAATACATAACGTCACAAAAATAAATGACGTCACAAAATACATAACGTCACAAAAATAAATGACGTCACAAAATACATAACGTCAAAAAAAATGACGTGACAAAATACATAACGTCATAAAAATAAATGACGTCACAAAAATTAATTACTTCACAAAATACATAACGTCACAAAAATAAATGACGTCACAAAATACATAACGTCACAAAATACATTACGTCACAAAAATAAATGACGTCACAAAATACATAACGTCACAAAAATAAATAACGTCACAAAATACATAACGTCAAAAAAATAAAGGACGTCACAAAAATTAATTACGTCACAAAATACATAACGTCACAAAAATAAATGACGTCAAAAAATACAAAACCTCACAAAAATAAATGATGTCACAAAATACATAATGTCACAAAAATAAATGACGTCACAAAATACATAACGTCACAAAAATAAATGACGTCACAAAATACATAACGTCACAAAAATAAATGACGTCACAAAATACATAACGTCACAAAAATAAATGACGTCACAAAAATAAATAACGTCACAAAATACATAACGTCACAAAATACATAACTTCACAAAAATAAATGACGTCACAAAATACATAACGTCACAAAAATAAATGACGTCACAAAATACATAACGTCAAAAAAATAAATGACGTCACAAAATGCATAACGTCACAAAAATAAATGACGTCACAAAATACATAACGTCACAAAAATAAATGACGTCACAATAATAAATGACGTCACAAAATACATAACGTCACAAAAATAAATGACGTCACAAAATACATAACGTTACAAAAATAAATGACGTCACAAAATACATAACGTCACAAAAATAAATGACGTCACAAAATACATAACGTCACAAAAAATGACGTCACAAAATACATAACGTCACAAAAATAAATGACGTCACAAAATACATAACGTCACAAAAATAAATGACGTCACAAAATACATAACGTCACAAAAATAAATGACGTCACAAAATACAAAACGTCACAAAAACTAATGACGTCACAAAATACGTAACGTCAAAAAAATAAATGACGTCACAAAATACATAACGTCACAAAAATAAATAACGTCACAAAATACATAACGTCACAAAAATAAATGACGTCACAAAATAAATAAAGTCACAAAAATAAATGACGTCACAAAATACATAACGTCACAAAAATAAATGACGTCACAAAATACATAACGTCACAAAATTAATTACGTCACAAAATACATAACGTCACAAAAATAAATGACGTCACAAAATATTTAACGACACAAAATTAAATGACGTCGCAAAATAAATAAAGTCACAAAAATAAATGACGTCACAAACATTAATTACGTCACAAAATGCATAACGTCACAAAATATATAACTTCACAAAAATAAATGACGTCACAAAAATTAAGTACGTCACAAAATACATAGCGTCACAAAAATAAATAACGTCACAAAATACATAACGTCACAAAATACATAACATCACAAAAATAAATGACGTCTTAAAATAAATAAAGTCACAAAAATAAATGACGTCACAATAATAAATGACGTCACAAAATACATAACGTCAAAAAAATAAATGACGTCACAAAATACATAACGTCACAAAAATAAATGACGTCACAAAATACATAACGTCACAAAAATAAATGACGTCACAAAAATAAATGACGTCACAAAATACATAACGTCACAAAAATAAATAACGTCACAAAATACATAACGTCACAAAAATAAAGGACGTCACAAAAATTAATTACGTCACAAAATACATAACGTCACAAAAATAAATGACGTCAAAAAATACAAAACCTCACAAAAATAAATGATGTCACAAAATACATAATGTCACAAAAATAAATGACGTCACAAAATACATAACGTCACAAAAATAAATGACGTCACAAAATACATAACGTCACAAAAATAAATGACGTCACAAAATACATAACGTCACAAAAATAAATGACGTCACAAAAATAAATAACGTCACAAAATACATAACTTCACAAAAATAAATGACGTCACAAAATACATAACGTCACAAAAATAAATGACGTCACAAAATACATAACGTCAAAAAAATAAATGACGTCACAAAATGCATAACGTCACAAAAATAAATGACGTCACAAAATACATAACGTCACAAAAATAAATGACGTCACAATAATAAATGACGTCACAAAATACATAACGTCACAAAAATAAATGACGTCACAAAATACATAACGTTACAAAAATAAATGACGTCACAAAATACATAACGTCACAAAAATAAATGACGTCACAAAATACATAACGTCACAAAAAATGACGTCACAAAATACATAACGTCACAAAAATAAATGACGTAACAAAATACATAACGTCACAAAAATAAATGACGTCACAAAATACATAACGTCACAAAAATAAATGACGTCACAAAATACAAAACGTCACAAAAACTAATGACGTCACAAAATACGTAACGTCAAAAAAATAAATGACGTCACAAAATACATAACGTCACAAAAATAAATAACGTCACAAAATACATAACGTCACAAAATACATAACGTCACAAAAATAAATGACGTCACAAAATAAATAAAGTCACAAAAATAAATGACGTCACAAAATACATAACGTCACAAAAATAAATGACGTCACAAAATACATAACGTCACAAAATTAATTACGTCACAAAATACATAACGTCACAAAAATAAATGACGTCACAAAATATTTAACGACACAAAATTAAATGACGTCACAAAATAAATAAAGTCACAAAAATAAATGACGTCACAAACATTAATTACGTCACAAAATGCATAACGTCACAAAATATATAACGTCACAAAAATAAATGACGTCACAAAAATTAAGTACGTCACAAAATACATAGCGTCACAAAAATAAATAACGTCACAAAATACATAACGTCACAAAATACATAACATCACAAAAATAAATGACGTCTTAAAATAAATAAAGTCACAAAAATAAATGACGTCACAAAATACATAACGTCACAAAAATAAATGACGTCACAAAATACATAACGTCATAAAATACATAACGTCACAAAAAATGACGTCACAAAATACATAACGTCAAAAAAATAAATGACGTTACAAAATACATAACGTCACAAAAATAAATGACGTCACAAAATACATAACGTCACAAAAATAAATGACGTCAGAAAATACATAACGTCACAAAAAAAATGACGTCACAAAATACATAATGTCACAAAAATAAATGACGTCCCAAAATACATAACGTCACAAAAATAAATGTCGTCACAAAATACATAACGTCACAAAAACAAATGACGTCAAAAAATACATAACGTCACAAAAATAAATGACGTCACAAACATAATGACGTCACAAAATACATATTGTCACAAAAATAAATGACGTCACAAAATACATATCGTCACAAAAATAAATGACGTCACAAAAATTAATTACTTCACAAAATACATAACGTCACAAAAATAAATGACGTCACAAAATACATAACGTCACAAAATATATTACGTCACAAAAATAAATGACGTCACAAAATACATAACGTCACAAAAATAAATAACGTCACAAAATACATAACGTCACAAAAATAAATGACGTCACAAAAATTAATTATATCACAAATTACATAACGTCACAAAAATAAATGACGTCAAAAAATACAAAACCTCACAAAAATAAATGATGTCACAAAATACATAACGTCACAAAAATAAATGACGTCACAAAATACATAACGTCACAAAAATAAATGACGTCACAAAATACATAACGTCACAAAAATAAATGACGTCACAAAATACATAACGTCACAAAAATAAATGACGTCACAAAAATAAATAACGTCACAAAATACATAACGTCACAAAATACATAACGTCACAAAAATAAATGACGTCACAAAATACATAACGTCACAAAAATAAATGACGTCACAAAATACATAACGTCAAAAAAATAAATGACGTCACAAAATACATAACATCACAAAAATAAATGACGTCACAAAATACATAACGTCACAAAAATAAATGACGTCACAATAATAAATGACGTCATAAAATACATAACGTCACAAAAATAAATGACGTCACAAAATACATAACGTTACAAAAATAAATGACGTCACAAAATACATAACGTCACAAAAATAAATGACGTCACAAAATACATAACGTCACAAAAAATGACGTCACAAAATACATAACGTCACAAAAATAAATGACGTCACAAAATACATAACGTCACAAAAATAAATGACGTCACAAAATACATAACGTCATAAAATACATAACGTCACAAAAAATGACGTCACAAAATACATAACGTCAAAAAAATAAATGACGTTACAAAATACATTACGTAACAAAAATAAATGACGTCACAAAATACATAACGTCACAAAAATAAATGACGTCAGAAAATACATAACGTCACAAAAAAAATGACGTCACAAAATACATAATGTCACAAAAATAAATGACGTCCCAAAATACATAACGTCACAAAAATAAATGACGTCACAAAATACATAACGTCACAAAAATAAATGACGTCAAAAAATACAAAACGTCACAAAAATAAATGACGTCACAAACATAATGACGTCACAAAATACATATTGTCACAAAAATAAATGACTTCACAAAATACATAACGTCACAAAAATAAATGACGTTAAAAATACATAACGTCAAAAAAAATGACGTCACAAAATACATAACGTCATAAAAATAAATGACGTCACAAAAATTAATTACTTCACAAAATACATAACGTCACAAAAATAAATGACTTCACAAAATACATAACGTCACAAAATATATTACGTCACAAAAATAAATGACGTCACAAAATACATAACTTCACAAAAATAAATAACGTCACAAAATACATAACGTCACAAAATACATAACGTCACAAAAATAAATGACGTCACAAAATAAATAAAGTCACAAAAATAAATGACGTCACAAAATGCATAACGTCACAAAAATAAATGATGTCACAAAATACATAACGTCACAAAAATAAATGACGTCATAAAATACATAACGTCACAAAAATAAATAACGTCACAAAAATTTATTACGTCACGAAAATAAATAACGTCACAAAATACATAGCGGCACAAAAATAAAAGACGTCACAAAGTACATAACGTCACAAAAATAAATGACGTCACAAAATACATAACGTCAAAAAAATAAATGACGTCAAAAAAATACATAACGTCACAAAAATAAATGACGTCACAAAATACATAACGTCACAAAAATAAATGACGTCACAAAATACATAACGTCACAAAAATAAATGACGTAACAAAATACATAACGTCACAAAAATAAATGACGTCACAAAATACATAACGTTACAAAAATAAATGACGTCACAAAATACATAACGTCACAAAAATAAATGACGTCCAAAATACATAACGTCACAAAATACATAACGTCACAAAATATATAACGTCACAAAAATAAATGACGTCACAAAAATTAATTAGGTCACAAAATACATAACGTCACAAAAATAAATGACGTCACAAAATACATAACGTCACAAAAATAAATGACGTCACAATAATAAATGACGTCATAAAATACATAACGTCACAAAAATAAATGACGTCACAAAATACATAACGTTACAAAAATAAATGACGTCACAAAATACATAACGTCACAAAAATAAATGACGTCACAAAATACATAACGTCACAAAAAATGACGTCACAAAATACATAACGTCACAAAAATAAATGACGTCACAAAATACATAACGTCACAAAAATAAATGACGTCACAAAATACATAACGTCATAAAATACATAACGTCACAAAAAATGACGTCACAAAATACATAACGTCAAAAAAATAAATGACGTTACAAAATACATTACGTCACAAAAATAAATGACGTCACAAAATACATAACGTCACAAAAATAAATGACGTCAGAAAATACATAACGTCACAAAAAAATGACGTCACAAAATACATAATGTCACAAAAATAAATGACGTCCCAAAATACATAACGTCACAAAAATAAATGACGTCACAAAATACATAACGTCACAAAAATAAATGACGTCAAAAAATACATAACGTCACAAAAATAAATGACGTCACAAACATAATGACGTCACAAAATACATAACGTCACAAAAATAAATGACGTCACAAAATACATAACGTCACAAAATTAATTACGTCACAAAATACATAACGTCACAAAAATAAATGACGTCACAAAATATTTAACGACACAAAATTAAATGACGTCACAAAATAAATAAAGTCACAAAAATAAATGACGTCACAAACATTAATTACGTCACAAAATGCATAACGTCACAAAATATATAACGTCACAAAAATAAATGACGTCACAAAAATTAAGTACGTCACAAAATACATAGCGTCACAAAAATAAATACGTCACAAAATACATAACGTCACAAAATACATAACATCACAAAAATAAATGACGTCTTAAAATAAATAAAGTCACAAAAATAAATGACGTCACAAAATACATAACGTCACAAAAATAAATGACGTCACAAAATACATAACGTCATAAAATACATAACGTCACAAAAAATGACGTCACAAAATACATAACGTCACAAAAATAAATGACGTCACAAAATACATAACGTCACAAAAATAAATGACGTCAGAAAATACATAACGTCACAAAAAAAATGACGTCACAAAATACATAATGTCACAAAAATAAATGACGTCCCAAAATACATAACGTCACAAAAATAAATGACGTCACAAAATACATAACGTCACAAAAATAAATGACGTCAAAAAATACATAACGTCACAAAAATAAATGACGTCACAAACATAATGACGTCACAAAATACATATTGTCACAAAAATAAATGACGTCACAAAATACATATCGTCACAAAAATAAATGACGTCACAAAAATTAATTACTTCACAAAATACATAACGTCACAAAAATAAATGACGTCACAAAATACATAACGTCACAAAATATATTACGTCACAAAAATAAATGACGTCACAAAATACATAACGTCACAAAAATAAATAACGTCACAAAATACATAACGTCACAAAAATAAATGACGTCACAAAAATTAATTATGTCACAAATTACATAACGTCACAAAAATAAATGACGTCAAAAAATACAAAACCTCACAAAAATAAATGATGTCACAAAATACATAACGTCACAAAAATAAATGACGTCACAAAATACATAACGTCACAAAAATAAATGACGTCACAAAATACATAACGTCACAAAAATAAATGACGTCACAAAATACATAACGTCACAAAAATAAATGACGTCACAAAAATAAATAACGTCACAAAATACATAACGTCACAAAATACATAACGTCACAAAAATAAATGATGTCACAAAATACATAACGTCACAAAAATAAATGACGTCACAAAATACATAACGTCAAAAAAATAAATGACGTCACAAAATACATAACATCACAAAAATAAATGACGTCACAAAATACATAACGTCACAAAAATAAATGACGTCACAATAATAAATGACGTCATAAAATACATAACGTCACAAAAATAAATGACGTCACAAAATACATAACGTTACAAAAATAAATGACGTCACAAAATACATAACGTCACAAAAATAAATGACGTCACAAAATACATAACGTCACAAAAAATGACGTCACAAAATACATAACGTCACAAAAATAAATGACGTCACAAAATACATAACGTCACAAAAATAAATGACGTCACAAAATACATAACGTCATAAAATACATAACGTCACAAAAAATGACGTCACAAAATACATAACGTCAAAAAAATAAATGACGTTACAAAATACATTACGTCACAAAAATAAATGACGTCACAAAATACATAACGTCACAAAAATAAATGACGTCAGAAAATACATAACGTCACAAAAAAAATGACGTCACAAAATACATAATGTCACAAAAATAAATGACGTCCCAAAATACATAACGTCACAAAAATAAATGACGTCACAAAATACATAACGTCACAAAAATAAATGACGTCAAAAAATACATAACGTCACAATAATAAATGACGTCACAAACATAATGACGTCACAAAATACATATTGTCACAAAAATAAATGACGTCACAAAATACATAACGTCACAAAAATAAATGACGTTAAAAATACATAACGTCAAAAAAAATGACGTCACAAAATACATAACGTCATAAAAATAAATGACGTCACAAAAATTAATTACTTCACAAAATACATAACGTCACAAAAATAAATGACGTCACAAAATACATAACGTCACAAAATATATTACGTCAAAAAAATAAATGACGTCACAAAATACATAACTTCACAAAAATAAATAACGTCACAAAATACATAACGTCACAAAATACATAACGTCACAAAATACATAACGTCACAAAAATAAAT
Organism: Flexamia atlantica; assembly: GCA_035578135.1. NCBI lineage: Eukaryota > Metazoa > Arthropoda > Insecta > Hemiptera > Cicadellidae > Flexamia > Flexamia atlantica. The sequence continues at coordinate 398,351 of JAQJVK010000131.1, read as the reverse complement.
GACGTCACAAAATAAATAAAGTCACAAAAATAAATGACGTCACAAAATGCATAACGTCACAAAAATAAATGATGTCACAAAATACATAACGTCACAAAAATAAATGACGTCATAAAATACATAACGTCACAAAAATAAATAACGTCACAAAAATTTATTACGACACGAAAACAAATAACGTCACAAAATACATAACGTCACAAAATACATAGCGGCACAAAAATAAAAGACGTCACAAAGTACATAACGTCACAAAAATAAATGACGTCACAAAATACATAACGTCAAAAAAATAAATGACGTCAAAAAAATACATAACGTCACAAAAATAAATGACGTCACAAAATACATAACGTCACGAAAATAAATGACGTCACAAAATACATAACGTCACAAAAATAAATGACGTAACAAAATACATAACGTCACAAAAATAAATAACGTCACAAAATACATAACGTTACAAAAATAAATGACGTCACAAAATACATAACGTCACAAAAATAAATGACGTCCAAAATACATAACGTCACAAAATACATAACGTCACAAAATATATAACGTCACAAAAATAAATGACGTCACAAAAATTAATTAGGTCACAAAATACATAACGTCACAAAAATAAATGACGTCACAAAATACATAACGTCACAAAAATAAATGACGTCACAATAATAAATGACGTCATAAAATACATAACGTCACAAAAATAAATGACGTCACAAAATACATAACGTTACAAAAATAAATGACGTCACAAAATACATAACGTCACAAAAATAAATGACGTCACAAAATACATAACGTCACAAAAAATGACGTCACAAAATACATAACGTCACAAAAATAAATGACGTCACAAAATACATAACGTCACAAAAATAAATGACTTCACAAAATACATAACGTCATAAAATACATAACGTCACAAAAAATGACGTCACAAAATACATAACGTCAAAAAAATAAATGACGTTACAAAATACATTACGTCACAAAAATAAATGACGTCACAAAATACATAACGTCACAAAAATAAATGACGTCAGAAAATACATAACGTCACAAAAAAATGACGTCACAAAATACATAATGTCACAAAAATAAATGACGTCCCAAAATACATAACGTCACAAAAATAAATGACGTCACAAAATACATAACGTCACAAAAATAAATGACGTCAAAAAATACATAACGTCACAAAAATAAATGACGTCACAAACATAATGACGTCACAAAATACATATTGTCACAAAAATAAATGACGTCACAAAATACATAACGTCACAAAAATAAATGACGTTAAAAATACATAACGTCAAAAAAAATGACGTCACAAAATACATAACGTCATAAAAATAAATGACGTCACAAAAATTAATTACTTCACAAAATACATAACGTCACAAAAATAAATGACGTCACAAAATACATAACGTCACAAAATATATTACGTCACAAAAATAAATGACGTCACAAAATACATAACGTCACAAAAATAAATAACGTCACAAAATACATACCGTCACAAAATACATAACGTCACAAAAATAAATGACGTCACAAAATAAATAAAGTCACAAAAATAAATGACGTCACAAAATGCATAACGTCACAAAAATAAATGATGTCACAAAATACATAACGTCACAAAAATAAATGACGTCACAAAATACATAACGTCACAAAAATAAATGACGTCACAAAAATTTATTACGTCACGAAAATAAATAACGTCACAAAATACATAACGTCACAAAATACATAGCGGCACAAAAATAAAAGACGTCACAAAGTACATAACGTCGCAAAAATAAATGACGTCACAAAATACATAACGTCAAAAAAATAAATGACGTCAAAAAAATACATAACGTCATAAAAATAAATGACGTCACAAAATACATAACGTCACAAAAATAAATGACGTCACAAAATACATAACGTCACAAAAATAAATGACGTAACAAAATACATAACGTCACAAAAATAAATGACGTCACAAAATACATAACGTTACAAAAATAAATGACGTCACAAAATACATAACGTCACAAAAATAAATGACGTCCAAAATACATAACGTCACAAAATACATAACGTCACAAAATATATAACGTCACAAAAATAAATGACGTCACAAAAATAAATAACGTCACAAAATACATAACGTCACAAAAATAAATGACGTCACAAAATACATAACGTCACAAAAAAAATGACGTCACAAAATACATAACGTCACAAAAATAAATGACGTCACAAACATAATGACGTCACAAAATACATAACGTCACAAAAATAAATGACGTCACAAAATACATAACGTTACAAAAATAAATGACGTCACAAAATACATAACGTCACAAAAATAAATGACGTCACAAAATACATAACGTCACAAAAAATGACGTCACAAAATACATAACGTCACAAAAATAAATGACGTCACAAAATACATAACGTCACAAAAATAAATGACTTCACAAAATACATAACGTCATAAAATACATAACGTCACAAAAAATGACGTCACAAAATACATAACGTCAAAAAAATAAATGACGTTACAAAATACATTACGTCACAAAAATAAATGACGTCACAAAATACATAACGTCACAAAAATAAATGACGTCAGAAAATACATAACGTCACAAAAAAATGACGTCACAAAATACATAATGTCACAAAAATAAATGACGTCCCAAAATACATAACGTCACAAAAATAAATGACGTCACAAAATACATAACGTCACAAAAATAAATGACGTCAAAAAATACATAACGTCACAAAAATAAATGACGTCACAAACATAATGACGTCACAAAATACATATTGTCACAAAAATAAATGACGTCACAAAATACATAACGTCACAAAAATAAATGACGTTAAAAATACATAACGTCAAAAAAAATGACGTCACAAAATACATAACGTCATAAAAATAAATGACGTCACAAAAATTAATTACTTCACAAAATACATAACGTCACAAAAATAAATGACGTCACAAAATACATAACGTCACAAAATATATTACGTCACAAAAATAAATGACGTCACAAAATACATAACGTCACAAAAATAAATAACGTCACAAAATACATACCGTCACAAAATACATAACGTCACAAAAATAAATGACGTCACAAAATAAATAAAGTCACAAAAATAAATGACGTCACAAAATGCATAACGTCACAAAAATAAATGATGTCACAAAATACATAACGTCACAAAAATAAATGACGTCACAAAATACATAACGTCACAAAAATAAATGACGTCACAAAAATTTATTACGTCACGAAAATAAATAACGTCACAAAATACATAACGTCACAAAATACATAGCGGCACAAAAATAAAAGACGTCACAAAGTACATAACGTCGCAAAAATAAATGACGTCACAAAATACATAACGTCAAAAAAATAAATGACGTCAAAAAAATACATAACGTCATAAAAATAAATGACGTCACAAAATACATAACGTCACAAAAATAAATGACGTCACAAAATACATAACGTCACAAAAATAAATGACGTAACAAAATACATAACGTCACAAAAATAAATGACGTCACAAAATACATAACGTTACAAAAATAAATGACGTCACAAAATACATAACGTCACAAAAATAAATGACGTCCAAAATACATAACGTCACAAAATACATAACGTCACAAAATATATAACGTCACAAAAATAAATGACGTCACAAAAATAAATAACGTCACAAAATACATAACGTCACAAAAATAAATGACGTCACAAAATACATAACGTCACAAAAAAAATGACGTCACAAAATACATAACGTCACAAAAATAAATGACGTCACAAACATAATGACGTCACAAAATACATAACGTCACAAAAATAAATGACGTCACAAATATAATGACGTCACAAAATACATATCGTCACAAAAATAACTGACGTCACAAAATACATAACGTCACAAAAATAAATGACGTCACAAAATACATAACGTCACAAATATAAATGACGTCACAATAATAAATGACGTCACAAAATACATAACGTCACAAAAATAAATGACGTCACAAAATACATAACGTCACAAAAATAAATGACGTCACAAAAATTAATTACGTCACAAAATACATAACGTCACAAAATATATAACGTCACAAAAATAAATGACGTCACAAAAATTAATTAGGTCACAAAATACATAACGTCACAAAAATAAATAACGTCACAAAATACATAACGTCACAAAAAAAATGACGTCACAAAATACATAATGTCACAAAAATAAATGACGTCCCAAAATACATAACGTCACAAAAATAAATGACGTCACAAAATACATAACGTCACAAAAATAAATGACGTCAAAAAATACAAAACGTCACAAAAATAAATGACGTCACAAACATAATGACGTCACAAAATACATATTGTCACAAAAATAAATGACTTCACAAAATACATAACGTCACAAAAATAAATGACGTTAAAAATACATAACGTCAAAAAAAATGACGTCACAAAATACATAACGTCATAAAAATAAATGACGTCACAAAAATTAATTACTTCACAAAATACATAACGTCACAAAAATAAATGACGTCACAAAATACATAACGTCACAAAATATATTACGTCACAAAAATAAATGACGTCACAAAATACATAACTTCACAAAAATAAATAACGTCAAAAAATACATAACGTCACAAAATACATAACGTCACAAAAATAAATGACGTCACAAAATAAATAAAGTCACAAAAATAAATGACGTCACAAAATGCATAACGTCACAAAAATAAATGATGTCACAAAATACATAACGTCACAAAAATAAATGACGTCATAAAATACATAACGTCACAAAAATAAATAACGTCACAAAAATTTATTACGACACGAAAATAAATAACGTCACAAAATACATAACGTCACAAAATACATAGCGGCACAAAAATAAAAGACGTCACAAAGTACATAACGTCACAAAAATAAATGACGTCACAAAATACATAACGTCAAAAAAATAAATGACGTCAAAAAAATACATAACGTCACAAAAATAAATGACGTCACAAAATACATAACGTCACAAAAATAAATGACGTCACAAAATACATAACGTCACAAAAATAAATGACGTAACAAAATACATAACGTCACAAAAATAAATAACGTCACAAAATACATAACGTTACAAAAATAAATGACGTCACAAAATACATAACGTCACAAAAATAAATGACGTCCAAAATACATAACGTCACAAAATACATAACGTCACAAAATATATAACGTCACAAAAATAAATGACGTCACAAAAATTAATTAGGTCACAAAATACATAACGTCACAAAAATAAATGACGTCACAAAATACATAACGTCACAAAAATAAATGACGTCACAATAATAAATGACGTCATAAAATACATAACGTCACAAAAATAAATGACGTCACAAAATACATAACGTTACAAAAATAAATGACGTCACAAAATACATAACGTCACAAAAATAAATGACGTCACAAAATACATAACGTCACAAAAAATGACGTCACAAAATACATAACGTCACAAAAATAAATGACGTCACAAAATACATAACGTCACAAAAATAAATGACTTCACAAAATACATAACGTCATAAAATACATAACGTCACAAAAAATGACGTCACAAAATACATAACGTCAAAAAAATAAATGACGTTACAAAATACATTACGTCACAAAAATAAATGACGTCACAAAATACATAACGTCACAAAAATAAATGACGTCAGAAAATACATAACGTCACAAAAAAATGACGTCACAAAATACATAATGTCACAAAAATAAATGACGTCCCAAAATACATAACGTCACAAAAATAAATGACGTCACAAAATACATAACGTCACAAAAATAAATGACGTCAAAAAATACATAACGTCACAAAAATAAATGACGTCACAAACATAATGACGTCACAAAATACATATTGTCACAAAAATAAATGACGTCACAAAATACATAACGTCACAAAAATAAATGACGTTAAAAATACATAACGTCAAAAAAAATGACGTCACAAAATACATAACGTCATAAAAATAAATGACGTCACAAAAATTAATTACTTCACAAAATACATAACGTCACAAAAATAAATGACGTCACAAAATACATAACGTCACAAAATATATTACGTCACAAAAATAAATGACGTCACAAAATACATAACGTCACAAAAATAAATAACGTCACAAAATACATACCGTCACAAAATACATAACGTCACAAAAATAAATGACGTCACAAAATAAATAAAGTCACAAAAATAAATGACGTCACAAAATGCATAACGTCACAAGAATAAATGATGTCACAAAATACATAACGTCACAAAAATAAATGACGTCATAAAATACATAACGTCACAAAAATAAATGACGTCACAAAAATTTATTACGTCACGAAAATAAATAACGTCACAAAATACATAACGTCAAAAAATACATAGCGGCACAAAAATAAAAGACGTCACAAAGTACATAACGTCGCAAAAATAAATGACGTCACAAAATACATAACGTCAAAAAAATAAATGACGTCAAAAAAATACATAACGTCATAAAAATAAATGACGTCACAAAATACATAACGTCACAAAAATAAATGACGTCACAAAATACATAACGTCACAAAAATAAATGACGTAACAAAATACATAACGTCACAAAAATAAATGACGTCACAAAATACATAACGTTACAAAAATAAATGACGTCACAAAATACATAACGTCACAAAAATAAATGACGTCCAAAATACATAACGTCACAAAATACATAACGTCACAAAATATATAACGTCACAAAAATAAATGACGTCACAAAAATAAATAACGTCACAAAATACATAACGTCACAAAAATAAATGACGTCACAAAATACATAACGTCACAAAAAAAATGACGTCACAAAATACATAACGTCACAAAAATAAATGACGTCACAAACATAATGACGTCACAAAATACATAACGTCACAAAAATAAATGACGTCACAAATATAATGACGTCACAAAATACATATCGTCACAAAAATAACTGACGTCACAAAATACATAACGTCACAAAAATAAATGACGTCACAAAATACATAACGTCACAAATATAAATGACGTCACAATAATAAATGACGTCACAAAATACATAACGTCACAAAAATAAATGACGTCACAAAATACATAACGTCACAAAAATAAATGACGTCACAAAAATTAATTACGTCACAAAATACATAACGTCACAAAATATATAACGTCACAAAAATAAATGACGTCACAAAAATTAATTAGGTCACAAAATACATAACGTCACAAAAATAAATAACGTCACAAAATACATAACGTCACAAAATACATAACGTCACAAAAATAAATGACGTCACAAAATAAATAAAGTCACAAAAATAAATGACGTCACAAAATGCATAACGTCACAAAAATAAATGACGTCACGAAATACATAACGTTACAAAAATAAATGACGTCACAAAATATTTAACGACACAAAATTAAATGACGTCACAAAATACATAACGTCACAAAAATAAATGACGTCACAAAATACATAAGGTCACAAAAACAAATTACGTCACAAAATACATAACGTCACAAAAATAAATGACGTCCAAAATACATAACGTCACAAAATACATAACGTCACAAAATATATAACGTCACAAAAATAAATGACGTCACAAAAATTAATTAGGTCACAAAATGCATAACGTCACAAAAATAAATGACGTCACAAAAATAAATAACGTGACAATAATAAATGACGTCACAAAATACATAACGTCACAAAAATAAATAACGTCACAAAATACATAACGTCACAAAAATAAATGACGTCACAAAATACATAACGTCACAAAAAAAATGACGTCACAAAATACATAACGTCACAAAAATAAATGACGTCACAAACATAATGACGTCACAAAATACATAACGTCACAAAAATAAATGACGTCACAAATATAATGACGTCACAAAATACATATCGTCACAAAAATAACTGACGTCACAAAATACATAACGTCACAAAAATAAATGACGTCACAAAATACATAACGTCACAAATATAAATGACGTCACAATAATAAATGACGTCACAAAATACATAACGTCACAAAAATAAATGACGTCACAAAATACATAACGTCACAAAAATAAATGACGTCACAAAAATTAATTACGTCACAAAATACATAACGTCACAAAATATATAACGTCACAAAAATAAATGACGTCACAAAAATTAATTAGGTCACAAAATACATAACGTCACAAAAATGAATAACGTCACAAAATACATAACGTCACAAAATACATAACGTCACAAAAATAAATGACGTCACAAAATAAATAAAGTCACAAAAATAAATGACGTCACAAAATGCATAACGTCACAAAAATAAATGACGTCACGAAATACATAACGTTACAAAAATAAATGACGTCACAAAATATTTAACGACACAAAATTAAATGACGTCACAAAATACATATTTCATAAAATACATAACGTCACAAAAATAAATGACGTCACAAAATACATAACGTCACAAAAATAAATGACGTCACAAAATACATAACGTCACAAAAATAAATGACGTCACAAAATACATAATGTCACAAAAATAAATGACGTCCCAAAATACATAACGTCACAAAAATAAATGACGTCACAAAATACATAACGTCACAAAAATAAATGACGTCAAAAAATACATAACGTCACAAAAATAAATGACGTCACAAACATAATGACGTCACAAAATACATATTGTCACAAAAATAAATGACGTCACAAAATACATAACGTCACAAAAATAAATGACGTTAAAAATACATAACGTCAAAAAAAATGACGTCACAAAATAGATAACGTCATAAAAATAAATGACGTCACAAAAATTAATTACTTCACAAAATACATAACGTCACAAAAATAAATGACGTCACAAAATACATAACGTCACAAAATATATTACGTCACAAAAATAAATGACGTCACAAAATATATAACGTCACAAAAATAAATAACGTCACAAAATACATACCGTCACAAAATACATAACGTCACAAAAATAAATGACGTCACAAAATAAATAAAGTCACAAAAATAAATGACGTCACAAAATGCATAACGTCACAAAAATAAATGATGTCACAAAATACATAACGTCACAAAAATAAATGACGTCATAAAATACATAACGTCACAAAAATAAATGACGTCACAAAAATTTATTACGTCACGAAAATAAATAACGTCACAAAATACATAACGTCACAAAATACATAGCGGCACAAAAATAAAAGACGTCACAAAGTACATAACGTCACAAAAATAAATGACGTCACAAAATACATAACGTCAAAAAAATAAATGACGTCAAAAAAATACATAACATCATAAAAATAAATGACGTCACAAAATACATAACGTCACAAAAATAAATGACGTCACAAAATACATAACGTCACAAAAATAAATGACGTAACAAAATACATAACGTCACAAAAATAAATGACGTCACAAAATACATAACGTTACAAAAATAAATGACGTCACAAAATACATAACGTCACAAAAATAAATGACGTCCAAAATACATAACGTCACAAAATACATAACGTCACAAAATATATAACGTCACAAAAATAAATGACGTCACAAAAATTAATTAGGTCACAAAATGCATAACGTCACAAAAATAAATGACGTCACAAAAATAAATAACGTGACAATAATAAATGACGTCACAAAATACATAACGTCACAAAAATAAATAACGTCACAAAATACATAACGTCACAAAAATAAATGACGTCACAAAATACATAACGTCACAAAAAAATGACGTCACAAAATACATAACGTCACAAAAATAAATGACGTCACAAACATAATGACGTCACAAAATACATAACGTCACAAAAATAAATGACGTCACAAATATAATGACGTCACAAAATACATATCGTCACAAAAATAACTGACGTCACAAAATACATAACGTCACAAAAATAAATGACGTCACAAAATACATAACGTCACAAATATAAATGACGTCACAATAATAAATGACGTCACAAAATACATAACGTCACAAAAATAAATGACGTCACAAAATACATAACGTCACAAAAATAAATGACGTCACAAAAATTAATTACGTCACAAAATACATAACGTCACAAAATATATAACGTCACAAAAATAAATGACGTCACAAAAATTAATTAGGTCACAAAATACATAACGTCACAAAAATAAATAACGTCACAAAATACATAACGTCACAAAATACATAACGTCACAAAAATAAATGACGTCACAAAATAAATAAAGTCACAAAAATAAATGACGTCACAAAATGCATAACGTCACAAAAATAAATGACGTCACGAAATACATAACGTTACAAAGATAAATGACGTCACAAAATATTTAACGACACAAAATTAAATGACGTCACAAAATACATAACGTCACAAAAATAAATGACGTCACAAAATACATAAGGTCACAAAAACAAATTACGTCACAAAATACATAACGTCACAAAAATAAATGACGTCCAAAATACATAACGTCACAAAATACATAACGTCACAAAATATATAACGTCACAAAAATAAATGACGTCACAAAAATTAATTAGGTCACAAAATGCATAACGTCACAAAAATAAATGACGTCACAAAAATAAATAACGTGACAATAATAAATGACGTCACAAAATACATAACGTCACAAAAATAAATAACGTCACAAAATACATAACGTCACAAAAATAAATGACGTCACAAAATACATAACGTCACAAAAAAAATGACGTCACAAAATACATAACGTCACAAAAATAAATGACGTCACAAACATAATGACGTCACAAAATAAATAACGTCACAAAAATAAATGACGTCACAAATATAATGACGTCACAAAATACATATCGTCACAAAAATAACTGACGTCACAAAATACATAACGTCACAAAAATAAATGACGTCACAAAATACATAACGTCACAAATATAAATGACGTCACAATAATAAATGACGTCACAAAATACATAACGTCACAAAAATAAATGACGTCACAAAATACATAACGTCACAAAAATAAATGACGTCACAAAAATTAATTACGTCACAAAATACATAACGTCACAAAATATATAACGTCACAAAAATAAATGACGTCACAAAAATTAATTAGGTCACAAAATACATAACGTCAAAAAAATAAATAACGTCACAAAATACATAACGTCACAAAATACATAACGTCACAAAAATAAATGACGTCACAAAATAAATAAAGTCACAAAAATAAATGACGTCACAAAATGCATAACGTCACAAAAATAAATGACGTCACGAAATACATAACGTTACAAAAATAAATGACGTCACAAAATATTTAACGACACAAAATTAAATGACGTCACAAAATACATATTTCATAAAATACATAACGTCACAAAAATAAATGACGTCACAAAATACATAACGTCACAAAAATAAATGACGTCACAAAATACATAACGTCACAAAAATAAATGACGTCACAAAATACATAAGGTCACAAAAACAAATTACGTCACAAAATACATAACGTCACAAAAATAAATGACGTCACAAAATACATAACGTCACAAAAATAAAAGACGTCACAAAAATTAATTAGGTCACAAAATACATAACGTCACAAAAATGAATAACGTCACAAAATACATAACGTCACAAAATACATAACGTCACAAAAATAAATGACGTCACAAAATAAATAAAGTCACAAAAATAAATGACTTCACAAAATGCATAACGTCACAAAAATAAATGACGTCACGAAATACATAACGTCACAAAAATAAATGACGTCACAAAAATTAATTAGGTCACAAAATACATAACGTCACAAAAATGAATAACGTCACAAAATACATAACGTCACAAAATACATAACGTCACAAAAATAAATGACGTCACAAAATAAATAAAGTCACAAAAATAAATGACGTCACAAAATGCATAACGTCACAAAAATAAATGACGTCACGAAATACATAACGTTACAAAAATAAATGACGTCACAAAATATTTAACGACACAAAATTAAATGACGTCACAAAATACATATTTCATAAAATACATAACGTCACAAAAATAAATGACGTCACAAAATACATAACGTCACAAAAATAAATGACGTCACAAAATACATAACGTCACAAAAATAAATGACGTCACAAAATACATAATGTCACAAAAATAAATGACGTCCCAAAATACATAACGTCACAAAAATAAATGACGTCACAAAATACATAACGTCACAAAAATAAATGACGTCAAAAAATACATAACGTCACAAAAATAAATGACGTCACAAACATAATGACGTCACAAAATACATATTGTCACAAAAATAAATGACGTCACAAAATACATAACGTCACAAAAATAAATGACGTTAAAAATACATAACGTCAAAAAAAATGACGTCACAAAATACATAACGTCATAAAAATAAATGACGTCACAAAAATTAATTACTTCACAAAATACATAACGTCACAAAAATAAATGACGTCACAAAATACATAACGTCACAAAATATATTACGTCACAAAAATAAATGACGTCACAAAATACATAACGTCACAAAAATAAATAACGTCACAAAATACATACCGTCACAAAATACATAACGTCACAAAAATAAATGACGTCACAAAATAAATAAAGTCACAAAAATAAATGACGTCACAAAATGCATAACGTCACAAAAATAAATGATGTCACAAAATACATAACGTCACAAAAATAAATGACGTCATAAAATACAAAACGTCACAAAAATAAATGACGTCACAAAAATTTATTACGTCACGAAAATAAATAACGTCACAAAATACATAACGTCACAAAATACATAGCGGCACAAAAATAAAAGACGTCACAAAGTACATAACGTCACATAAATAAATGACGTCACAAAATACATAACGTCAAAAAAATAAATGACGTCAAAAAAATACATAACATCATAAAAATAAATGACGTCACAAAATACATAACGTCACAAAAATAAATGACGTCACAAAATACATAACGTCACAAAAATAAATGACGTAACAAAATACATAACGTCACAAAAATAAATGACGTCACAAAATACATAACGTTACAAAAATAAATGACGTCACAAAATACATAACGTCACAAAAATAAATGACGTCCAAAATACATAACGTCACAAAATACATAACGTCACAAAATATATAACGTCACAAAAATAAATGACGTCACAAAAATTAATTAGGTCACAAAATGCATAACGTCACAAAAATAAATGACGTCACAAAAATAAATAACGTGACAATAATAAATGACGTCACAAAATACATAACGTCACAAAAATAAATAACGTCACAAAATACATAACGTCACAAAAATAAATGACGTCACAAAATACATAACGTCACAAAAAAAATGACGTCACAAAATACATAACGTCACAAAAATAAATGACGTCACAAACATAATGACGTCACAAAATACATAACGTCACAAAAATAAATGACGTCACAAATATAATGACGTCACAAAATACATATCGTCACAAAAATAACTGACGTCACAAAATACATAACGTCACAAAAATAAATGACGTCACAAAATACATAACGTCACAAATATAAATGACGTCACAATAATAAATGACGTCACAAAATACATAACGTCACAAAAATAAATGACGTCACAAAATACATAACGTCACAAAAATAAATGACGTCACAATATACATAACGTCACAAAAATAAATGACGTCACAAAATACATAACGTCACAAAAATAAATGACGTCACGAAATACATAACGTTACAAAAATAAATGACGTCACAAAATATTTAACGACACAAAATTAAATGACGTCACAAAATACATATTTCATAAAATACATAACGTCACAAAAATAAATGACGTCACAAAATACATAACGTCACAAAAATAAATGACGTCACAAAATACATAACGTCACAAAAATAAATGACGTCACAAAATACATAAGGTCACAAAAACAAATTACGTCACAAAATACATAACGTCACAAAAATAAATGACGTCACAAAATACATAACGTCACAAAAATAAAAGACGTCACAAAAATTAATTACGTCACAAAATACATAACGTCACAAAATATATAACGTTCCAAAAATAAATGACGTCACAAAAATTAATTAAGTCACAAAATACATAACGTCAAAAAAATAAATAACGTCACAAAATACATAACGTCACAAAATACATAACGTCACAAAAAAAAATGACGTCACAAAATAAATAAAGTCACAAAAATAAATGACGTCACAAAATGCATAACGTCAAAAAAATAAATGATGTCACAAAATACATAACGTCACAAAAATAAATGACGTCATAAAATACATAACGTCACAAAAATAAATGACGTCAAAAAAATTTATTACGTCACGAAAATAAATAACGTCACAAAATACATAACGTCACAAAATACATAACGTCACAAAAATAAATGACGTCACAAAATAAATAAAGTCACAAAAATAAATGACTTCACAAAATGCATAACGTCACAAAAATAAATGACGTCACGAAATACATAACGTCACAAAAATAAATGACGTCACAAAAATTAATTAGGTCACAAAATACATAACGTCACAAAAATGAATAACGTCACAAAATACATAACGTCACAAAATACATAACGTCACAAAAATAAATGACGTCACAAAATAAATAAAGTCACAAAAATAAATGACGTCACAAAATGCATAACGTCACAAAAATAAATGACGTCACGAAATACATAACGTTACAAAAATAAATGACGTCACAAAATATTTAACGACACAAAATTAAATGACGTCACAAAATACATATTTCATAAAATACATAACGTCACAAAAATAAATGACGTCACAAAATACATAACGTCACAAAAATAAATGACGTCACAAAATACATAACGTCACAAAAATAAATGACGTCACAAAATACATAATGTCACAAAAATAAATGACGTCCCAAAATACATAACGTCACAAAAATAAATGACGTCACAAAATACATAACGTCACAAAAATAAATGACGTCAAAAAATACATAACGTCACAAAAATAAATGACGTCACAAACATAATGACGTCACAAAATACATATTGTCACAAAAATAAATGACGTCACAAAATACATAACGTCACAAAAATAAATGACGTTAAAAATACATAACGTCAAAAAAAATGACGTCACAAAATACATAACGTCATAAAAATAAATGACGTCACAAAAATTAATTACTTCACAAAATACATAACGTCACAAAAATAAATGACGTCACAAAATACATAACGTCACAAAATATATTACGTCACAAAAATAAATGACGTCACAAAATACATAACGTCACAAAAATAAATAACGTCACAAAATACATACCGTCACAAAATACATAACGTCACAAAAATAAATGACGTCACAAAATAAATAAAGTCACAAAAATAAATGACGTCACAAAATGCATAACGTCACAAAAATAAATGATGTCACAAAATACATAACGTCACAAAAATAAATGACGTCATAAAATACAAAACGTCACAAAAATAAATGACGTCACAAAAATTTATTACGTCACGAAAATAAATAACGTCACAAAATACATAACGTCACAAAATACATAGCGGCACAAAAATAAAAGACGTCACAAAGTACATAACGTCACATAAATAAATGACGTCACAAAATACATAACGTCAAAAAAATAAATGACGTCAAAAAAATACATAACATCATAAAAATAAATGACGTCACAAAATACATAACGTCACAAAAATAAATGACGTCACAAAATACATAACGTCACAAAAATAAATGACGTAACAAAATACATAACGTCACAAAAATAAATGACGTCACAAAATACATAACGTTACAAAAATAAATGACGTCACAAAATACATAACGTCACAAAAATAAATGACGTCCAAAATACATAACGTCACAAAATACATAACGTCACAAAATATATAACGTCACAAAAATAAATGACGTCACAAAAATTAATTAGGTCACAAAATGCATAACGTCACAAAAATAAATGACGTCACAAAAATAAATAACGTGACAATAATAAATGACGTCACAAAATACATAACGTCACAAAAATAAATAACGTCACAAAATACATAACGTCACAAAAATAAATGACGTCACAAAATACATAACGTCACAAAAAAAATGACGTCACAAAATACATAACGTCACAAAAATAAATGACGTCACAAACATAATGACGTCACAAAATACATAACGTCACAAAAATAAATGACGTCACAAATATAATGACGTCACAAAATACATATCGTCACAAAAATAACTGACGTCACAAAATACATAACGTCACAAAAATAAATGACGTCACAAAATACATAACGTCACAAATATAAATGACGTCACAATAATAAATGACGTCACAAAATACATAACGTCACAAAAATAAATGACGTCACAAAATACATAACGTCACAAAAATAAATGACGTCACAAAAATTAATTACGTCACAAAATACATAACGTCACAAAATATATAACGTCACAAAAATAAATGACGTCACAAAAATTAATTAGGTCACAAAATACATAACGTCACAAAAATAAATAACGTCACAAAATACATAACGTCACAAAATACATAACGTCACAAAAATAAATGACGTCACAAAATAAATAAAGTCACAAAAATAAATGACGTCACAAAATGCATAACGTCACAAAAATAAATGACGTCACGAAATACATAACGTTACAAAAATAAATGACGTCACAAAATATTTAACGACACAAAATTAAATGACGTCACAAAATACATAACGTCACAAAAATAAATGACGTCACAAAATACATAAGGTCACAAAAACAAATTACGTCACAAAATACATAACGTCACAAAAATAAATGACGTCCAAAATACATAACGTCACAAAATACATAACGTCACAAAATATATAACGTCACAAAAATAAATGACGTCACAAAAATTAATTAGGTCACAAAATGCATAACGTCACAAAAATAAATGACGTCACAAAAATAAATAACGTGACAATAATAAATGACGTCACAAAATACATAACGTCACAAAAATAAATAACGTCACAAAATACATAACGTCACAAAAATAAATGACGTCACAAAATACATAACGTCACAAAAAAAATGACGTCACAAAATACATAACGTCACAAAAATAAATGACGTCACAAACATAATGACGTCACAAAATAAATAACGTCACAAAAATAAATGACGTCACAAATATAATGACGTCACAAAATACATATCGTCACAAAAATAACTGACGTCACAAAATACATAACGTCACAAAAATAAATGACGTCACAAAATACATAACGTCACAAATATAAATGACGTCACAATAATAAATGACGTCACAAAATACATAACGTCACAAAAATAAATGACGTCACAAAATACATAACGTCACAAAAATAAATGACGTCACAAAAATTAATTACGTCACAAAATACATAACGTCACAAAATATATAACGTCACAAAAATAAATGACGTCACAAAAATTAATTAGGTCACAAAATACATAACGTCACAAAAATAAATAACGTCACAAAATACATAACGTCACAAAATACATAACGTCACAAAAATAAATGACGTCACAAAATAAATAAAGTCACAAAAATAAATGACGTCACAAAATGCATAACGTCACAAAAATAAATGACGTCACGAAATACATAACGTTACAAAAATAAATGACGTCACAAAATATTTAACGACACAAAATTAAATGACGTCACAAAATACATATTTCATAAAATACATAACGTCACAAAAATAAATGACGTCACAAAATACATAACGTCACAAAAATAAATGACGTCACAAAATACATAACGTCACAAAAATAAATGACGTCACAAAATACATAAGGTCACAAAAACAAATTACGTCACAAAATACATAACGTCACAAAAATAAATGACGTCACAAAATACATAACGTCACAAAAATAAAAGACGTCACAAAAATAAATTACGTCACAAAATACATAACGTCACAAAATATATAACGTTCCAAAAATAAATGACGTCACAAAAATTAATTAAGTCACAAAATACATAACGTCAAAAAAATAAATAACGTCACAAAATACATAACGTCACAAAATACATAACGTCACAAAAATAAATGACGTCACAAAATAAATAAAGTCACAAAAATAAATGACGTCACAAAATGCATAACGTCAAAAAAATAAATGATGTCACAAAATACATAACGTCACAAAAATAAATGACGTCATAAAATACATAACGTCACAAAAATAAATGACGTCACAAAAATTTATTACGTCACGAAAATAAATAACGTCACAAAATACATAACGTCACAAAATACATAGCGGCACAAAAATAAAAGACGTCACAAAATACATAACGTTACAAAAATAAATGACGTCACAAAATACATAACGTCAAAAAAATAAATGACGTCAAAAAAATACATAACGTCACAAAAATAAATGACGTCACAAAATACATAACGTCACAAAAATAAATGACGTCACAATAATAAATGACGTCACAAAATACATAACGTCACAAAAATAAATGACGTCACAAAATACATAACGTTACAAAAATAAATGACGTCACAAAATACATATCGTCACAAAAATAAATGACGTCCAAAATACATAACGTCACAAAAAAATGACGTCACAAAATACATAACATCACAAAAAGAAATGACGTCAAAAAATACATAACGTCACAAAAATAAATGACGTCACAAAATTAATTACGTCACAAAATACATAGCGGCACAAAAATAAAAGACGTCACAAAATACATAACGTTACAAAAATAAATGACGTCACAAAATACATAACGTCAAAAAAATAAATGACGTCAAAAAAATACATAACGTCACAAAAATAAATGACGTCAAAAAATACATAACGTCACAAAAATAAATGACGTCACAAAATATTTAACGACACAAAATTAAATGACGTCACAAAATATATAAAGTCACAAAAATAAATGACGTCACAAAATAAATAAAGTCACAAAATTTAATGACGTCACAAAATACATAACGTCACAAAAAAAAATGACGTCACAAAATACATAACGTCACATAAATAAATGACGTCACAAAATACATAACGTCATAAAATACATAACGTCACAAAAAAATGACGTCACAAAATACATAATGTCACAAAAATAAATGACGTCCCAAAATACATAACGTCACAAAAATAAATGACGTCACAAAATACATAACGTCACAAAAATAAATGACGTCAAAAAATACATAACGTCACAAAAATAAATGACGTCACAAACATAATGACGTCACAAAATACATAACGTCACAAAAATAAATGACGTCACAAAATACATAACGTCACAAAATTAATTACGTCACAAAATACATAACGTCACAAAAATAAATGACGTCACAAAATATTTAACGACACAAAATTAAATGACGTCACAAAATAAATAAAGTCACAAAAATAAATGACGTCACAAACATTAATTACGTCACAAAATGCATAACGTCACAAAATATATAACGTCACAAAAATAAATGACGTCACAAAAATTAAGTACGTCACAAAATACATAGCGTCACAAAAATAAATAACGTCACAAAATACATAACGTCACAAAATACATAACATCACAAAAATAAATGACGTCTTAAAATAAATAAAGTCACAAAAATAAATGACGTCACAAAATACATAACGTCACAAAAATAAATGACGTCACAAAATACATAACGTCATAAAATACATAACGTCACAAAAAATGACGTCACAAAATACATAACGTCAAAAAAATAAATGACGATACAAAATACATAACGTCACAAAAAGAAATGACGTCACAAAATACATAACGTCACAAAAATAAATGACGTCAGAAAATACATAACGTCACAAAAAAAATGACGTCACAAAATACATAATGTCACAAAAATAAATGACGTCCCAAAATACATAACGTCACAAAAATAAATGACGTCACAAAATACATAACGTCACAAAAATAAATGACGTCAAAAAATACATAACGTCACAAAAATAAATGACGTCACAAACATAATGACGTCACAAAATACATATTGTCACAAAAATAAATGACGTCACAAAATACATATCGTCACAAAAATAAATGACGTCACAAAAATTAATTACTTCACAAAATACATAACGTCACAAAAATAAATGACGTCACAAAATACATAACGTCACAAAATATATTACGTCACAAAAATAAATGACGTCACAAAAAACATAACGTCACAAAAATAAATAACGTCACAAAATACATAACGTCACAAAAATAAATGACGTCACAAAAATTAATTATGTCACAAATTACATAACGTCACAAAAATAAATGACGTCAAAAAATACAAAACCTCACAAAAATAAATGATGTCACAAAATACATAACGTCACAAAAATAAATGACGTCACAAAATACATAACGTCACAAAAATAAATGACGTCACAAAATACATAACGTCACAAAAATAAATGACGTCACAAAATACATAACGTCACAAAAATAAATGACGTCACAAAAATAAATAACGTCACAAAATACATAACGTCACAAAATACATAACGTCACAAAAATAAATGACGTCACAAAATACATAACGTCACAAAAATAAATGACGTCACAAAATACATAACGTCAAAAAAATAAATGACGTCACAAAATACATAACATCACAAAAATAAATGACGTCACAAAATACATAACGTCACAAAAAATGACGTCACAAAATACATAACGTCACAAAAATAAATGACGTCACAAAATACATAACGTCACAAAAATAAATGACGTCACAAAATACATAACGTCATAAAATACATAACGTCACAAAAAATGACGTCACAAAATACATAACGTCAAAAAAATAAATGACGTTACAAAATACATTACGTCACAAAAATAAATGACGTCACAAAATACATAACGTCACAAAAATAAATGACGTCAGAAAATACATAACGTCACAAAAAAAATGACGTCACAAAATACATAATGTCACAAAAATAAATGACGTCCCAAAATACATAACGTCACAAAAATAAATGACGTCACAAAATACATAACGTCACAAAAATAAATGACGTCAAAAAAAACATAACGTCACAAAAATAAATGACGTCACAAACATAATGACGTCACAAAATACATATTGTCACAAAAATAAATGACGTCACAAAATACATAACGTCACAAAAATAAATGACGTTAAAAATACATAACGTCAAAAAAAATGACGTCACAAAATACATAACGTCATAAAAATAAATGACGTCACAAAAATTAATTACTTCACAAAATACATAACGTCACAAAAATAAATGACGTCACAAAATACATAACGTCACAAAATATATTACGTCACAAAAATAAATGACGTCACAAAATACATAACGTCACAAAAATAAATAACGTCACAAAATACATAACGTCACAAAATACATAACGTCACAAAAATAATTGACGTCACAAAATAAATAAAGTCACAAAAATAAATGACGTCACAAAATGCATAACGTCACAAAAATAAATGATGTCACAAAATACATAACGTCACAAAAATAAATGACGTCATAAAATACATAACGTCACAAAAATAAATGACGTCACAAAAATTTATTACGTCACGAAAATAAATAACGTCACAAAATACATAACGTCACAAAATACATAGCGGCACAAAAATAAAAGACGTCACAAAGTACATAACGTCACAAAAATAAATGACGTCACAAAATACATAACGTCAAAAAAATAAATGACGTCAAAAAAATACATAACGTCACAAAAATAAATGACGTCACAAAATACATAACGTCACAAAAATAAATGACGTCACAAAATACATAACGTCACAAAAATAAATGACGTAACAAAATACATAACGTCACAAAAATAAATGACGTCACAAAATACATAACGTTACAAAAATAAATGACGTCACAAAATACATAACGTCACAAAAATAAATGACGTCCAAAATACATAACGTCACAAAATACATAACGTCACAAAATATATAACGTCACAAAAATAAATGACGTCACAAAAATAAATAACGTGACAATAATAAATGACGTCACAAAATACATAACGTCACAAAAATAAATAACGTCACAAAATACATAACGTCACAAAAATAAATGACGTCACAAAATACATAACGTCACAAAAAAAATGACGTCACAAAATACATAACGTCACAAAAATAAATGACGTCACAAACATAATGACGTCACAAAATACATAACGTCACAAAAATAAATGACGTCACAAATATAATGACGTCACAAAATACATATCGTCACAAAAATAAATGACGTCACAAAATACATAACGTCACAAAAATAAATGACGTCACAAAATACATAACGTCACAAATATAAATGACGTCACAATAATAAATGACGTCACAAAATACATAACGTCACAAAAATAAATGACGTCACAAAATACATAACGTCACAAAAATAAATGACGTCACAAAAATTAATTACGTCACAAAATACATAACGTCACAAAATATATAACGTCACAAAAATAAATGACGTCACAAAAATTAATTAGGTCACAAAATACATAACGTCACAAAAATAAATAACGTCACAAAATACATAACGTCACAAAATACATAACGTCACAAAAATAAATGACGTCACAAAATAAATAAAGTCACAAAAATAAATGACGTCACAAAATGCATAACGTCACAAAAATAAATGACGTCACGAAATACATAACGTTACAAAAATAAATGACGTCACAAAATATTTAACGACACAAAATTAAATGACGTCACAAAATACATATTTCATAAAATACATAACGTCACAAAAATAAATGACGTCACAAAATACATAACGTCACAAAAATAAATGACGTCACAAAATACATAACGTCACAAAAATAAATGACGTCACAAAATACATAAGGTCACAAAAACAAATTACGTCACAAAATACATAACGTCACAAAAATAAATGACGTCACAAAATACATAACGTCACAAAAATAAAAGACGTCACAAAAATTAATTGCGTCACAAAATACATAACGTCACAAAATATATAACGTTCCAAAAATAAATGACGTCACAAAAATTAATTAAGTCACAAAATACATAACGTCAAAAAAATAAATAACGTCACAAAATACATAACGTCACAAAATACATAACGTCACAAAAATAAATGACGTCACAAAATAAATAAAGTCACAAAAATAAATGACGTCACAAAATGCATAACGTCAAAAAAATAAATGATGTCACAAAATACATAACGTCACAAAAATAAATGACGTCATAAAATACATAACGTCACAAAAATAAATGACGTCACAAAAATTTATTACGTCACGAAAATAAATAACGTCACAAAATACATAACGTCACAAAATACATAGCGGCACAAAAATAAAAGATGTCACAAAATACATAACGTTACAAAAATAAATGACGTCAAAAAATACATAACGTCAAAAAAATAAATGACGTCAAAAAAATACATAACGTCACAAAAATAAATGACGTCACAAAATACATAACGTCACAAAAATAAATGACGTCACAATAATAAATGACGTCACAAAATACATAACGTCACAAAAATAAATGACGTCACAAAATACATAACGTTACAAAAATAAATGACGTCACAAAATACATATCGTCACAAAAATAAATGACGTCCAAAATACATAACGTCACAAAAAAATGACGTCACAAAATACATAACGTCACAAAAATAAATGACGTCAAAAAATACATAACGTCACAAAAATAAATGACGTCACAAAATTAATTACGTCACAAAATACATAGCGGCACAAAAATAAAAGACGTCACAAAATACATAACGTTACAAAAATAAATGACGTCACAAAATACATAACGTCAAAAAAATAAATGACGTCAAAAAAATACATAACGTCACAAAAATAAATGACGTCACAAAATACATAACGTCACAAAAATAAATGACGTCACAAAATATTTAACGACACAAAATTAAATGACGTCACAAAATAAATAAAGTCACAAAAATAAATGACGTCACAAAAATTAATTACGTCACAAAATGCATAACGTCACAAAATATATAACGTCACAAAAATTAAGTACGTCACAAAATACATAGCGTCACAAAAATAAATAACGTCACAAAATACATAACGTCACAAAAATAAATGACGTCACAAAATAAATAAAGTCACAAAAATAAATGACGTCACAAAATAAATAAAGTCACAAAATTTAATGACGTCACAAAATACATAACGTCACAAAAATAAATGACGTCACAAAATACATAACGTCACATAAATAAATGACGTCACAAAATACATAACGTCATAAAATACATAACGTCACAACAAATGACGTCACAAAATACATAACGTCAAAAACATAAATGACGTTACAAAATACATAACGTCACAAAAATAAATGACGTCACAAAATACATAACGTCACAAAAATAAATGACGTCACAAAATACATAACGTCACAAAAAAAATGACGTCACAAAATACATAACGTCACAAAAATAAATGACGTCCCAAAATACATAACGTCACAAAAATAAATGACGTCACAAAATACATAACGTCACAAAAATAAATGACGTCACAAACATAATGACGTCACAAAATACATATTGTCACAAAAATAAATGACGTCACAAAATACATAACGTCACAAAAATAAATGACGTCACAAAATACATAACGTCAAAAAAATAAATGACGTCACAAAATACATAACGTCACAAAATACATTACGTCACAAAAATAAATTACGTCACAAAATACATAACGTCACAAAAATAAATAACGTCACAAAATACATAACGTCACAAAAATAAAGGACGTCACAAAAATTAATTACGTCACAAAATACATAACGTCACAAAAATAAATGACGTCACAAAAATTAATTACTTCACAAAATACATAACGTCACAAAAATAAATGACGTCACAAAATACATAACGTCACAAAATACATTACGTCACAAAAATAAATGACGTCACAAAATACATAACGTCACAAAAATAAATAACGTCACAAAATACATAACGTCACAAAAATAAAGGACGTCACAAAAATTAATTACGTCACAAAATACATAACGTCACAAAAATAAATGACGTCAAAAAATACAAAACCTCACAAAAATAAATGATGTCACAAAATACATAATGTCACAAAAATAAATGACGTCACATAATACATAACGTCACAAAAATAAATGACGTCACAAAATACATATCGTCACAAAAATAAATGACGTCACAAAATACATAACGTCACAAAAATAAATGACGTCACAAAAATAAATAACGTCACAAAATACATAACGTCACAAAATACATAACTTCACAAAAATAAATGACGTCACAAAATACATAACGTCACAAAAATAAATGACGTCACAAAATACATAACGTCAAAAAAATAAATGACGTCACAAAATACATAACGTCACAAAAATAAATGACGTCACAAAATACATAACGTCACAAAAATAAAGGACGTCACAATAATAAATGACGTCACAAAATACATAACGTCACAAAAATAAATGACGTCACAAAATACATAACGTTACAAAAATAAATGACGTCACAAAATACATAACGTCACAAAAATAAATGACGTCACAAAATACATAACGTCAGAAAAAATGACGTCACAAAATACATAACGTCACAAAAATAAATGACGTCACAAAATACATAACGTCACAAAAATAAATGACGTTACAAAAAACATAACGTCACAAAAATAAATGACGTCACAAAATACATAACGTCACAAAAATAAATGACGTCACAAAATACAAAACGTCACAAAAACTAATGACGTCACAAAATACATAACGTCAAAAAAATAAATGACGTCACAAAATACATAACGTCACAAAAATAAATAACGTCACAAAATACATAACGTCACAAAATACATAACGTCACAAAAATAAATGACGTCACAAAATACATAACGTCACAAAATTAATTACGTCACAAAATACATAACGTCACAAAAATAAATGACGTCACAAAATATTTAACGACACAAAATTAAATGACGTCACAAAATAAATAAAGTCACAAAAATAAATGACGTCACAAACATTAATTACGTCACAAAATGCATAACGTCACAAAATATATAACGTCACAAAAATAAATGACGTCACAAAAACTAATGACGTCACAAAATACATAACGTCACAAAAATAAATAACGTCACAAAATACATAACGTCACAAAATACATAACGTCACAAAAATAAATGACGTCACAAAATAAATAAAGTCACAAAAATAAATGACGTCACAAAATCCATAACGTCACAAAAATAAATGATGTCACAAAATACATAACGTCACAAAAATAAATGACGTCATAAAATACATAACGTCACAAAAATAAATGACGTCACAAAAATTTATTACGTCACGAAAATAAATAACGTCACAAAATACATAACGTCACAAAATACATAGCGGCACAAAAATAAAAGACGTCACAAAATACATAACGTTACGAAAATAAATGACGTCACAAAATACATAACGTCAAAAAAATAAATGACGTCAAAAAAATACATAACTTCACAAAAATAAATGACGTCACAAAATACATAACGTCACAAAAATAAATGACGTCACAATAATAAATGACGTCACAAAATACATAACGTCACAAAAATAAATGACGTCACAAAATACATAACGTCACAAAAATAAATGACGTCACAAAATACATAACGTCACAAAATTTAATGACGTCACAAAATACATAACGTCACAAAAATAAATGACGTCACAAAATACATAACGTCACATAAATAAATGACGTCACAAAATACATAACGTCATAAAATACATAACGTCAAAAAAAATGACGTCACAAAATACATAACGTCACAAAAAAAATGACGTCACAAAATACATAATGTCACAAAAATAAATGACGTCCCAAAATACATAACGTCACAAAAATAAATGACGTCACAAAATACATAACGTCACAAAAATAAATGACGTCACAAAATACATAACGTCACAAAAATAAATGACGTCACAAACATAATGACGTCACAAAATACATATTGTCACAAAAATAAATGACGTCACAAAATACATAACGTCACAAAAATAAATGACGTCACAAAATACATAACGTCACAAAAAAAATGACGTCACAAAATACATAACGTCACAAAAATAAATGACGTCACAAACATAATGACGTCACAAAATACATAACGTCACAAAAATAAATGACGTCACAAATATAATGACGTCACAAAATACATATCGTCACAAAAATAAATGACGTCACAAAATACATAACGTCACAAAAATAAATGACGTCACAAAATACATAACGTCACAAAAATAAAGGACGTCACAAAAATTAATTACGTCACAAAATACATAACGTCACAAAAATAAATGACGTCAAAAAATACAAAACCTCACAAAAATAAATGATGTCACAAAATACATAATGTCACAAAAATAAATGACGTCACATAATACATAACGTCACAAAAATAAATGACGTCACAAAATACATATCGTCACAAAAATAAATGACGTCACAAAATACATAACGTCACAAAAATAAAGGACGTCACAAAAATTAATTACGTCACAAAATACATAACGTCACAAAAATAAATGACGTCACAAAAATTAATTACTTCACAAAATACATAACGTCACAAAAATAAATGACGTCACAAAATACATAACGTCACAAAATACATTACGTCACAAAAATAAATGACGTCACAAAATACATAACGTCACAAAAATAAATAACGTCACAAAATACATAACGTCACAAAAATAAAGGACGTCACAAAAATTAATTACGTCACAAAATACATAACGTCACAAAAATAAATGACGTCAAAAAATACAAAACCTCACAAAAATAAATGATGTCACAAAATACATAATGTCACAAAAATAAATGACGTCACATAATACATAACGTCACAAAAATAAATGACGTCACAAAATACATATCGTCACAAAAATAAATGACGTCACAAAATACATAACGTCACAAAAATAAATGACGTCACAAAAATAAATAACGTCACAAAATACATAACGTCACAAAATACATAACTTCACAAAAATAAATGACGTCACAAAATACATAACGTCACAAAAATAAATGACGTCACAAAATACATAACGTCAAAAAAATAAATGACGTCACAAAATACATAACGTCACAAAAATAAATGACGTCACAAAATACATAACGTCACAAAAATAAAGGACGTCACAATAATAAATGACGTCACAAAATACATAACGTCACAAAAATAAATGACGTCACAAAATACATAACGTTACAAAAATAAATGACGTCACAAAATACATAACGTCACAAAAATAAATGACGTCACAAAATACATAACGTCAGAAAAAATGACGTCACAAAATACATAACGTCACAAAAATAAATGACGTCACAAAATACATAACGTCACAAAAATAAATGACGTTACAAAAAACATAACGTCACAAAAATAAATGACGTCACAAAATACATAACGTCACAAAAATAAATGACGTCACAAAATACAAAACGTCACAAAAACTAATGACGTCACAAAATACATAACGTCAAAAAAATAAATGACGTCACAAAATACATAACGTCACAAAAATAAATAACGTCACAAAATACATAACGTCACAAAATACATAACGTCACAAAAATAAATGACGTCACAAAATACATAACGTCACAAAATTAATTACGTCACAAAATACATAATGTCACAAAAATAAATGACGTCACATAATACATAACGTCACAAAAATAAATGACGTCACAAAATACATATCGTCACAAAAATAAATGACGTCACAAAATACATAACGTCACAAAAATAAATGACGTCACAAAAATAAATAACGTCACAAAATACATAACGTCACAAAATACATAACTTCACAAAAATAAATGACGTCACAAAATACATAACGTCACAAAAATAAATGACGTCACAAAATACATAACGTCAAAAAAATAAATGACGTCACAAAATACATAACGTCACAAAAATAAATGACGTCACAAAATACATAACGTCACAAAAATAAAGGACGTCACAATAATAAATGACGTCACAAAATACATAACGTCACAAAAATAAATGACGTCACAAAATACATAACGTTACAAAAATAAATGACGTCACAAAATACATAACGTCACAAAAATAAATGACGTCACAAAATACATAACGTCAGAAAAAATGACGTCACAAAATACATAACGTCACAAAAATAAATGACGTCACAAAATACATAACGTCACAAAAATAAATGACGTTACAAAAAACATAACGTCACAAAAATAAATGACGTCACAAAATACATAACGTCACAAAAATAAATGACGTCACAAAATACAAAACGTCACAAAAACTAATGACGTCACAAAATACATAACGTCAAAAAAATAAATGACGTCACAAAATACATAACGTCACAAAAATAAATAACGTCACAAAATACATAACGTCACAAAATACATAACGTCACAAAAATAAATGACGTCACAAAATACATAACGTCACAAAATTAATTACGTCACAAAATACATAACGTCACAAAAATAAATGACGTCACAAAATATTTAACGACACAAAATTAAATGACGTCACAAAATAAATAAAGTCACAAAAATAAATGACGTCACAAACATTAATTACGTCACAAAATGCATAACGTCACAAAATATATAACGTCACAAAAATAAATGACGTCACAAAAACTAATGACGTCACAAAATACATAACGTCACAAAAATAAATAACGTCACAAAATACATAACGTCACAAAATACATAACGTCACAAAAATAAATGACGTCACAAAATAAATAAAGTCACAAAAATAAATGACGTCACAAAATCCATAACGTCACAAAAATAAATGATGTCACAAAATACATAACGTCACAAAAATAAATGACGTCATAAAATACATAACGTCACAAAAATAAATGACGTCACAAAAATTTATTACGTCACGAAAATAAATAACGTCACAAAATACATAACGTCACAAAATACATAGCGGCACAAAAATAAAAGACGTCACAAAAAACATAACGTTACGAAAATAAATGACGTCACAAAATACATAACGTCAAAAAAATAAATGACGTCAAAAAAATACATAACTTCACAAAAATAAATGACGTCACAAAATACATAACGTCACAAAAATAAATGACGTCACAATAATAAATGACGTCACAAAATACATAACGTCACAAAAATAAATGACGTCACAAAATACATAACGTTACAAAAATAAATGACGTCACAAAATACATATCGTCACAAAAATAAATGACGTCCAAAATACATAACGTCACAAAAAATGACGTCACAAAATACATAACGTCACAAAAATAAATGACGTCAAAAAATACATAACGTCACAAAAATAAATGACGTCACGAAATTAATTACGTCACAAAATACATAACGTCACAAAAATAAATGACGTCACAAAATATTTAACGACACAAAATTAAATGACGTCACAAAATAAATAAAGTCACAAAAATAAATGACGTCACAAAAATTAATTACGTCACAAAATGCATAACGTCACAAAATATATAACGTTACGAAAATAAATGACGTCACAAAAATTAAGTACGTCACAAAATACATAGCGTCACAAAAATAAATAACGTCACAAAATACATAACGTCACAAAAATAAATGACGTCACAAAATAAATAAAGTCACAAAAATAAATGACGTCACAAAATACATAACGTCACAAAATTTAATGACGTCACAAAATACATAACGTCACAAAAATAAATGACGTCACAAAATACATAACGTCACATAAATAAATGACGTCACAAAATACATAACGTCATAAAATACATAACGTCAAAAAAAATGACGTCACAAAATACATAACGTCACAAAAAAAATGACGTCACAAAATACATAATGTCACAAAAATAAATGACGTCCCAAAATACATAACGTCACAAAAATAAATGACGTCACAAAATACATAACGTCACAAAAATAAATGACGTCACAAAATACATAACGTCACAAAAATAAATGACGTCACAAACATAATGACGTCACAAAATACATATTGTCACAAAAATAAATGACGTCACAAAATACATAACGTCACAAAAATAAATGACGTCACAAAATACATAACGTCACAAAAAAAATGACGTCACAAAATACATAACGTCACAAAAATAAATGACGTCACAAACATAATGACGTCACAAAATACATAACGTCACAAAAATAAATGACGTCACAAATATAATGACGTCACAAAATACATATCGTCACAAAAATAAATGACGTCACAAAATACATAACGTCACAAAAATAAATGACGTCACAAAATACATAACGTCACAAATATAAATGACGTCACAATAATAAATGACGTCACAAAATACATAACGTCACAAAAATAAATGACGTCACAAAATACATAACGTCACAAAAATAAATGACGTCACAAAAATTAATTACGTCACAAAATACATAACGTCACAAAATATATAACGTCACAAAAATAAATGACGTCACAAAAATTAATTAGGTCACAAAATACATAACGTCACAAAAATAAATAACGTCACAAAATACATAACGTCACAAAATACATAACGTCACAAAAATAAATGACGTCACAAAATAAATAAAGTCACAAAAATAAATGACGTCACAAAATGCATAACGTCACAAAAATAAATGACGTCACGAAATACATAACGTTACAAAAATAAATGACGTCACAAAATATTTAACGACACAAAATTAAATGACGTCACAAAATACATATTTCATAAAATACATAACGTCACAAAAATAAATGACGTCACAAAATACATAACGTCACAAAAATAAATGACGTCACAAAATACATAACGTCACAAAAATAAAAGACGTCACAAAAATTAATTACGTCACAAAATACATAACGTCACAAAATATATAACGTTCCAAAAATAAATGACGTCACAAAAATTAATTAAGTCACAAAATACATAACGTCAAAAAAATAAATAACGTCACAAAATACATAACGTCACAAAATACATAAGGTCACAAAAATAAATGACGTCACAAAATAAATAAAGTCACAAAAATAAATGACGTCACAAAATGCATAACGTCAAAAAAATAAATGATGTCACAAAATACATAACGTCACAAAAATAAATGACGTCATAAAATACATAACGTCACAAAAATAAATGACGTCACAAAAATTTATTACGTCACGAAAATAAATAACGTCACAAAATACATAACGTCACAAAATACATAGCGGCACAAAAATAAAAGACGTCACAAAATACATAACGTTACAAAAATAAATGACGTCACAAAATACATAACGTCAAAAAAATAAATGACGTCAAAAAATACATAACGTCACAAAAATAAATGACGTCACAAAATACATAACGTCACAAAAATAAATGACGTCACAATAATAAATGACGTCACAAAATACATAACGTCACAAAAATAAATGACGTCACAAAATACATAACGTTACAAAAATAAATGACGTCACAAAATACATATCGTCACAAAAATAAATGACGTCCAAAATACATAACGTCACAAAAAAATGACGTCACAAAATACATAACGTCACAAAAATAAATGACGTCAAAAAATACATAACGTCACAAAAATAAATGACGTCACAAAATTAATTACGTCACAAAATACATAGCGGCACAAAAATAAAAGACGTCACAAAATACATAACGTTACAAAAATAAATGACGTCACAAAATACATAACGTCAAAAAAATAAATGACGTCAAAAAAATACATAACGTCACAAAAATAAATGACGTCACAAAATACATAACGTCACAAAAATAAATGACGTCACAAAATATTTAACGACACAAAATTAAATGACGTCACAAAATAAATAAAGTCACAAAAATAAATGACGTCACAAAAATTAATTACGTCACAAAATGCATAACGTCACAAAATATATAACGTCACAAAAATAAATGACGTCACAAAAATTAAGTACGTCACAAAATACATAGCGTCACAAAAATAAATAACGTCACAAAATACATAACGTCACAAAAATAAATGACGTCACAAAATAAATAAAGTCACAAAAATAAATGACGTCACAAAATAAATAAAGTCACAAAATTTAATGACGTCACAAAATACATAACGTCACAAAAATAAATAACGTCACAAAATACATAACGTCACAAAAATAAATGACGTCACAAAATAAATAAAGTCACAAAAAAAATGACGTCACAAAATACATAACGTCACAAAAATAAATGACGTCCCAAAATACATAACGTCACAAAAATAAATGACGTCACAAAATACATAACGTCACAAAAATAAATGACGTCACAAAATACATAACGTCACAAAAATAAATGACGTCACAAACATAATGACGTCACAAAATACGTATTGTCACAAAAATAAATGACGTCACAAAATACATAACGTCACAAAAATAAATGACGTCACAAAATACATAACGTCAAAAAAATAAATGACGTCACAAAATACATAACGTCACAAAAATAAATGACGTCACAAAATACATAACGTCACAAAAATAAAGGACGTCACAATAATAAATGACGTCACAAAATACATAACGTCACAAAAATAAATGACGTCAAAAAATACAAAACCTCACAAAAATAAATGATGTCACAAAATACATAATGTCACAAAAATAAATGACGTCACATAATACATAACGTCACAAAAATAAATGACGTCACAAAATACATAACGTCACAAAAATAAATGACGTCACAAAATACATAACGTCACAAAAATAAATGACGTCACAAAAATAAAAAACGTCACAAAATACATAACGTCACAAAATACATAACTTCACAAAAATAAATGACGTCACAAAATACATAACGTCACAAAAATAAATGACGTCACAAAATACATAACGTCAAAAAAATAAATGACGTCACAAAATACATAACGTCACAAAAATAAATGACGTCACAAAATACATAACGTCACAAAAATAAAGGACGTCACAATAATAAATGACGTCACAAAATACATAACGTCACAAAAATAAATGACGTCACAAAATACATAACGTTACAAAAATAAATGACGTCACAAAATACATAACGTCACAAAAATAAATGACGTCACAAAATACATAACGTCACAAAAAATGACGTCACAAAATACATAACGTCACAAAAATAAATGACGTCACAAAATACATAACGTCACAAAAATAAATGACGTTACAAAAAACATAACGTCACAAAAATAAATGACGTCACAAAATACATAACGTCACAAAAATAAATGACGTCACAAAATACAAAACGTCACAAAAACTAATGAAGTCACAAAATACATAACGTCAAAAAAATAAATGACGTCACAAAATACATAACGTCACAAAAATAAATAACGTCACAAAATACATAACGTCACAAAATACATAACGTCACAAAAATAAATGACGTCACAAAATACATAACGTCACAAAATTAATTACGTCACAAAATACATAACGTCACAAAAATAAATGACGTGACAAAATATTTAACGACACAAAATTAAATGACGTCACAAAATAAATAAAGTCACAAAAATAAATGACGTCACAAACATTAATTACGTCACAAAATGCATAACGTCACAAAATATATAACGTCACAAAAATAAATGACGTCACAAAAACTAATGACGTCAGAAAATACATAACGTCACAAAAATAAATAACGTCACAAAATACATAACGTCACAAAATACATAACGTCACAAAAATAAATGACGTCACAAAATAAATAAAGTCACAAAAATAAATGACGTCACAAAATGCAAAACGTCACAAAAATAAATGATGTCACAAAATACATAACGTCACAAAAATAAATGACGTCATAAAATACATAACGTCACAAAAATAAATGACGTCACAAAAATTTATTACGTCACGAAAATAAATAACGTCACAAAATACATAACGTCACAAAATACATAGCGGCACAAAAATAAAAGACGTCACAAAATACATAACGTTACAAAAATAAATGACGTCACAAAATACATAACGTCAAAAAAATAAATGACGTCAAAAAAATACATAACGTCACAAAAATAAATGACGTCACAAAATACATAACGTCACAAAAATAAATGACGTCACAATAATAAATGACGTCACAAAATACATAACGTCACAAAAATAAATGACGTCACAAAATACATAACGTTACAAAAATAAATGACGTCACAAAATACATATCGTCACAAAAATAAATGACGTCCAAAATACATAACGTCACAAAAAAATGACGTCACAAAATACATAACGTCACAAAAATAAATGACGTCAAAAAATACATAACGTCACAAAAATAAATGACGTCACGAAATTAATTACGTCACAAAATACATAACGTCACAAAAATAAATGACGTCACAAAATATTTAACGACACAAAATTAAATGACGTCACAAAATAAATAAAGTCACAAAAATAAATGACGTCACAAAAATTAATTACGTCACAAAATGCATAACGTCACAAAATATATAACGTTACGAAAATAAATGACGTCACAAAAATTAAGTACGTCACAAAATACATAGCGTCACAAAAATAAATAACGTCACAAAATACATAACGTCACAAAAATAAATGACGTCACAAAATAAATAAAGTCACAAAAATAAATGACGTCACAAAATACATAACGTCACAAAATTTAATGACGTCACAAAATACATAACGTCACAAAAATAAATGACGTCACAAAATACATAACGTCACATAAATAAATGACGTCACAAAATACATAACGTCATAAAATACATAACGTCAAAAAAAATGACGTCACAAAATACATAACGTCACAAAAAAAATGACGTCACAAAATACATAATGTCACAAAAATAAATGACGTCCCAAAATACATAACGTCACAAAAAAAATGACGTCACAAAATACATAACGTCACAAAAATAAATGACGTCACAAAATACATAACGTCACAAAAATAAATGACGTCACAAACATAATGACGTCACAAAATACATATTGTCACAAAAATAAATGACGTCACAAAATACATAACGTCACAAAAATAAATGACGTCACAAAATACATAACGTCAAAAAAAATGACGTCACAAAATACATAACGTCATAAAAATAAATGACGTCACAAAAATTAATTACTTCACAAAATACATAACGTCACAAAATACATAACGTCACAAAATACATAACTTCACAAAAATAAATGACGTCACAAAATACATAACGTCACAAAAATAAATGACGTCACAAAATACATAACGTCAAAAAAATAAATGACGTCACAAAATACATAACGTCACAAAAATAAATGACGTCACAAAATACATAACGTCACAAAAATAAATGACGCCACAATAATAAATGACGTCACAAAATACATAACGTCACAAAAATAAATGACGTCACAAAATACATAACGTTACAAAAATAAATGACGTCACAAAATACATAACGTCACAAAAATAAATGACATCACAAAATACATAACGTCACAAAAAATGACGTCACAAAATACATAACGTCACAAAAATAAATGACGTCACAAAATACATAACGTCACAAAAATAAATGACGTTACAAAAAACATAACGTCACAAAAATAAATGACGTCACAAAATACATAACGTCACAAAAATAAATGACGTCACAAAAAACATAACGTCACAAAAATAAATGACGTCACAATAATTAATGACGTCACAAAATACAACACGTCACAAAAATAAATGACGTCACAAAATACATAACGTTACAAAAATAAATGACGTCACAAAATACATAACGTCACAAAAATAAATGACGTCACAAAATACATAACGTCACAAAAATAAATAACGTCACAAAATACATAACGTCACAAAATACATAACGTCACAAAAATAAATGACGTCACAAAATAAATAAAGTCACAAAAATAAATGACGTCACAAAATACATAACGTCACAAAAATAAATGACGTCACAAAATACATAACGTCACAAAATTAATTACGTCTCAAAATACATAACGTCACAAAAATAAATGACGTCACAAAAATAAATGACGTCACAAAATATTTAACGACACAAAATTAAATGACGTCACAAAATAAATAAAGTCACAAAAATAAATGACGTCACAAACATTAATTACGTCACAAAATGCATAACGTCACAAAATATATAACGTCACAAAAATAAATGACGTCACAAAAATTAAGTACGTCACAAAATACATAGCGTCACAAAAATAAATAACGTCACAAAATACATAACGTCACAAAATACATAACGTCACAAAAATAAATGACGTCACAAAATAAATAAAGTCACAAAAATAAATGACGTCACAAAATACATAACGTCACAAAAATTAATGACGTCACAAAATACATAACGTCACAAAAATAAATGACGTCACAAAATACATAACGTCACAAAAATAAATGACGTCACAAAATACATAACGTCATAAAATACATAACGTCACAAAAAATGACGTCACAAAATACATAACGTCAAAAAAATAAATGACGTTACAAAATACATAACGTCACAAAAATAAATGACGTCACAAAATACATAACGTCACAAAAATAAATGACGTCAGAAAATACATAACGTCACAAAAAAAATGACGTCACAAAATACATAATGTCACAAAAATAAATGACGTCCCAAAATACATAACGTCACAAAAATAAATGACGTCACAAAATACATAACGTCACAAAAATAAATGACGTCAAAAAATACATAACGTCACAAAAATAAATGACGTCACAAACATAATGACGTCACAAAATACATATTGTCACAAAAATAAATGACGTCACAAAATACATAACGTCACAAAAATAAATGACGTAACAAAATACATAACGTCACAAAAAAAAATGACGTCACAAAATACATAACGTCACAAAAATAAATGACGTCACAAACATAATGACGTCACAAAATACATAACGTCACAAAAATAAATGACGTCACAAATATAATGACGTCACAAAATACATATCGTCACAAAAATAAATGACGTCACAAAATACATAACGTCACAAAAATAAATGACGTCACAAAATACATAACGTCACAAATATAAATGACGTCACAATAATAAATGACGTCACAAAATACATAACGTCACAAAAATAAATGACGTCACAAAATACATAACGTCACAAAAATAAATGACGTCACAAAAATTAATTACGTCACAAAATACATAACGTCACAAAATATATAACGTCACAAAAATAAATGACGTCACAAAAATTAATTAGGTCACAAAATACATAACGTCACAAAAATAAATAACGTCACAAAATACATAACGTCACAAAATACATAACGTCACAAAAATAAATGACGTCGCAAAATAAATAAAGTCACAAAAATAAATGACGTCACAAAATGCATAACGTCACAAAAATAAAAGACGTCACAAAAATTAATTACGTCACAAAATACATAAGGTCACAAAAACAAATTACGTCACAAAATACATAACGTCACAAAAATAAATGACGTGACAAAATACATAACGTCACAAAAATAAAAGACGTCACAAAAATTAATTACGTCACAAAATACATAACGTCACAAAATATATAACGTTCCAAAAATAAATGACGTCACAAAAATTAATTAAGTCACAAAATACATAACGTCAAAAAAATAAATAACGTCACAAAATACATAACGTCACAAAATACATAACGTCACAAAAATAAATGACGTCACAAAATAAATAAAGTCACAAAAATAAATGACGTCACAAAATGCATAACGTCAAAAAAATAAATGATGTCACAAAATACATAACGTCACAAAAATAAATGACGTCATAAAATACATAACGTCACAAAAATAAATGACGTCACAAAAATTTATTACGTCACGAAAATAAATAACGTCACAAAATACATAACGTCACAAAATACATAGCGGCACAAAAATAAAAGACGTCACAAAATACATAACGTTACAAAAATAAATGACGTCACAAAATACATAACGTCAAAAAAATAAATGACGTCAAAAAAATACATAACGTCACAAAAATAAATGACGTCACAAAATACATAACGTCACAAAAATAAATGACGTCACAATAATAAATGACGTCACAAAATACATAACGTCACAAAAATAAATGACGTCACAAAATACATAACGTTACAAAAATAAATGACGTCACAAAATACATATCGTCACAAAAATAAATGACGTCTAAAATACATAACGTCACAAAAAAATGACGTCACAAAATACATAACGTCACAAAAATAAATGACGTCAAAAAATACATAACGTCACAAAAATAAATGACGTCACAAAATTAATTACGTCACAAAATACATAGCGGCACAAAAATAAAAGACGTCACAAAATACATAACGTTACAAAAATAAATGAGTCACAAAATACATAACGTCAAAAAAATAAATGACGTCAAAAAAATACATAACCTCACAAAAATAAATGACGTCACAAAATACATAACGTCACAAAAATAAATGACGTCACAAAATATTTAACGACACAAAATTAAATGACGTCACAAAATAAATAAAGTCACAAAAATAAATGACGTCACAAAAATTAATTACGTCACAAAATGCATAACGTCACAAAATATATAACGTCACAAAAATAAATGACGTCACAAAAATTAAGTACGTCACAAAATACATAGCGTCACAAAAATAAATAACGTCACAAAATACATAACGTCACAAAAATAAATGACGTCACAAAATAAATAAAGTCACAAAAATAAATGACGTCACAAAATAAATAAAGTCACAAAATTTAATGACGTCACAAAATACATAACGTCACAAAAATAAATGACGTCACAAAATACATAACGTCACATAAATAAATGACGTCACAAAATACATAACGTCATAAAATACATAACGTCACAAAAAATGACGTCACAAAATACATAACGTCAAAAACATAAATGACGTTACAAAATACATAACGTCACAAAAATAAATGACGTCACAAAATACATAACGTCACAAAAATAAATGACGTCACAAAATACATAACGTCACAAAAAAAATGACGTCACAAAATACATAATGTCACAAAAATAAATGACGTCCCAAAATACATAACGTCACAAAAATAAATGACTTCACAAAATACATAACGTCACAAAAATAAATGACGTCACAAAATACATAACGTCACAAAAATAAATGACGTCACAAACATAATGACGTCACAAAATACATATTGTCACAAAAATAAATGACGTCACAAAATACATAACGTCACAAAAATAAATGACGTCACAAAATACATAACGTCAAAAAAATAAATGACGTCACAAAATGCATAACATCACAAAATACATTACGTCACAAAAATAAATGACGTCACAAAATACATAACGTCACAAAAATAAATAACGTCACAAAATACATAACGTCACAAAAATAAAGGACGTCACAAAAATTAATTACGTCACAAAATACATAACGTCACAAAAATAAATGACGTCACAAAAATTAATTACTTCACAAAATACATAACGTCACAAAAATAAATGACGTCACAAAATACATAACGTCACAAAATACATTACGTCACAAAAAAAATGACGTCACAAAATACATAACGTCACAAAAATAAATAACGTCACAAAATACATAACGTCACAAAAATAAAGGACGTCACAAAAATTAATTACGTCACAAAATACATAACGTCACAAAAATAAATGACGTCAAAAAATACAAAACCTCACAAAAATAAATGATGTCACAAAATACATAATGTCACAAAAATAAATGACGTCACATAATACATAACGTCACAAAAATAAATGACGTCACAAAATACATAACGTCACAAAAATAAATGACGTCACAAAATACATAACGTCACAAAAATAAATGACGTCACAAAAATAAATAACGTCACAAAATACATAACGTCACAAAATACATAACTTCACAAAAATAAATGACGTCACAAAATACATAACGTCACAAAAATAAATGACGTCACAAAATACATAACGTCAAAAAAATAAATGACGTCACAAAATACATAACGTCACAAAAATAAATGACGTCACAAAATACATAACGTCACAAAAATAAAGGACGTCACAATAATAAATGACGTCACAAAATACATAACGTCACAAAAATAAATGACGTCACAAAATACATAACGTTACAAAAATAAATGACGTCACAAAATACATAACGTCACAAAAATAAATGACGTCACAAAATAAATAACGTCACAAAATACATAACGTCACAAAATACATAACGTCACAAAAATAAATGACGTCACAAAATACATAACGTCACAAAATTAATTACGTCACAAAATACATAACGTCACAAAAATAAATGACGTCACAAAATATTTAACGACACAAAATTAAATGACGTCACAAAATAAATAAAGTCACAAAAATAAATGACGTCACAAACATTAATTACGTCACAAAATGCATAACGTCACAAAATATATAACGTCACAAAAATAAATGACGTCACAAAAACTAATGACGTCACAAAATACATAACGTCACAAAAATAAATAACGTCACAAAATACATAACGTCACAAAATACATAACGTCACAAAAATAAATGACGTCACAAAATAAATAAAGTCACAAAAATAAATGACGTCACAAAATGCATAACGTCACAAAAATAAATGATGTCACAAAATACATAACGTCACAAAAATAAATGACGTCATAAAATACATAACGTCACAAAAATAAATGACGTCACAAAAATTTATTACGTCACGAAAATAAATAACGTCACAAAATACATAACGTCACAAAATACATAGCGGCACAAAAATAAAAGACGTCACAAAATACATAACGTTACAAAAATAAATGACGTCACAAAATACATAACGTCAAAAAAATAAATGACGTCAAAAAAATACATAACGTCACAAAAATAAATGACGTCACAAAATACATAACGTCACAAAAATAAATGACGTCACAATAATAAATGACGTCACAAAATACATGACGTCACAAAAATTAATTACGTCACAAAATGCATAACGTCACAAAATATATAACGTCACAAAAATAAATGACGTCACAAAAATTAAGTACGTCACAAAATACATAGCGTCACAAAAATAAATAACGTCACAAAATACATAACGTCACAAAAATAAATGACGTCACAAAATAAATAAAGTCACAAAAATAAATGACGTCACAAAATACATAACGTCACAAAATTTAATGACGTCACAAAATACATAACGTCACAAAAATAAATGACGTCACAAAATACATAACGTCACAAAATACATAACGTTACAAAAATAAATGACGTCCAAAATACATAACGTCACAAAAATAAATGACGTCACAAAATACATAACGTCACAAAAATAAATGACGTCACAAAATACATAACGTCAAAAAAAATGACGTCACAAAATACATAACGTCATAAAAATAAATGACGTCACAAAAATTAATTACTTCACAAAATACATAACGTCACAAAATACATAACGTCACAAAATACATAACTTCACAAAAATAAATGACGTCACAAAATACATAACGTCACAAAAATAAATGACGTCACAAAATACATAACGTCAAAAAAATAAATGACGTCACAAAATACATAACGTCACAAAAATAAATGACGTCA
The DNA here is from genome assembly GCA_035578135.1 of Flexamia atlantica. Taxonomy (NCBI): domain Eukaryota; kingdom Metazoa; phylum Arthropoda; class Insecta; order Hemiptera; family Cicadellidae; genus Flexamia; species Flexamia atlantica. The sequence continues at coordinate 355,238 of JAQJVK010000131.1, read as the reverse complement.
CAAAATACATAACGTCACAAAAATAAATGACGTCACAATAATAAATGACGTCACAAAATACATAACGTCACAAAAATAAATGACGTCACAAAATACATAACGTTACAAAAATAAATGACGTCACAAAATACATAACGTCACAAAAATAAATGACATCACAAAATACATAACGTCACAAAAAATGACGTCACAAAATACATAACGTCACAAAAATAAATGACGTCACAAAATACATAACGTCACAAAAATAAATGACGTTACAAAAAACATAACGTCACAAAAATAAATGACGTCACAAAATACATAACGTCACAAAAATAAATGACGTCACAAAAAACATAACGTCACAAAAATAAATGACGTCACAATAATTAATGACGTCACAAAATACAACACGTCACAAAAATAAATGACGTCACAAAATACATAACGTTACAAAAATAAATGACGTCACAAAATACATAACGTCACAAAAATAAATGACGTCACAAAATACATAACGTCACAAAAATAAATAACGTCACAAAATACATAACGTCACAAAATACATAACGTCACAAAAATAAATGACGTCACAAAATAAATAAAGTCACAAAAATAAATGACGTCACAAAATACATAACGTCACAAAAATAAATGACGTCACAAAATACATAACGTCACAAAATTAATTACGTCTCAAAATACATAACGTCACAAAAATAAATGACGTCACAAAAATAAATGACGTCACAAAATATTTAACGACACAAAATTAAATGACGTCACAAAATAAATAAAGTCACAAAAATAAATGACGTCACAAACATTAATTACGTCACAAAATGCATAACGTCACAAAATATATAACGTCACAAAAATAAATGACGTCACAAAAATTAAGTACGTCACAAAATACATAGCGTCACAAAAATAAATAACGTCACAAAATACATAACGTCACAAAATACATAACGTCACAAAAATAAATGACGTCACAAAATAAATAAAGTCACAAAAATAAATGACGTCACAAAATACATAACGTCACAAAAATTAATGACGTCACAAAATACATAACGTCACAAAAATAAATGACGTCACAAAATACATAACGTCACAAAAATAAATGACGTCACAAAATACATAACGTCATAAAATACATAACGTCACAAAAAATGACGTCACAAAATACATAACGTCAAAAAAATAAATGACGTTACAAAATACATAACGTCACAAAAATAAATGACGTCACAAAATACATAACGTCACAAAAATAAATGACGTCAGAAAATACATAACGTCACAAAAAAAATGACGTCACAAAATACATAATGTCACAAAAATAAATGACGTCCCAAAATACATAACGTCACAAAAATAAATGACGTCACAAAATACATAACGTCACAAAAATAAATGACGTCAAAAAATACATAACGTCACAAAAATAAATGACGTCACAAACATAATGACGTCACAAAATACATATTGTCACAAAAATAAATGACGTCACAAAATACATAACGTCACAAAAATAAATGACGTCACAAAATACATAACGTCACAAAAAAAAATGACGTCACAAAATACATAACGTCACAAAAATAAATGACGTCACAAACATAATGACGTCACAAAATACATAACGTCACAAAAATAAATGACGTCACAAATATAATGACGTCACAAAATACATATCGTCACAAAAATAAATGACGTCACAAAATACATAACGTCACAAAAATAAATGACGTCACAAAATACATAACGTCACAAATATAAATGACGTCACAATAATAAATGACGTCACAAAATACATAACGTCACAAAAATAAATGACGTCACAAAATACATAACGTCACAAAAATAAATGACGTCACAAAAATTAATTACGTCACAAAATACATAACGTCACAAAATATATAACGTCACAAAAATAAATGACGTCACAAAAATTAATTAGGTCACAAAATACATAACGTCACAAAAATAAATAACGTCACAAAATACATAACGTCACAAAATACATAACGTCACAAAAATAAATGACGTCGCAAAATAAATAAAGTCACAAAAATAAATGACGTCACAAAATGCATAACGTCACAAAAATAAAAGACGTCACAAAAATTAATTACGTCACAAAATACATAAGGTCACAAAAACAAATTACGTCACAAAATACATAACGTCACAAAAATAAATGACGTGACAAAATACATAACGTCACAAAAATAAAAGACGTCACAAAAATTAATTACGTCACAAAATACATAACGTCACAAAATATATAACGTTCCAAAAATAAATGACGTCACAAAAATTAATTAAGTCACAAAATACATAACGTCAAAAAAATAAATAACGTCACAAAATACATAACGTCACAAAATACATAACGTCACAAAAATAAATGACGTCACAAAATAAATAAAGTCACAAAAATAAATGACGTCACAAAATGCATAACGTCAAAAAAATAAATGATGTCACAAAATACATAACGTCACAAAAATAAATGACGTCATAAAATACATAACGTCACAAAAATAAATGACGTCACAAAAATTTATTACGTCACGAAAATAAATAACGTCACAAAATACATAACGTCACAAAATACATAGCGGCACAAAAATAAAAGACCTCACAAAATACATAACGTTACAAAAATAAATGACGTCACAAAATACATAACGTCAAAAAAATAAATGACGTCAAAAAAATACATAACGTCACAAAAATAAATGACGTCACAAAATACATAACGTCACAAAAATAAATGACGTCACAATAATAAATGACGTCACAAAATACATAACGTCACAAAAATAAATGACGTCACAAAATACATAACGTTACAAAAATAAATGACGTCACAAAATACATATCGTCACAAAAATAAATGACGTCTAAAATACATAACGTCACAAAAAAATGACGTCACAAAATACATAACGTCACAAAAATAAATGACGTCAAAAAATACATAACGTCACAAAAATAAATGACGTCACAAAATTAATTACGTCACAAAATACATAGCGGCACAAAAATAAAAGACGTCACAAAATACATAACGTTACAAAAATAAATGACGTCACAAAATACATAACGTCAAAAAAATAAATGACGTCAAAAAAATACATAACCTCACAAAAATAAATGACGTCACAAAATACATAACGTCACAAAAATAAATGACGTCACAAAATATTTAACGACACAAAATTAAATGACGTCACAAAATAAATAAAGTCACAAAAATAAATGACGTCACAAAAATTAATTACGTCACAAAATGCATAACGTCACAAAATATATAACGTCACAAAAATAAATGACGTCACAAAAATTAAGTACGTCACAAAATACATAGCGTCACAAAAATAAATAACGTCACAAAATACATAACGTCACAAAAATAAATGACGTCACAAAATAAATAAAGTCACAAAAATAAATGACGTCACAAAATAAATAAAGTCACAAAATTTAATGACGTCACAAAATACATAACGTCACAAAAATAAATGACGTCACAAAATACATAACGTCACATAAATAAATGACGTCACAAAATACATAACGTCATAAAATACATAACGTCACAAAAAATGACGTCACAAAATACATAACGTCAAAAACATAAATGACGTTACAAAATACATAACGTCACAAAAATAAATGACGTCACAAAATACATAACGTCACAAAAATAAATGACGTCACAAAATACATAACGTCACAAAAAAAATGACGTCACAAAATACATAATGTCACAAAAATAAATGACGTCCCAAAATACATAACGTCACAAAAATAAATGACTTCACAAAATACATAACGTCACAAAAATAAATGACGTCACAAAATACATAACGTCAAAAAAATAAATGACGTCACAAAATGCATAACATCACAAAATACATTACGTCACAAAAATAAATGACGTCACAAAATACATAACGTCACAAAAATAAATAACGTCACAAAATACATAACGTCACAAAAATAAAGGACGTCACAAAAATTAATTACGTCACAAAATACTTAACGTCACAAAAATAAATGACGTCACAAAAATTAATTACTTCACAAAATACATAACGTCACAAAAATAAATGACGTCACAAAATACATAACGTCACAAAATACATTACGTCACAAAAAAAATGACGTCACAAAATACATAACGTCACAAAAATAAATAACGTCACAAAATACATAACGTCACAAAAATAAAGGACGTCACAAAAATTAATTACGTCACAAAATACATAACGTCACAAAAATAAATGACGTCAAAAAATACAAAACCTCACAAAAATAAATGATGTCACAAAATACATAATGTCACAAAAATAAATGACGTCACATAATACATAACGTCACAAAAATAAATGACGTCACAAAATACATAACGTCACAAAAATAAATGACGTCACAAAATACATAACGTCACAAAAATAAATGACGTCACAAAAATAAATAACGTCACAAAATACATAACGTCACAAAATACATAACTTCACAAAAATAAATGACGTCACAAAATACATAACGTCACAAAAATAAATGACGTCACAAAATACATAACGTCAAAAAAATAAATGACGTCACAAAATACATAACGTCACAAAAATAAATGACGTCACAAAATACATAACGTCACAAAAATAAAGGACGTCACAATAATAAATGACGTCACAAAATACATAACGTCACAAAAATAAATGACGTCACAAAATACATAACGTTACAAAAATAAATGACGTCACAAAATACATAACGTCACAAAAATAAATGACGTCACAAAATAAATAACGTCACAAAATACATAACGTCACAAAATACATAACGTCACAAAAATAAATGACGTCACAAAATACATAACGTCACAAAATTAATTACGTCACAAAATACATAACGTCACAAAAATAAATGACGTCACAAAATATTTAACGACACAAAATTAAATGACGTCACAAAATAAATAAAGTCACAAAAATAAATGACGTCACAAACATTAATTACGTCACAAAATGCATAACGTCACAAAATATATAACGTCACAAAAATAAATGACGTCACAAAAACTAATGACGTCACAAAATACATAACGTCACAAAAATAAATAACGTCACAAAATACATAACGTCACAAAATACATAACGTCACAAAAATAAATGACGTCACAAAATAAATAAAGTCACAAAAATAAATGACGTCACAAAATGCATAACGTCACAAAAATAAATGATGTCACAAAATACATAACGTCACAAAAATAAATGACGTCATAAAATACATAACGTCACAAAAATAAATGACGTCACAAAAATTTATTACGTCACGAAAATAAATAACGTCACAAAATACATAACGTCACAAAATACATAGCGGCACAAAAATAAAAGACGTCACAAAATACATAACGTTACAAAAATAAATGACGTCACAAAATACATAACGTCAAAAAAATAAATGACGTCAAAAAAATACATAACGTCACAAAAATAAATGACGTCACAAAATACATAACGTCACAAAAATAAATGACGTCACAATAATAAATGACGTCACAAAATACATAACGTCACAAAAATAAATGACGTCACAAAATACATAACGTTACAAAAATAAATGACGTCACAAAATACATATCGTCACAAAAATAAATGACGTCCAAAATACATAACGTCACAAAAAAATGACGTCACAAAATACATAACGTCACAAAAATAAATGACGTCAAAAAATACATAACGTCACAAAAATAAATGACGTCACGAAATTAATTACGTCACAAAATACATAACGTCACAAAAATAAATGACGTCACAAAATATTTAACGACACAAAATTAAATGACGTCACAAAATAAATAAAGTCACAAAAATAAATGACGTCACAAAAATTAATTACGTCACAAAATGCATAACGTCACAAAATATATAACGTTACGAAAATAAATGACGTCACAAAAATTAAGTACGTCACAAAATACATAGCGTCACAAAAATAAATAACGTCACAAAATACATAACGTCACAAAAATAAATGACGTCACAAAATAAATAAAGTCACAAAAATAAATGACGTCACAAAATACATAACGTCACAAAATTTAATGACGTCACAAAATACATAACGTCACAAAAATAAATGACGTCACAAAATACATAACGTCACATAAATAAATGACGTCACAAAATACATAACGTCATAAAATACATAACGTCAAAAAAAATGACGTCTCAAAATACATAACGTCACAAAAAATATGACGTCACAAAATACATAATGTCACAAAAATAAATGACGTCCCAAAATACATAACGTCACAAAAATAAATGACGTCAAAAAATACAAAACCTCACAAAAATAAATGATGTCACAAAATACATAATGTCACAAAAATAAATGACGTCACATAATACATAACGTCACAAAAATAAATGACGTCACAAAATACATAACGTCACAAAAATAAATGACGTCACAAAATACATAACGTCACAAAAATAAATGACGTCACAAAAATAAATAACGTCACAAAATACATAACGTCACAAAATACATAACTTCACAAAAATAAATGACGTCACAAAATACATAACGTCACAAAAATAAATGACGTCACAAAATACATAACGTCAAAAAAATAAATGACGTCACAAAATACATAACGTCACAAAAATAAATGACGTCACAAAATACATAACGTCACAAAAATAAAGGACGTCACAATAATAAATGACGTCACAAAATACATAACGTCACAAAAATAAATGACGTCACAAAATACATAACGTTACAAAAATAAATGACGTCACAAAATACATAACGTCACAAAAATAAATGACGTCACAAAATAAATAACGTCACAAAATACATAACGTCACAAAATACATAACGTCACAAAAATAAATGACGTCACAAAATACATAACGTCACAAAATTAATTACGTCACAAAATACATAACGTCACAAAAATAAATGACGTCACAAAATATTTAACGACACAAAATTAAATGACGTCACAAAATAAATAAAGTCACAAAAATAAATGACGTCACAAACATTAATTACGTCACAAAATGCATAACGTCACAAAATATATAACGTCACAAAAATAAATGACGTCACAAAAACTAATGACGTCACAAAATACATAACGTCACAAAAATAAATAACGTCACAAAATACATAACGTCACAAAATACATAACGTCACAAAAATAAATGACGTCACAAAATAAATAAAGTCACAAAAATAAATGACGTCACAAAATGCATAACGTCACAAAAATAAATGATGTCACAAAATACATAACGTCACAAAAATAAATGACGTCATAAAATACATAACGTCACAAAAATAAATGACGTCACAAAAATTTATTACGTCACGAAAATAAATAACGTCACAAAATACATAACGTCACAAAATACATAGCGGCACAAAAATAAAAGACGTCACAAAATACATAACGTTACAAAAATAAATGACGTCACAAAATACATAACGTCAAAAAAATAAATGACGTCAAAAAAATACATAACGTCACAAAAATAAATGACGTCACAAAATACATAACGTCACAAAAATAAATGACGTCACAATAATAAATGACGTCACAAAATACATAACGTCACAAAAATAAATGACGTCACAAAATACATAACGTTACAAAAATAAATGACGTCACAAAATACATATCGTCACAAAAATAAATGACGTCCAAAATACATAACGTCACAAAAAAATGACGTCACAAAATACATAACGTCACAAAAATAAATGACGTCAAAAAATACATAACGTCACAAAAATAAATGACGTCACGAAATTAATTACGTCACAAAATACATAACGTCACAAAAATAAATGACGTCACAAAATATTTAACGACACAAAATTAAATGACGTCACAAAATAAATAAAGTCACAAAAATAAATGACGTCACAAAAATTAATTACGTCACAAAATGCATAACGTCACAAAATATATAACGTTACGAAAATAAATGACGTCACAAAAATTAAGTACGTCACAAAATACATAGCGTCACAAAAATAAATAACGTCACAAAATACATAACGTCACAAAAATAAATGACGTCACAAAATACATAACGTCACAAAAATAAATGACGTCACAAAATACATAACGTCATAAAATACATAACGTCACAAAAAATGACGTCACAAAATACATAACGTCAAAAAAATAAATGACGTTACAAAATACATAACGTCACAAAAATAAATGACGTCACAAAATACATAACGTCACAAAAATAAATGACGTCAGAAAATACATAACGTCACAAAAAAAATGACGTCACAAAATACATAATGTCACAAAAATAAATGACGTCCCAAAATACATAACGTCACAAAAATAAATGACGTCACAAAATACATAACGTCACAAAAATAAATGACGTCAAAAAATACATAACGTCACAAAAATAAATGACGTCACAAACATAATGACGTCACAAAATACATATTGTCACAAAAATAAATGACGTCACAAAATACATAACGTCACAAAAATAAATGACGTCACAAAATACATAACGTCACAAAAAAAAATGACGTCACAAAATACATAACGTCACAAAAATAAATGACGTCACAAACATAATGACGTCACAAAATACATAACGTCACAAAAATAAATGACGTCACAAATATAATGACGTCACAAAATACATATCGTCACAAAAATAAATGACGTCACAAAATACATAACGTCACAAAAATAAATGACGTCACAAAATACATAACGTCACAAATATAAATGACGTCACAATAATAAATGACGTCACAAAATACATAACGTCACAAAAATAAATGACGTCACAAAATACATAACGTCACAAAAATAAATGACGTCACAAAAATTAATTACGTCACAAAATACATAACGTCACAAAATATATAACGTCACAAAAATAAATGACGTCACAAAAATTAATTAGGTCACAAAATACATAACGTCACAAAAATAAATAACGTCACAAAATACATAACGTCACAAAATACATAACGTCACAAAAATAAATGACGTCGCAAAATAAATAAAGTCACAAAAATAAATGACGTCACAAAATGCATAACGTCACAAAAATAAAAGACGTCACAAAAATTAATTACGTCACAAAATACATAAGGTCACAAAAACAAATTACGTCACAAAATACATAACGTCACAAAAATAAATGACGTGACAAAATACATAACGTCACAAAAATAAAAGACGTCACAAAAATTAATTACGTCACAAAATACATAACGTCACAAAATATATAACGTTCCAAAAATAAATGACGTCACAAAAATTAATTAAGTCACAAAATACATAACGTCAAAAAAATAAATAACGTCACAAAATACATAACGTCACAAAATACATAACGTCACAAAAATAAATGACGTCACAAAATAAATAAAGTCACAAAAATAAATGACGTCACAAAATGCATAACGTCAAAAAAATAAATGATGTCACAAAATACATAACGTCACAAAAATAAATGACGTCATAAAATACATAACGTCACAAAAATAAATGACGTCACAAAAATTTATTACGTCACGAAAATAAATAACGTCACAAAATACATAACGTCACAAAATACATAGCGGCACAAAAATAAAAGACCTCACAAAATACATAACGTTACAAAAATAAATGACGTCACAAAATACATAACGTCAAAAAAATAAATGACGTCAAAAAAATACATAACGTCACAAAAATAAATGACGTCACAAAATACATAACGTCACAAAAATAAATGACGTCACAATAATAAATGACGTCACAAAATACATAACGTCACAAAAATAAATGACGTCACAAAATACATAACGTTACAAAAATAAATGACGTCACAAAATACATATCGTCACAAAAATAAATGACGTCTAAAATACATAACGTCACAAAAAAATGACGTCACAAAATACATAACGTCACAAAAATAAATGACGTCAAAAAATACATAACGTCACAAAAATAAATGACGTCACAAAATTAATTACGTCACAAAATACATAGCGGCACAAAAATAAAAGACGTCACAAAATACATAACGTTACAAAAATAAATGACGTCACAAAATACATAACGTCAAAAAAATAAATGACGTCAAAAAAATACATAACCTCACAAAAATAAATGACGTCACAAAATACATAACGTCACAAAAATAAATGACGTCACAAAATATTTAACGACACAAAATTAAATGACGTCACAAAATAAATAAAGTCACAAAAATAAATGACGTCACAAAAATTAATTACGTCACAAAATGCATAACGTCACAAAATATATAACGTCACAAAAATAAATGACGTCACAAAAATTAAGTACGTCACAAAATACATAGCGTCACAAAAATAAATAACGTCACAAAATACATAACGTCACAAAAATAAATGACGTCACAAAATAAATAAAGTCACAAAAATAAATGACGTCACAAAATAAATAAAGTCACAAAATTTAATGACGTCACAAAATACATAACGTCACAAAAATAAATGACGTCACAAAATACATAACGTCACATAAATAAATGACGTCACAAAATACATAACGTCATAAAATACATAACGTCACAAAAAATGACGTCACAAAATACATAACGTCAAAAACATAAATGACGTTACAAAATACATAACGTCACAAAAATAAATGACGTCACAAAATACATAACGTCACAAAAATAAATGACGTCACAAAATACATAACGTCACAAAAAAAATGACGTCACAAAATACATAATGTCACAAAAATAAATGACGTCCCAAAATACATAACGTCACAAAAATAAATGACTTCACAAAATACATAACGTCACAAAAATAAATGACGTCACAAAATACATAACGTCAAAAAAATAAATGACGTCACAAAATGCATAACATCACAAAATACATTACGTCACAAAAATAAATGACGTCACAAAATACATAACGTCACAAAAATAAATAACGTCACAAAATACATAACGTCACAAAAATAAAGGACGTCACAAAAATTAATTACGTCACAAAATACATAACGTCACAAAAATAAATGACGTCACAAAAATTAATTACTTCACAAAATACATAACGTCACAAAAATAAATGACGTCACAAAATACATAACGTCACAAAATACATTACGTCACAAAAAAAATGACGTCACAAAATACATAACGTCACAAAAATAAATAACGTCACAAAATACATAACGTCACAAAAATAAAGGACGTCACAAAAATTAATTACGTCACAAAATACATAACGTCACAAAAATAAATGACGTCAAAAAATACAAAACCTCACAAAAATAAATGATGTCACAAAATACATAATGTCACAAAAATAAATGACGTCACATAATACATAACGTCACAAAAATAAATGACGTCACAAAATACATAACGTCACAAAAATAAATGACGTCACAAAATACATAACGTCACAAAAATAAATGACGTCACAAAAATAAATAACGTCACAAAATACATAACGTCACAAAATACATAACTTCACAAAAATAAATGACGTCACAAAATACATAACGTCACAAAAATAAATGACGTCACAAAATACATAACGTCAAAAAAATAAATGACGTCACAAAATACATAACGTCACAAAAATAAATGACGTCACAAAATACATAACGTCACAAAAATAAAGGACGTCACAATAATAAATGACGTCACAAAATACATAACGTCACAAAAATAAATGACGTCACAAAATACATAACGTTACAAAAATAAATGACGTCACAAAATACATAACGTCACAAAAATAAATGACGTCACAAAATAAATAACGTCACAAAATACATAACGTCACAAAATACATAACGTCACAAAAATAAATGACGTCACAAAATACATAACGTCACAAAATTAATTACGTCACAAAATACATAACGTCACAAAAATAAATGACGTCACAAAATATTTAACGACACAAAATTAAATGACGTCACAAAATAAATAAAGTCACAAAAATAAATGACGTCACAAACATTAATTACGTCACAAAATGCATAACGTCACAAAATATATAACGTCACAAAAATAAATGACGTCACAAAAACTAATGACGTCACAAAATACATAACGTCACAAAAATAAATAACGTCACAAAATACATAACGTCACAAAATACATAACGTCACAAAAATAAATGACGTCACAAAATAAATAAAGTCACAAAAATAAATGACATCACAAAATGCATAACGTCACAAAAATAAATGATGTCACAAAATACATAACGTCACAAAAATAAATGACGTCATAAAATACATAACGTCACAAAAATAAATGACGTCACAAAAATTTATTACGTCACGAAAATAAATAACGTCACAAAATACATAACGTCACAAAATACATAGCGGCACAAAAATAAAAGACGTCACAAAATACATAACGTTACAAAAATAAATGACGTCACAAAATACATAACGTCAAAAAAATAAATGACGTCAAAAAAATACATAACGTCACAAAAATAAATGACGTCACAAAATACATAACGTCACAAAAATAAATGACGTCACAATAATAAATGACGTCACAAAATACATAACGTCACAAAAATAAATGACGTCACAAAATACATAACGTTACAAAAATAAATGACGTCACAAAATACATATCGTCACAAAAATAAATGACGTCCAAAATACATAACGTCACAAAAAAATGACGTCACAAAATACATAACGTCACAAAAATAAATGACGTCAAAAAATACATAACGTCACAAAAATAAATGACGTCACGAAATTAATTACGTCACAAAATACATAACGTCACAAAAATAAATGACGTCACAAAATATTTAACGACACAAAATTAAATGACGTCACAAAATAAATAAAGTCACAAAAATAAATGACGTCACAAAAATTAATTACGTCACAAAATGCATAACGTCACAAAATATATAACGTTACGAAAATAAATGACGTCACAAAAATTAAGTACGTCACAAAATACATAGCGTCACAAAAATAAATAACGTCACAAAATACATAACGTCACAAAAATAAATGACGTCACAAAATAAATAAAGTCACAAAAATAAATGACGTCACAAAATACATAACGTCACAAAATTTAATGACGTCACAAAATACATAACGTCACAAAAATAAATGACGTCACAAAATACATAACGTCACATAAATAAATGACGTCACAAAATACATAACGTCATAAAATACATAACGTCAAAAAAAATGACGTCTCAAAATACATAACGTCACAAAAAATATGACGTCACAAAATACATAATGTCACAAAAATAAATGACGTCCCAAAATACATAACGTCACAAAAATAAATGACGTCAAAAAATACAAAACCTCACAAAAATAAATGATGTCACAAAATACATAATGTCACAAAAATAAATGACGTCACATAATACATAACGTCACAAAAATAAATGACGTCACAAAATACATAACGTCACAAAAATAAATGACGTCACAAAATACATAACGTCACAAAAATAAATGACGTCACAAAAATAAATAACGTCACAAAATACATAACGTCACAAAATACATAACTTCACAAAAATAAATGACGTCACAAAATACATAACGTCACAAAAATAAATGACGTCACAAAATACATAACGTCAAAAAAATAAATGACGTCACAAAATACATAACGTCACAAAAATAAATGACGTCACAAAATACATAACGTCACAAAAATAAAGGACGTCACAATAATAAATGACGTCACAAAATACATAACGTCACAAAAATAAATGACGTCACAAAATACATAACGTTACAAAAATAAATGACGTCACAAAATACATAACGTCACAAAAATAAATGACGTCACAATAATAAATGACGTCACAAAATACATAACGTCACAAAAATAAATGACGTCACAAAATACATAACGTTACAAAAATAAATGACGTCACAAAATACATATCGTCACAAAAATAAATGACGTCCAAAATACATAACGTCACAAAAAAATGACGTCACAAAATACATAACGTCACAAAAATAAATGACGTCAAAAAATACATAACGTCACAAAAATAAATGACGTCACGAAATTAATTACGTCACAAAATACATAACGTCACAAAAATAAATGACGTCACAAAATATTTAACGACACAAAATTAAATGACGTCACAAAATAAATAAAGTCACAAAAATAAATGACGTCACAAAAATTAATTACGTCACAAAATGCATAACGTCACAAAATATATAACGTTACGAAAATAAATGACGTCACAAAAATTAAGTACGTCACAAAATACATAGCGTCACAAAAATAAATAACGTCACAAAATACATAACGTCACAAAAATAAATGACGTCACAAAATAAATAAAGTCACAAAAATAAATGACGTCACAAAATACATAACGTCACAAAATTTAATGACGTCACAAAATACATAACGTCACAAAAATAAATGACGTCACAAAATACATAACGTCACATAAATAAATGACGTCACAAAATACATAACGTCATAAAATACATAACGTCAAAAAAAATGACGTCTCAAAATACATAACGTCACAAAAAATATGACGTCACAAAATACATAATGTCACAAAAATAAATGACGTCCCAAAATACATAACGTCACAAAAATAAATGACGTCAAAAAATACAAAACCTCACAAAAATAAATGATGTCACAAAATACATAATGTCACAAAAATAAATGACGTCACATAATACATAACGTCACAAAAATAAATGACGTCACAAAATACATAACGTCACAAAAATAAATGACGTCACAAAATACATAACGTCACAAAAATAAATGACGTCACAAAAATAAATAACGTCACAAAATACATAACGTCACAAAATACATAACTTCACAAAAATAAATGACGTCACAAAATACATAACGTCACAAAAATAAATGACGTCACAAAATACATAACGTCAAAAAAATAAATGACGTCACAAAATACATAACGTCACAAAAATAAATGACGTCACAAAATACATAACGTCACAAAAATAAAGGACGTCACAATAATAAATGACGTCACAAAATACATAACGTCACAAAAATAAATGACGTCACAAAATACATAACGTTACAAAAATAAATGACGTCACAAAATACATAACGTCACAAAAATAAATGACGTCACAAAATAAATAACGTCACAAAATACATAACGTCACAAAATACATAACGTCACAAAAATAAATGACGTCACAAAATACATAACGTCACAAAATTAATTACGTCACAAAATACATAACGTCACAAAAATAAATGACGTCACAAAATATTTAACGACACAAAATTAAATGACGTCACAAAATAAATAAAGTCACAAAAATAAATGACGTCACAAACATTAATTACGTCACAAAATGCATAACGTCACAAAATATATAACGTCACAAAAATAAATGACGTCACAAAAACTAATGACGTCACAAAATACATAACGTCACAAAAATAAATAACGTCACAAAATACATAACGTCACAAAATACATAACGTCACAAAAATAAATGACGTCACAAAATAAATAAAGTCACAAAAATAAATGACGTCACAAAATGCATAACGTCACAAAAATAAATGATGTCACAAAATACATAACGTCACAAAAATAAATGACGTCATAAAATACATAACGTCACAAAAATAAATGACGTCACAAAAATTTATTACGTCACGAAAATAAATAACGTCACAAAATACATAACGTCACAAAATACATAGCGGCACAAAAATAAAAGACGTCACAAAATACATAACGTTACAAAAATAAATGACGTCACAAAATACATAACGTCAAAAAAATAAATGACGTCAAAAAAATACATAACGTCACAAAAATAAATGACGTCACAAAATACATAACGTCACAAAAATAAATGACGTCACAATAATAAATGACGTCACAAAATACATAACGTCACAAAAATAAATGACGTCACAAAATACATAACGTTACAAAAATAAATGACGTCACAAAATACATATCGTCACAAAAATAAATGACGTCCAAAATACATAACGTCACAAAAAAATGACGTCACAAAATACATAACGTCACAAAAATAAATGACGTCAAAAAATACATAACGTCACAAAAATAAATGACGTCACGAAATTAATTACGTCACAAAATACATAACGTCACAAAAATAAATGACGTCACAAAATATTTAACGACACAAAATTAAATGACGTCACAAAATAAATAAAGTCACAAAAATAAATGACGTCACAAAAATTAATTACGTCACAAAATGCATAACGTCACAAAATATATAACGTTACGAAAATAAATGACGTCACAAAAATTAAGTACGTCACAAAATACATAGCGTCACAAAAATAAATAACGTCACAAAATACATAACGTCACAAAAATAAATGACGTCACAAAATAAATAAAGTCACAAAAATAATTACGTCTCAAAATACATAACGTCACAAAAATAAATGACGTCACAAAAATAAATGACGTCACAAAATATTTAACGACACAAAATTAAATGACGTCACAAAATACATAACGTCACAAAATTAATTACGTCACAAAATACATAACGTCACAAAAATAAATGACGTCACAAAATATTTAACGACACAAAATTAAATGACGTCACAAAATAAATAAAGTCACAAAAATAATTGACGTCACAAACATTAATTACGTCACAAAATGCATAACGTCACAAAATATATAACGTCACAAAAATAAATGACGTCACAAAAACTAATGACGTCACAAAATACATAACGTCACAAAAATAAATAACGTCACAAAATACATAACGTCACAAAATACATAACGTCACAAAAATAAATGACGTCACAAAATAAATAAAGTCACAAAAATAAATGACGTCACAAAATGCATAACGTCACAAAAATAAATGATGTCACAAAATACATAACGTCACAAAAATAAATGACGTCATAAAATACATAACGTCACAAAAATAAATGACGTCACAAAAATTTATTACGTCACGAAAATAAATAACGTCACAAAATACATAACGTCACAAAATACATAGCGGCACAAAAATAAAAGACGTCACAAAATACATAACGTTACAAAAATAAATGACGTCACAAAATACATAACGTCAAAAAAATAAATGACGTCAAAAAAATACATAACGTCACAAAATTAAATGACGTCACAAAATACATAACGTCACAAAAATAAATGACGTCACAATAATAAATGACGTCACAAAATACATAACGTCACAAAAATAAATGACGTCACAAAATACATAACGTTACAAAAATAAATGACGTCACAAAATACATATCGTCACAAAAATAAATGACGTCCAAAATACATAACGTCACAAAAAAATGACGTCACAAAATACATAACGTCACAAAAATAAATGACGTCAAAAAATACATAACGTCACAAAAATAAATGACGTCACGAAATTAATTACGTCACAAAATACATAACGTCACAAAAATAAATGACGTCACAAAATACATAACGTTACAAAAATAAATGACGTCACAAAATACATAACGTCACAAAAATAAATGACGTCACAAAATAAATAACGTCACAAAATACATAACGTCACAAAATACATAACGTCACAAAAATAAATGACGTCACAAAATACATAACGTCACAAAATTAATTACGTCACAAAATACATAACGTCACAAAAATAAATGACGTCACAAAATATTTAACGACACAAAATTAAATGACGTCACAAAATAAATAAAGTCACAAAAATAAATGACGTCACAAACATTAATTACGTCACAAAATGCATAACGTCACAAAATATATAACGTCACAAAAATAAATGACGTCACAAAAACTAATGACGTCACAAAATACATAACGTCACAAAAATAAATAACGTCACAAAATACATAACGTCACAAAATACATAACGTCACAAAAATAAATGACGTCACAAAATAAATAAAGTCACAAAAATAAATGACGTCACAAAATGCATAACGTCACAAAAATAAATGATGTCACAAAATACATAACGTCACAAAAATAAATGACGTCATAAAATACATAACGTCACAAAAATAAATGACGTCACAAAAATTTATTACGTCACGAAAATAAATAACGTCACAAAATACATAACGTCACAAAATACATAGCGGCACAAAAATAAAAGACGTCACAAAATACATAACGTTACAAAAATAAATGACGTCACAAAATACATAACGTCAAAAAAATAAATGACGTCAAAAAAATACATAACGTCACAAAAATAAATGACGTCACAAAATACATAACGTCACAAAAATAAATGACGTCACAATAATAAATGACGTCACAAAATACATAACGTCACAAAAATAAATGACGTCACAAAATACATAACGTTACAAAAATAAATGACGTCACAAAATACATATCGTCACAAAAATAAATGACGTCCAAAATACATAACGTCACAAAAAAATGACGTCACAAAATACATAACGTCACAAAAATAAATGACGTCAAAAAATACATAACGTCACAAAAATAAATGACGTCACGAAATTAATTACGTCACAAAATACATAACGTCACAAAAATAAATGACGTCACAAAATATTTAACGACACAAAATTAAATGACGTCACAAAATAAATAAAGTCACAAAAATAAATGACGTCACAAAAATTAATTACGTCACAAAATGCATAACGTCACAAAATATATAACGTTACGAAAATAAATGACGTCACAAAAATTAAGTACGTCACAAAATACATAGCGTCACAAAAATAAATAACGTCACAAAATACATAACGTCACAAAAATAAATGACGTCACAAAATAAATAAAGTCACAAAAATAAATGACGTCACAAAATACATAACGTCACAAAATTTAATGACGTCACAAAATACATAACGTCACAAAAATAAATGACGTCACAAAATACATAACGTCACATAAATAAATGACGTCACAAAATACATAACGTCATAAAATACATAACGTCAAAAAAAATGACGTCTCAAAATACATAACGTCACAAAAAATATGACGTCACAAAATACATAATGTCACAAAAATAAATGACGTCCCAAAATACATAACGTCACAAAAATAAATGACGTCACAAAATACATAACGTCACAAAAATAAATGACGTCACAAAATACATAACGTCACAAAAATAAATGACGTCACAAACATAATGACGTCACAAAATACATATTGTCACAAAAATAAATGAAGTCACAAAATACATAACGTCACAAAAATAAATGACGTCACAAAATACATAACGTCACAAAAATAAATGACGTCACAATAATAAATGACGTCACAAAATACATAACGTCACAAAAATAAATGTCGTCACAAAATACATAACGTTACAAAAATAAATGACGTCACAAAATACATATCGTCACAAAAATAAATGACGTCCAAAATACATAACGTCACAAAAAAATGACGTCACAAAATACATAACGTCACAAAAATAAATGACGTCACAAAATACATAACGTCACAAAAATAAATGACGTCACAATAATAAATGACGTCACAAAATACATAACGTCACAAAAATAAATGACGTCACAAAATACATAACGTCACAAAAATAAATGACGTCACAAAAATAAATAACGTCACAAAATACATAACGTCACAAAATACATAACTTCACAAAAATAAATGACGTCACAAAATACATAACGTCACAAAAATAAATGACGTCACAAAATACATAACGTCAAAAAAATAAATGACGTCACAAAATACATAACGTCACAAAAATAAATGACGTCACAAAATACATAACGTCACAAAAATAAAGGACGTCACAATAATAAATGACGTCACAAAATACATAACGTCACAAAAATAAATGACGTCACAAAATACATAACGTTACAAAAATAAATGACGTCACAAAATACATAACGTCACAAAAATAAATGACGTCACAAAATACATAACGTCACAAAAAATGACGTCACAAAATACATAACGTCACAAAAATAAATGACGTCACAAAATACATAACGTCACAAAAATAAATGACGTTACAAAAAACATAACGTCACAAAAATAAATGACGTCACAAAATACATAACGTCACAAAAATAAATGACGTCACAAAATACAAAACGTCACAAAAACTAATGACGTCACAAAATACATAACGTCAAAAAAATAAATGACGTCACAAAATACATAACGTCACAAAAATAAATAACGTCACAAAATACATAACGTCACAAAATACATAACGTCACAAAAATAAATGACGTCACAAAATACATAACGTCACAAAATTAATTACGTCACAAAATACATAACGTCACAAAAATAAATGACGTCACAAAATATTTAACGACACAAAATTAAATGACGTCACAAAATAAATAAAGTCACAAAAATAAATGACGTCACAAACATTAATTACGTCACAAAATGCATAACGTCACAAAATATATAACGTCACAAAAATAAATGACGTCACAAAAACTAATGACGTCACAAAATACATAACGTCACAAAAATAAATAACGTCACAAAATACATAACGTCACAAAATACATAACGTCACAAAAATAAATGACGTCACAAAATAAATAAAGTCACAAAAATAAATGACGTCACAAAATGCATAACGTCACAAAAATAAATGATGTCACAAAATACATAACGTCACAAAAATAAATGACGTCATAAAATACATAACGTCACAAAAATAAATGACGTCACAAAAATTTATTACGTCACGAAAATAAATAACGTCACAAAATACATAACGTCACAAAATACATAGCGGCACAAAAATAAAAGACGTCACAAAATACATAACGTTACAAAAATAAATGACGTCACAAAATACATAACGTCAAAAAAATAAATGACGTCAAAAAAATACATAACGTCACAAAAATAAATGACGTCACAAAATACATAACGTCACAAAAATAAATGACGTCACAATAATAAATGACGTCACAAAATACATAACGTCACAAAAATAAATGACGTCACAAAATACATAACGTTACAAAAATAAATGACGTCACAAAATACATATCGTCACAAAAATAAATGACGTCCAAAATACATAACGTCACAAAAAAATGACGTCACAAAATACATAACGTCACAAAAATAAATGACGTCACGAAATTAATTACGTCACAAAATACATAACGTCACAAAAATAAATGACGTCACAAAATATTTAACGACACAAAATTAAATGACGTCACAAAATAAATAAAGTCACAAAAATAAATGACGTCACAAAAATTAATTACGTCACAAAATGCATAACGTCACAAAATATATAACGTTACGAAAATAAATGACGTCACAAAAATTAAGTACGTCACAAAATACATAGCGTCACAAAAATAAATAACGTCACAAAATACATAACGTCACAAAAATAAATGACGTCACAAAATAAATAAAGTCACAAAAATAAATGACGTTACAAAATACATAACGTCACAAAATTTAATGACGTCACAAAATACATAACGTCACAAAAATAAATGACGTCACAAAATACATAACGTCACATAAATAAATGACGTCACAAAATACATAACGTCATAAAATACATAACGTCAAAAAAAATGACGTCACAAAATACATAACGTCACAAAAAAAATGACGTCACAAAATACATAATGTCACAAAAATAAATGACGTCCCAAAATACATAACGTCACAAAAATAAATGACGTCACAAAATACATAACGTCACAAAAATAAATGACGTCACAAAATACATAACGTCACAAAAATAAATGACGTCACAAACATAATGACGTCACAAAATACATATTGTCACAAAAATAAATGACGTCACAAAATACATAACGTCACAAAAATAAATGACGTCACAAAATACATAACGTCACAAAAATAAATGACGTCACAATAATAAATGACGTCACAAAATACATAACGTCACAAAAATAAATGACGTCACAAAATACATAACGTTACAAAAATAAATGACGTCACAAAATACATATCGTCACAAAAATAAATGACGTCCAAAATACATAACGTCACAAAAAAATGACGTCACAAAATACATAACGTCACAAAAATAAATGACGTCAAAAAATACATAACGTCACAAAAATAAATGACGTCACAAAATACATAACGTCACAAAAATAAATGACGTCACAAAATACATAACGTCACAAAAATAAATGACGTCACAAACATAATGACGTCACAAAATACATATTGTCACAAAAATAAATGACGTCACAAAATACATAACGTCACAAAAATAAATGACGTCACAAAATACATAACGTCAAAAAAAAATGACGTCACAAAATACTTAACGTCACAAAATACATAACTTCACAAAAATAAATGACGTCACAAAATACATAACGTCACAAAAATAAATGACGTCACAAAATACATAACGTCAAAAAAATAAATGACGCACAAAATACATAACGTCACAAAAATAAATGACGTCACAAAATACATAACGTCACAAAAATAAATGACGTCACAATAATAAATGACGTCACAAAATACATAACGTCACAAAAATAAATGACGTCACAAAATACATAACGTTACAAAAATAAATGACGTCACAAAATACATAACGTCACAAAAATAAATGACGTCACAAAATACATAACGTCACAAAAAATGACGTCACAAAATACATAACGTCACAAAAATAAATGACGTCACAAAATACATAACGTCACAAAAATAAATGACGTTACAAAAAACATAACGTCACAAAAATAAATGACGTCACAAAATACATAACGTCACAAAAATAAATGACGTCACAAAAAACATAACGTCACAAAAATAAATGACGTCACAATAATAAATGACGTCACAAAATACAACACGTCACAAAAATAAATGACGTCACAAAATACATAACGTTACAAAAATAAATGACGTCACAAAATACATAACGTCTTAAAAATAAATGACGTCACAAAATACATAACGTCACAAAAATAAATAACGTCACAAAATACATAACGTCACAAAATACATAACGTCACAAAAATAAATGACGTCACAAAATAAATAAAGTCACAAAAATAAATGACGTCACAAAATACATAACGTCACAAAAATAAATGACGTCACAAAATACATAACGTCACAAAATTAATTACGTCTCAAAATACATAACGTCACAAAAATAAATGACGTCACAAAAATAAATGACGTCACAAAATATTTAACGACACAAAATTAAATGACGTCACAAAATACATAACGTCACAAAATTAATTACGTCACAAAATACATAACGTCACAAAAATAAATGACGTCACAAAATATTTAACGACACAAAATTAAATGACGTCACAAAATAAATAAAGTCACAAAAATAATTGACGTCACAAACATTAATTACGTCACAAAATGCATAACGTCACAAAATATATAACGTCACAAAAATAAATGACGTCACAAAAACTAATGACGTCACAAAATACATAACGTCACAAAAATAAATAACGTCACAAAATACATAACGTCACAAAATACATAACGTCACAAAAATAAATGACGTCACAAAATAAATAAAGTCACAAAAATAAATGACGTCACAAAATGCATAACGTCACAAAAATAAATGATGTCACAAAATACATAACGTCACAAAAATAAATGACGTCATAAAATACATAACGTCACAAAAATAAATGACGTCACAAAAATTTATTACGTCACGAAAATAAATAACGTCACAAAATACATAACGTCACAAAATACATAGCGGCACAAAAATAAAAGACGTCACAAAATACATAACGTTACAAAAATAAATGACGTCACAAAATACATAACGTCAAAAAAATAAATGACGTCAAAAAAATACATAACGTCACAAAATTAAATGACGTCACAAAATACATAACGTCACAAAAATAAATGACGTCACAATAATAAATGACGTCACAAAATACATAACGTCACAAAAATAAATGACGTCACAAAATACATAACGTTACAAAAATAAATGACGTCACAAAATACATATCGTCACAAAAATAAATGACGTCCAAAATACATAACGTCACAAAAAAATGACGTCACAAAATACATAACGTCACAAAAATAAATGACGTCAAAAAATACATAACGTCACAAAAATAAATGACGTCACGAAATTAATTACGTCACAAAATACATAACGTCACAAAAATAAATGACGTCACAAAATACATAACGTTACAAAAATAAATGACGTCACAAAATACATAACGTCACAAAAATAAATGACGTCACAAAATAAATAACGTCACAAAATACATAACGTCACAAAATACATAACGTCACAAAAATAAATGACGTCACAAAATACATAACGTCACAAAATTAATTACGTCACAAAATACATAACGTCACAAAAATAAATGACGTCACAAAATATTTAACGACACAAAATTAAATGACGTCACAAAATAAATAAAGTCACAAAAATAAATGACGTCACAAACATTAATTACGTCACAAAATGCATAACGTCACAAAATATATAACGTCACAAAAATAAATGACGTCACAAAAACTAATGACGTCACAAAATACATAACGTCACAAAAATAAATAACGTCACAAAATACATAACGTCACAAAATACATAACGTCACAAAAATAAATGACGTCACAAAATAAATAAAGTCACAAAAATAAATGACGTCACAAAATGCATAACGTCACAAAAATAAATGATGTCACAAAATACATAACGTCACAAAAATAAATGACGTCATAAAATACATAACGTCACAAAAATAAATGACGTCACAAAAATTTATTACGTCACGAAAATAAATAACGTCACAAAATACATAACGTCACAAAATACATAGCGGCACAAAAATAAAAGACGTCACAAAATACATAACGTTACAAAAATAAATGACGTCACAAAATACATAACGTCAAAAAAATAAATGACGTCAAAAAAATACATAACGTCACAAAAATAAATGACGTCACAAAATACATAACGTCACAAAAATAAATGACGTCACAATAATAAATGACGTCACAAAATACATAACGTCACAAAAATAAATGACGTCACAAAATACATAACGTTACAAAAATAAATGACGTCACAAAATACATATCGTCACAAAAATAAATGACGTCCAAAATACATAACGTCACAAAAAAATGACGTCACAAAATACATAACGTCACAAAAATAAATGACGTCAAAAAATACATAACGTCACAAAAATAAATGACGTCACGAAATTAATTACGTCACAAAATACATAACGTCACAAAAATAAATGACGTCACAAAATATTTAACGACACAAAATTAAATGACGTCACAAAATAAATAAAGTCACAAAAATAAATGACGTCACAAAAATTAATTACGTCACAAAATGCATAACGTCACAAAATATATAACGTTACGAAAATAAATGACGTCACAAAAATTAAGTACGTCACAAAATACATAGCGTCACAAAAATAAATAACGTCACAAAATACATAACGTCACAAAAATAAATGACGTCACAAAATAAATAAAGTCACAAAAATAAATGACGTCACAAAATACATAACGTCACAAAATTTAATGACGTCACAAAATACATAACGTCACAAAAATAAATGACGTCACAAAATACATAACGTCACATAAATAAATGACGTCACAAAATACATAACGTCATAAAATACATAACGTCAAAAAAAATGACGTCTCAAAATACATAACGTCACAAAAAATATGACGTCACAAAATACATAATGTCACAAAAATAAATGACGTCCCAAAATACATAACGTCACAAAAATAAATGACGTCAAAAAATACAAAACCTCACAAAAATAAATGATGTCACAAAATACATAATGTCACAAAAATAAATGACGTCACATAATACATAACGTCACAAAAATAAATGACGTCACAAAATACATAACGTCACAAAAATAAATGACGTCACAAAATACATAACGTCACAAAAATAAATGACGTCACAAAAATAAATAACGTCACAAAATACATAACGTCACAAAATACATAACTTCACAAAAATAAATGACGTCACAAAATACATAACGTCACAAAAATAAATGACGTCACAAAATACATATCGTCAAAAAAATAAATGACGTCACAAAATACATAACGTCACAAAAATAAATGACGTCACAAAATACATAACGTCACAAAAATAAAGGACGTCACAATAATAAATGACGTCACAAAATACATAACGTCACAAAAATAAATGACGTCACAAAATACATAACGTTACAAAAATAAATGACGTCACAAAATACATAACGTCACAAAAATAAATGACGTCACAAAATAAATAACGTCACAAAATACATAACGTCACAAAATACATAACGTCACAAAAATAAATGACGTCACAAAATACATAACGTCACAAAATTAATTACGTCACAAAATACATAACGTCACAAAAATAAATGACGTCACAAAATATTTAACGACACAAAATTAAATGACGTCACAAAATAAATAAAGTCACAAAAATAAATGACGTCACAAACATTAATTACGTCACAAAATGCATAACGTCACAAAATATATAACGTCACAAAAATAAATGACGTCACAAAAACTAATGACGTCACAAAATACATAACGTCACAAAAATAAATAACGTCACAAAATACATAACGTCACAAAATACATAACGTCACAAAAATAAATGACGTCACAAAATAAATAAAGTCACAAAAATAAATGACGTCACAAAATGCATAACGTCACAAAAATAAATGATGTCACAAAATACATAACGTCACAAAAATAAATGACGTCATAAAATACATAACGTCACAAAAATAAATGACGTCACAAAAATTTATTACGTCACGAAAATAAATAACGTCACAAAATACATAACGTCACAAAATACATAGCGGCACAAAAATAAAAGACGTCACAAAATACATAACGTTACAAAAATAAATGACGTCACAAAATACATAACGTCAAAAAAATAAATGACGTCAAAAAAATACATAACGTCACAAAAATAAATGACGTCACAAAATACATAACGTCACAAAAATAAATGACGTCACAATAATAAATGACGTCACAAAATACATAACGTCACAAAAATAAATGACGTCACAAAATACATAACGTTACAAAAATAAATGACGTCACAAAATACATATCGTCACAAAAATAAATGACGTCCAAAATACATAACGTCACAAAAAAATGACGTCACAAAATACATAACGTCACAAAAATAAATGACGTCAAAAAATACATAACGTCACAAAAATAAATGACGTCACGAAATTAATTACGTCACAAAATACATAACGTCACAAAAATAAATGACGTCACAAAATATTTAACGACACAAAATTAAATGACGTCACAAAATAAATAAAGTCACAAAAATAAATGACGTCACAAAAATTAATTACGTCACAAAATGCATAACGTCACAAAATATATAACGTTACGAAAATAAATGACGTCACAAAAATTAAGTACGTCACAAAATACATAGCGTCACAAAAATAAATAACGTCACAAAATACATAACGTCACAAAAATAAATGACGTCACAAAATAAATAAAGTCACAAAAATAAATGACGTCACAAAATACATAACGTCACAAAATTTAATGACGTCACAAAATACATAACGTCACAAAAATAAATGACGTCACAAAATACATAACGTCACATAAATAAATGACGTCACAAAATACATAACGTCATAAAATACATAACGTCAAAAAAAATGACGTCTCAAAATATATAACGTCACAAAAAATATGACGTCACAAAATACATAATGTCACAAAAATAAATGACGTCCCAAAATACATAACGTCACAAAAATAAATGACGTCACAAAATACATAACGTCACAAAAATAAATGACGTCACAAAATACATAACGTCACAAAAATAAATGACGTCACAAACATAATGACGTCACAAAATACATATTGTCACAAAAATAAATGAAGTCACAAAATACATAACGTCACAAAAATAAATGACGTCACAAAATACATAACGTCACAAAAATAAATGACGTCACAATAATAAATGACGTCACAAAATACATAACGTCACAAAAATAAATGTCGTCACAAAATACATAACGTTACAAAAATAAATGACGTCACAAAATACATATCGTCACAAAAATAAATGACGTCCAAAATACATAACGTCACAAAAAAATGACGTCACAAAATACATAACGTCACAAAAATAAATGACGTCACAAAATACATAACGTCACAAAAATAAATGACGTCACAATAATAAATGACGTCACAAAATACATAACGTCACAAAAATAAATGACGTCACAAAATACATAACGTCACAAAAATAAATGACGTCACAAAAATAAATAACGTCACAAAATACATAACGTCACAAAATACATAACTTCACAAAAATAAATGACGTCACAAAATACATAACGTCACAAAAATAAATGACGTCACAAAATACATAACGTCAAAAAAATAAATGACGTCACAAAATACATAACGTCACAAAAATAAATGACGTCACAAAATACATAACGTCACAAAAATAAAGGACGTCACAATAATAAATGACGTCACAAAATACATAACGTCACAAAAATAAATGACGTCACAAAATACATAACGTTACAAAAATAAATGACGTCACAAAATACATAACGTCACAAAAATAAATGACGTCACAAAATACATAACGTCACAAAAAATGACGTCACAAAATACATAACGTCACAAAAATAAATGACGTCACAAAATACATAACGTCACAAAAATAAATGACGTTACAAAAAACATAACGTCACAAAAATAAATGACGTCACAAAATACATAACGTCACAAAAATAAATGACGTCACAAAATACAAAACGTCACAAAAACTAATGACGTCACAAAATACATAACGTCAAAAAAATAAATGACGTCACAAAATACATAACGTCACAAAAATAAATAACGTCACAAAATACATAACGTCACAAAATACATAACGTCACAAAAATAAATGACGTCACAAAATACATAACGTCACAAAATTAATTACGTCACAAAATACATAACGTCACAAAAATAAATGACGTCACAAAATATTTAACGACACAAAATTAAATGACGTCACAAAATAAATAAAGTCACAAAAATAAATGACGTCACAAACATTAATTACGTCACAAAATGCATAACGTCACAAAATATATAACGTCACAAAAATAAATGACGTCACAAAAACTAATGACGTCACAAAATACATAACGTCACAAAAATAAATAACGTCACAAAATACATAACGTCACAAAATACATAACGTCACAAAAATAAATGACGTCACAAAATAAATAAAGTCACAAAAATAAATGACGTCACAAAATGCATAACGTCACAAAAATAAATGATGTCACAAAATACATAACGTCACAAAAATAAATGACGTCATAAAATACATAACGTCACAAAAATAAATGACGTCACAAAAATTTATTACGTCACGAAAATAAATAACGTCACAAAATACATAACGTCACAAAATACATAGCGGCACAAAAATAAAAGACGTCACAAAATACATAACGTTACAAAAATAAATGACGTCACAAAATACATAACGTCAAAAAAATAAATGACGTCAAAAAAATACATAACGTCACAAAAATAAATGACGTCACAAAATACATAACGTCACAAAAATAAATGACGTCACAATAATAAATGACGTCACAAAATACATAACGTCACAAAAATAAATGACGTCACAAAATACATAACGTTACAAAAATAAATGACGTCACAAAATACATATCGTCACAAAAATAAATGACGTCCAAAATACATAACGTCACAAAAAAATGACGTCACAAAATACATAACGTCACAAAAATAAATGACGTCACGAAATTAATTACGTCACAAAATACATAACGTCACAAAAATAAATGACGTCACAAAATATTTAACGACACAAAATTAAATGACGTCACAAAATAAATAAAGTCACAAAAATAAATGACGTCACAAAAATTAATTACGTCACAAAATGCATAACGTCACAAAATATATAACGTTACGAAAATAAATGAGGTCACAAAAATTAAGTACGTCACAAAATACATAGCGTCACAAAAATAAATAACGTCACAAAATACATAACGTCACAAAAATAAATGACGTCACAAAATAAATAAAGTCACAAAAATAAATGACGTTACAAAATACATAACGTCACAAAATTTAATGACGTCACAAAATACATAACGTCACAAAAATAAATGACGTCACAAAATACATAACGTCACATAAATAAATGACGTCACAAAATACATAACGTCATAAAATACATAACGTCAAAAAAAATGACGTCACAAAATACATAACGTCACAAAAAAAATGACGTCACAAAATACATAATGTCACAAAAATAAATGACGTCCCAAAATACATAACGTCACAAAAATAAATGACGTCACAAAATACATAACGTCACAAAAATAAATGACGTCACAAAATACATAACGTCACAAAAATAAATGACGTCACAAACATAATGACGTCACAAAATACATATTGTCACAAAAATAAATGACGTCACAAAATACATAACGTCACAAAAATAAATGACGTCACAAAATACATAACGTCACAAAAATAAATGACGTCACAATAATAAATGACGTCACAAAATACATAACGTCACAAAAATAAATGACGTCACAAAATACATAACGTTACAAAAATAAATGACGTCACAAAATACATATCGTCACAAAAATAAATGACGTCCAAAATACATAACGTCACAAAAAAATGACGTCACAAAATACATAACGTCACAAAAATAAATGACGTCAAAAAATACATAACGTCACAAAAATAAATGACGTCACAAAATACATAACGTCACAAAAATAAATGACGTCACAAAATACATAACGTCACAAAAATAAATGACGTCACAAACATAATGACGTCACAAAATACATATTGTCACAAAAATAAATGACGTCACAAAATACATAACGTCACAAAAATAAATGACGTCACAAAATACATAACGTCAAAAAAAATGACGTCACAAAATACTTAACGTCACAAAATACATAACTTCACAAAAATAAATGACGTCACAAAATACATAACGTCACAAAAATAAATGACGTCACAAAATACATAACGTCAAAAAAATAAATGACGCACAAAATACATAACGTCACAAAAATAAATGACGTCACAAAATACATAACGTCACAAAAATAAATGACGTCACAATAATAAATGACGTCACAAAATACATAACGTCACAAAAATAAATGACGTCACAAAATACATAACGTTACAAAAATAAATGACGTCACAAAATACATAACGTCACAAAAATAAATGACGTCACAAAATACATAACGTCACAAAAAATGACGTCACAAAATACATAACGTCACAAAAATAAATGACGTCACAAAATACATAACGTCACAAAAATAAATGACGTTACAAAAAACATAACGTCACAAAAATAAATGACGTCACAAAATACATAACGTCACAAAAATAAATGACGTCACAAAAAACATAACGTCACAAAAATAAATGACGTCACAATAATAAATGACGTCACAAAATACAACACGTCACAAAAATAAATGACGTCACAAAATACATAACGTTACAAAAATAAATGACGTCACAAAATACATAACGTCTTAAAAATAAATGACGTCACAAAATACATAACGTCACAAAAATAAATAACGTCACAAAATACATAACGTCACAAAATACATAACGTCACAAAAATAAATGACGTCACAAAATAAATAAAGTCACAAAAATAAATGACGTCACAAAATACATAACGTCACAAAAATAAATGACGTCACAAAATACATAACGTCACAAAATTAATTACGTCTCAAAATACATAACGTCACAAAAATAAATGACGTCACAAAAATAAATGACGTCACAAAATATTTAACGACACAAAATTAAATGACGTCACAAAATACATAACGTCACAAAATTAATTACGTCACAAAATACATAACGTCACAAAAATAAATGACGTCACAAAATATTTAACGACACAAAATTAAATGACGTCACAAAATAAATAAAGTCACAAAAATAATTGACGTCACAAACATTAATTACGTCACAAAATGCATAACGTCACAAAATATATAACGTCACAAAAATAAATGACGTCACAAAAACTAATGACGTCACAAAATACATAACGTCACAAAAATAAATAACGTCACAAAATACATAACGTCACAAAATACATAACGTCACAAAAATAAATGACGTCACAAAATAAATAAAGTCACAAAAATAAATGACGTCACAAAATGCATAACGTCTCAAAAATAAATGATGTCACAAAATACATAACGTCACAAAAATAAATGACGTCATAAAATACATAACGTCACAAAAATAAATGACGTCACAAAAATTTATTACGTCACGAAAATAAATAACGTCACAAAATACATAACGTCACAAAATACATAGCGGCACAAAAATAAAAGACGTCACAAAATACATAACGTTACAAAAATAAATGACGTCACAAAATACATAACGTCAAAAAAATAAATGACGTCAAAAAAATACATAACGTCACAAAATTAAATGACGTCACAAAATACATAACGTCACAAAAATAAATGACGTCACAATAATAAATGACGTCACAAAATACATAACGTCACAAAAATAAATGACGTCACAAAATACATAACGTTACAAAAATAAATGACGTCACAAAATACATATCGTCACAAAAATAAATGACGTCCAAAATACATAACGTCACAAAAAAATGACGTCACAAAATACATAACGTCACAAAAATAAATGACGTCAAAAAATACATAACGTCACAAAAATAAATGACGTCACGAAATTAATTACGTCACAAAATACATAACGTCACAAAAATAAATGACGTCACAAAATATTTAACGACACAAAATTAAATGACGTCACAAAATAAATAAAGTCACAAAAATAAATGACGTCACAAAAATTAATTACGTCACAAAATGCATAACGTCACAAAATATATAACGTTACGAAAATAAATGACGTCACAAAAATTAAGTACGTCACAAAATACATAGCGTCACAAAAATAAATAACGTCACAAAATACATAACGTCACAAAAATAAATGACGTCACAAAATAAATAAAGTCACAAAAATAAATGACGTCACAAAATACATAACGTCACAAAATTTAATGACGTCACAAAATACATAACGTCACAAAAATAAATGACGTCACAAAATACATAACGTCACATAAATAAATGACGTCACAAAATACATAACGTCATAAAATACATAACGTCAAAAAAAAATGACGTCACAAAATACATAACGTCACAAAAAAAATGACGTCACAAAATACATAATGTCACAAAAATAAATGACGTCCCAAAATACATAACGTCACAAAAATAAATGACGTCACAAAATACATAACGTCACAAAAATAAATGACGTCACAAAATACATAACGTCACAAAAATAAATGACGTCACAAACATAATGACGTCACAAAATACATATTGTCACAAAAATAAATGACGTCACAAAATACATAACGTCACAAAAATAAATGACGTCACAAAATACATAACGTCACAAAAATAAATGACGTCACAATAATAAATGACGTCACAAAATACATAACGTCACAAAAATAAATGTCGTCACAAAATACATAACGTTACAAAAATAAATGACGTCACAAAATACATATCGTCACAAAAATAAATGACGTCCAAAATACATAACGTCACAAAAAAATGACGTCACAAAATACATAACGTCACAAAAATAAATGACGTCACAAAATACATAACGTCACAAAAATAAATGACGTCACAATAATAAATGACGTCACAAAATACATAACGTCACAAAAATAAATGACGTCACAAAATACATAACGTCACAAAAATAAATGACGTCACAAAAATAAATAACGTCACAAAATACATAACGTCACAAAATACATAACTTCACAAAAATAAATGACGTCACAAAATACATAACGTCACAAAAATAAATGACGTCACAAAATACATAACGTCAAAAAAATAAATGACGTCACAAAATACATAACGTCACAAAAATAAATGACGTCACAAAATACATAACGTCACAAAAATAAAGGACGTCACAATAATAAATGACGTCACAAAATACATAACGTCACAAAAATAAATGACGTCACAAAATACATAACGTTACAAAAATAAATGACGTCACAAAATACATAACGTCACAAAAATAAATGACGTCACAAAATACATAACGTCACAAAAAATGACGTCACAAAATACATAACGTCACAAAAATAAATGACGTCACAAAATACATAACGTCACAAAAATAAATGACGTTACAAAAAACATAACGTCACAAAAATAAATGACGTCACAAATTACATAACGTCACAAAAATAAATGACGTCACAAAATACAAAACGTCACAAAAACTAATGACGTCACAAAATACATAACGTCAAAAAAATAAATGACGTCACAAAATACATAACGTCACAAAAATAAATAACGTCACAAAATACATAACGTCACAAAATACATAACGTCACAAAAATAAATGACGTCACAAAAATAAATGACGTCACAAAATACATAACGTCACAAAATTAATTACGTCACAAAATACATAACGTCACAAAAATAAATGACGTCACAAAATATTTAACGACACAAAATTAAATGACGTCACAAAATAAATAAAGTCACAAAAATAAATGACGTCACAAACATTAATTACGTCACAAAATGCATAACGTCACAAAATATATAACGTCACAAAAATAAATGACGTCACAAAAACTAATGACGTCACAAAATACATAACGTCACAAAAATAAATAACGTCACAAAATACATAACGTCACAAAATACATAACGTCACAAAAATAAATGACGTCACAAAATAAATAAAGTCACAAAAATAAATGACGTCACAAAATGCATAACGTCACAAAAATAAATGATGTCACAAAATACATAACGTCACAAAAATAAATGACGTCATAAAATACATAACGTCACAAAAATAAATGACGTCACAAAAATTTATTACGTCACGAAAATAAATAACGTCACAAAATACATAACGTCACAAAATACATAGCGGCACAAAAATAAAAGACGTCACAAAATACATAACGTTACAAAAATAAATGACGTCACAAAATACATAACGTCAAAAAAATAAATGACGTCAAAAAAATACATAACGTCACAAAAATAAATGACGTCACAAAATACATAACGTCACAAAAATAAATGACGTCACAATAATAAATGACGTCACAAAATACATAACGTCACAAAAATAAATGACGTCACAAAATACATAACGTTACAAAAATAAATGACGTCACAAAATACATATCGTCACAAAAATAAATGACGTCCAAAATACATAACGTCACAAAAAAATGACGTCACAAAATACATAACGTCACAAAAATAAATGACGTCACGAAATTAATTACGTCACAAAATACATAACGTCACAAAAATAAATGACGTCACAAAATATTTAACGACACAAAATTAAATGACGTCACAAAATAAATAAAGTCACAAAAATAAATGACGTCACAAAAATTAATTACGTCACAAAATGCATAACGTCACAAAATATATAACGTTACGAAAATAAATGACGTCACAAAAATTAAGTACGTCACAAAATACATAGCGTCACAAAAATAAATAACGTCACAAAATACATAACGTCACAAAAATAAATGACGTCACAAAATAAATAAAGTCACAAAAATAAATGACGTTACAAAATACATAACGTCACAAAATTTAATGACGTCACAAAATACATAACGTCACAAAAATAAATGACGTCACAAAATACATAACGTCACATAAATAAATGACGTCACAAAATACATAACGTCATAAAATACATAACGTCAAAAAAAATGACGTCACAAAATACATAACGTCACAAAAAAAATGACGTCACAAAATACATAATGTCACAAAAATAAATGACGTCCCAAAATACATAACGTCACAAAAATAAATGACGTCACAAAATACATAACGTCACAAAAATAAATGACGTCACAAAATACATAACGTCACAAAAATAAATGACGTCACAAACATAATGACGTCACAAAATACATATTGTCACAAAAATAAATGACGTCACAAAATACATAACGTCACAAAAATAAATGACGTCACAAAATACATAACGTCACAAAAATAAATGACGTCACAATAATAAATGACGTCACAAAATACATAACGTCACAAAAATAAATGACGTCACAAAATACATAACGTTACAAAAATAAATGACGTCACAAAATACATATCGTCACAAAAATAAATGACGTCCAAAATACATAACGTCACAAAAAAATGACGTCACAAAATACATAACGTCACAAAAATAAATGACGTCAAAAAATACATAACGTCACAAAAATAAATGACGTCACAAAATACATAACGTCACAAAAATAAATGACGTCACAAAATACATAACGTCACAAAAATAAATGACGTCACAAACATAATGACGTCACAAAATACATATTGTCACAAAAATAAATGACGTCACAAAATACATAACGTCACAAAAATAAATGACGTCACAAAATACATAACGTCAAAAAAAAATGACGTCACAAAATACTTAACGTCACAAAATACATAACTTCACAAAAATAAATGACGTCACAAAATACATAACGTCACAAAAATAAATGACGTCACAAAATACATAACGTCAAAAAAATAAATGACGCACAAAATACATAACGTCACAAAAATAAATGACGTCACAAAATACATAACGTCACAAAAATAAATGACGTCACAATAATAAATGACGTCACAAAATACATAACGTCACAAAAATAAATGACGTCACAAAATACATAACGTTACAAAAATAAATGACGTCACAAAATACATAACGTCACAAAAATAAATGACGTCACAAAATACATAACGTCACAAAAAATGACGTCACAAAATACATAACGTCACAAAAATAAATGACGTCACAAAATACATAACGTCACAAAAATAAATGACGTTACAAAAAACATAACGTCACAAAAATAAATGACGTCACAAAATACATAACGTCACAAAAATAAATGACGTCACAAAAAACATAACGTCACAAAAATAAATGACGTCACAATAATAAATGACGTCACAAAATACAACACGTCACAAAAATAAATGACGTCACAAAATACATAACGTTACAAAAATAAATGACGTCACAAAATACATAACGTCTTAAAAATAAATGACGTCACAAAATACATAACGTCACAAAAATAAATAACGTCACAAAATACATAACGTCACAAAATACATAACGTCACAAAAATAAATGACGTCACAAAATAAATAAAGTCACAAAAATAAATGACGTCACAAAATACATAACGTCACAAAAATAAATGACGTCACAAAATACATAACGTCACAAAATTAATTACGTCTCAAAATACATAACGTCACAAAAATAAATGACGTCACAAAAATAAATGACGTCACAAAATATTTAACGACACAAAATTAAATGACGTCACAAAATACATAACGTCACAAAATTAATTACGTCACAAAATACATAACGTCACAAAAATAAATGACGTCACAAAATATTTAACGACACAAAATTAAATGACGTCACAAAATAAATAAAGTCATAAAAATAATTGACGTCACAAACATTAATTACGTCACAAAATGCATAACGTCACAAAATATATAACGTCACAAAAATAAATGACGTCACAAAAACTAATGACGTCACAAAATACATAACGTCACAAAAATAAATAACGTCACAAAATACATAACGTCACAAAATACATAACGTCACAAAAATAAATGACGTCACAAAATAAATAAAGTCACAAAAATAAATGACGTCACAAAATGCATAACGTCACAAAAATAAATGATGTCACAAAATACATAACGTCACAAAAATAAATGACGTCATAAAATACATAACGTCACAAAAATAAATGACGTCACAAAAATTTATTACGTCACGAAAATAAATAACGTCACAAAATACATAACGTCACAAAATACATAGCGGCACAAAAATAAAAGACGTCACAAAATACATAACGTTACAAAAATAAATGACGTCACAAAATACATAACGTCAAAAAAATAAATGACGTCAAAAAAATACATAACGTCACAAAAATAAATGACGTCACAAAATACATAACGTCACAAAAATAAATGACGTCACAATAATAAATGACGTCACAAAATACATAACGTCACAAAAATAAATGACGTCACAAAATACATAACGTTACAAAAATAAATGACGTCACAAAATACATATCGTCACAAAAATAAATGACGTCCAAAATACATAACGTCACAAAAAAATGACGTCACAAAATACATAACGTCACAAAAATAAATGACGTCAAAAAATACATAACGTCACAAAAATAAATGACGTCACGAAATTAATTACGTCACAAAATACATAACGTCACAAAAATAAATGACGTCACAAAATATTTAACGACACAAAATTAAATGACGTCACAAAATAAATAAAGTCACAAAAATAAATGACGTCACAAAAATTAATTACGTCACAAAATGCATAACGTCACAAAATATATAACGTTACGAAAATAAATGACGTCACAAAAATTAAGTACGTCACAAAATACATAGCGTTACAAAAATAAATAACGTCACAAAATACATAACGTCACAAAAATAAATGACGTCACAAAATAAATAAAGTCACAAAAATAAATGACGTCACAAAATACATAACGTCACAAAATTTAATGACGTCACAAAATACATAACGTCACAAAAATAAATGACGTCACAAAATACATAACGTCACATAAATAAATGACGTCACAAAATACATAACGTCATAAAATACATAACGTCAAAAAAAATGACGTCACAAAATACATAACGTCACAAAAAAAATGACGTCACAAAATACATAATGTCACAAAAATAAATGACGTCCCAAAATACATAACGTCACAAAAATAAATGACGTCACAAAATACATAACGTCACAAAAATAAATGACGTCACAAAATACATAACGTCACAAAAATAAATGACGTCACAAACATAATGACGTCACAAAATACATATTGTCACAAAAATAAATGACGTCACAAAATACATAACGTCACAAAAATAAATGACGTCACAAAATACATAACGTCACAAAAATAAATGACGTCACAATAATAAATGACGTCACAAAATACATAACGTCACAAAAATAAATGTCGTCACAAAATACATAACGTTACAAAAATAAATGACGTCACAAAATACATATCGTCACAAAAATAAATGACGTCCAAAATACATAACGTCACAAAAAAATGACGTCACAAAATACATAACGTCACAAAAATAAATGACGTCACAAAATACATAACGTCACAAAAATAAATGACGTCACAATAATAAATGACGTCACAAAATACATAACGTCACAAAAATAAATGACGTCACAAAATACATAACGTCACAAAAATAAATGACGTCACAAAAATAAATAACGTCACAAAATACATAACGTCACAAAATACATAACTTCACAAAAATAAATGACGTCACAAAATACATAACGTCACAAAAATAAATGACGTCACAAAATACATAACGTCAAAAAAATAAATGACGTCACAAAATACATAACGTCACAAAAATAAATGACGTCACAAAATACATAACGTCACAAAAATAAAGGACGTCACAATAATAAATGACGTCACAAAATACATAACGTCACAAAAATAAATGACGTCACAAAATACATAACGTTACAAAAATAAATGACGTCACAAAATACATAACGTCACAAAAATAAATGACGTCACAAAATACATAACGTCACAAAAAATGACGTCACAAAATACATAACGTCACAAAAATAAATGACGTCACAAAATACATAACGTCACAAAAATAAATGACGTTACAAAAAACATAACGTCACAAAAATAAATGACGTCACAAATTACATAACGTCACAAAAATAAATGACGTCACAAAATACAAAACGTCACAAAAACTAATGACGTCACAAAATACATAACGTCAAAAAAATAAATGACGTCACAAAATACATAACGTCACAAAAATAAATAACGTCACAAAATACATAACGTCACAAAATACATAACGTCACAAAAATAAATGACGTCACAAAAATAAATGACGTCACAAAATACATAACGTCACAAAATTAATTACGTCACAAAATACATAACGTCACAAAAATAAATGACGTCACAAAATATTTAACGACACAAAATTAAATGACGTCACAAAATAAATAAAGTCACAAAAATAAATGACGTCACAAACATTAATTACGTCACAAAATGCATAACGTCACAAAATATATAACGTCACAAAAATAAATGACGTCACAAAAACTAATGACGTCACAAAATACATAACGTCACAAAAATAAATAACGTCACAAAATACATAACGTCACAAAATACATAACGTCACAAAAATAAATGACGTCACAAAATAAATAAAGTCACAAAAATAAATGACGTCACAAAATGCATAACGTCACAAAAATAAATGATGTCACAAAATACATAACGTCACAAAAATAAATGACGTCATAAAATACATAACGTCACAAAAATAAATGACGTCACAAAAATTTATTACGTCACGAAAATAAATAACGTCACAAAATACATAACGTCACAAAATACATAGCGGCACAAAAATAAAAGACGTCACAAAATACATAACGTTACAAAAATAAATGACGTCACAAAATACATAACGTCAAAAAAATAAATGACGTCAAAAAAATACATAACGTCACAAAAATAAATGACGTCACAAAATACATAACGTCACAAAAATAAATGACGTCACAATAATAAATGACGTCACAAAATACATAACGTCACAAAAATAAATGACGTCACAAAATACATAACGTTACAAAAATAAATGACGTCACAAAATACATATCGTCACAAAAATAAATGACGTCCAAAATACATAACGTCACAAAAAAATGACGTCACAAAATACATAACGTCACAAAAATAAATGACGTCAAAAAATACATAACGTCACAAAAATAAATGATGTCACGAAATTAATTACGTCACAAAATACATAACGTCACAAAAATAAATGACGTCACAAAATATTTAACGACACAAAATTAAATGACGTCACAAAATAAATAAAGTCACAAAAATAAATGACGTCACAAAAATTAATTACGTCACAAAATGCATAACGTCACAAAATATATAACGTTACGAAAATAAATGACGTCACAAAAATTAAGTACGTCACAAAATACATAGCGTCACAAAAATAAATAACGTCACAAAATACATAACGTCACAAAAATAAATGACGTCACAAAATAAATAAAGTCACAAAAATAAATGACGTTACAAAATACATAACGTCACAAAATTTAATGACGTCACAAAATACATAACGTCACAAAAATATATGACGTCACAAAATACATAACGTCACATAAATAAATGACGTCACAAAATACATAACGTCATAAAATACATAACGTCAAAAAAAATGACGTCACAAAATACATAACGTCACAAAAAAAATGACGTCACAAAATACATAATGTCACAAAAATAAATGACGTCCCAAAATACATAACGTCTTAAAAATAAATGACGTCACAAAATACATAACGTCACAAAAATAAATGACGTCACAAAATACATAACGTCACAAAAATAAATGACGTCACAAACATAATGACGTCACAAAATACATATTGTCACAAAAATAAATGACGTCACAAAATACATAACGTCACAAAAATAAATGACGTCACAAAATACATAACGTCACAAAAATAAATGACGTCACAATAATAAATGACGTCACAAAATACATAACGTCACAAAAATAAATGACGTCACAAAATACATAACGTTACAAAAATAAATGACGTCACAAAATACATATCGTCACAAAAAAAAATGACGTCCAAAATACATAACGTCACAAAAAAATGACGTCACAAAATACATAACGTCACAAAAATAAATGACGTCAAAAAATACATAACGTCACAAAAATAAATGACGTCACAAAATACATAACGTCACAAAAATAAATGACGTCACAAAATACATAACGTCACAAAAATAAATGACGTCACAAACATAATGACGTCACAAAATACATATTGTCACAAATATAAATGACGTCACAAAATACATAACGTCACAAAAATAAATGACGTCACAAAATACATAACGTCAAAAAAAATGACGTCACAAAATACTTAACGTCACAAAATACATAACTTCACAAAAATAAATGACGTCACAAAATACATAACGTCACAAAAATAAATGACGTCACAAAATACATAACGTCAAAAAAATAAATGACGTCACAAAATACATAACGTCACAAAAATAAATGACGTCACAAAATACATAACGTCACAAAAATAAATGACGTCACAATAATAAATGACGTCACAAAATACATAACGTCACAAAAATAAATGACGTCACAAAATACATAACGTTACAAAAATAAATGACGTCACAAAATACATAACGTCACAAAAATAAATGACGTCACAAAATACATAACGTCACAAAAAATGACGTCACAAAATACATAACGTCACAAAAATAAATGACGTCACAAAATACATAACGTCACAAAAATAAATGACGTTACAAAAAACATAACGTCACAAAAATAAATGACGTCACAAAATACATAACGTCACAAAAATAAATGACGTCACAAAAAACATAACGTCACAAAAATAAATGACGTCACAATAATAAATGACGTCACAAAATACAACACGTTACAAAAATAAATGACGTCACAAAATACATAACGTTACAAAAATAAATGACGTCACAAAATACATAACGTCACAAAAATAAATGACGTCACAAAATACATAACGTCACAAAAATAAATAACGTCACAAAATACATAACGTCACAAAATACATAACGTCACAAAAATAAATGACGTCACAAAATAAATAAAGTCACAAAAATAAATGACGTCACAAAATACATAACGTCACAAAAATAAATGACGTCACAAAATACATAACGTCACAAAATTAATTACGTCTCAAAATACATAACGTCACAAAAATAAATGACGTCACAAAAATAAATGACGTCACAAAATATTTAACGACACAAAATTAAATGACGTCACAAAATAAATAAAGTCACAAAAATAAATGACGTCACAAACATTAATTACGTCACAAAATG
Source organism: Flexamia atlantica (assembly GCA_035578135.1). Lineage (NCBI taxonomy): Eukaryota > Metazoa > Arthropoda > Insecta > Hemiptera > Cicadellidae > Flexamia > Flexamia atlantica. The sequence goes on along the minus strand of JAQJVK010000131.1, from coordinate 311,779 downwards.
CATAACGTCACAAAATATATAACGTCACAAAAATAAATGACGTCACAAAATAAATAAAGTCACAAAAATAAATGACGTCACAAAATACATAACGTCACAAAAATTAATGACGTCACAAAATACATAACGTCACAAAAATAAATGACGTCACAAAATAAATAAAGTCACAAAAATAAATGACGTCACAAAAATTAATTACTTCACAAAATACATAACGTCACAAAAATAAATGACGTCACAAAATACATAACGTCACAAAATATATTACGTCACAAAAATAAATGACGTCACAAAATACATAACGTCATAAAATACATAACGTCACAAAAAATGACGTCACAAAATACATAACGTCAAAAAAATAAATGACGTTACAAAATACATAACGTCACAAAAATAAATGACGTCACAAAATACATAACGTCACAAAAATAAATGACGTCAGAAAATACATAACGTCACAAAAAAATGACGTCACAAAAAACATAATGTCACAAAAATAAATGACGTCCCAAAATACATAACGTCACAAAAATAAATGACGTCACAAAATACATAACGTCACAAAAATAAATGACGTCAAAAAATACATAACGTCACAAAAATAAATGACGTCACAAACATAATGACGTCACAAAATACATATTGTCACAAAAATAAATGACGTCACAAAATACATAACGTCACAAAAATAAATGACGTCACAAAATACATAACGTCAAAAAAAATGACGTCACAAAATACATAACGTCATAAAAATAAATGACGTCACAAAAATTAATTACTTCACAAAATACATAACGTCACAAAAATAAATGACGTCACAAAATACATAACGTCACAAAATATATTACGTCACAAAAATAAATGACGTCACAAAATACATAACGTCACAAAAATAAATAACGTCACAAAATACATAACGTCACAAAAATAAATGACGTCACAAAAATTAATTACGTCACAAATTACATAACGTCACAAAAATAAATGACGTCAAAAAATACAAAACCTCACAAAAATAAATGATGTCACAAAATACATAACGTCACAAAAATAAATGACGTCACAAAATACATAACGTCACAAAAATAAATGACGTCACAAAATACATAACGTCACAAAAATAAATGACGTCAGAAAATACATAACGTCACAAAAATAAATGACGTCACAAAAATAAATAACGTCACAAAATACATAACGTCACAAAATACATAACGTCACAAAAATAAATGACGTCACAAAATACATAACGTCACAAAAGTAAATGACGTCACAAAATACATAACGTCAAAAAAATAAATGACGTCACAAAATACATAACGTCACAAAAATAAATGACGTCACAAAATACATAACGTCACAAAAATAAATGACGTCACAAAAATAAATGACGTCACAATAATAAATGACGTCACAAAATACATAACGTCATAAAATACATAACGTCACAAAAAATGACGTCACAAAATACATAACGTCAAAAAAATAAATGACGTTACAAAATACATAACGTCACAAAAATAAATGACGTCACAAAATACATAACGTCACAAAAATAAATGACGTCAGAAAATACATAACGTCACAAAAAAATGACGTCACAAAATACATAATGTCACAAAAATAAATGACGTCCCAAACATAATGACGTCACAAAATACATATTGTCACAAAAATAAATGACGTCACAAAATACATAACGTCACAAAAATAAATGACATCACAAAATACATAACGTCAAAAAAAATGACGTCACAAAATACATAACGTCATAAAAATAAATGACGTCACAAAAATTAATTACTTCACAAAATGCATAACGTCACAAAAATAAATGACGTCACAAAATACATAACGTCACAAAATATATTACGTCACAAAAATAAATGACGTCACAAAATACATAACGTCACAAAAATAAATAACGTCACAAAATACATAACGTCACAAAATACATAACTTCACAAAAATAAATGACGTCACAAAATAAATAAAGTCACAAAAATAAATGACGTCACAAAATGCATAACGTCACAAAAATAAATGATGTCACAAAATACATAACGTCACAAAAATAAATGACGTCATAAAATACATAACGTCACAAAAATAAATGACGTCACAAAAATTTATTACGTCACGAAAATAAATAACGTCACAAAATACATAACGTCACAAAATACATAGCGGCACAAAAATAAAAGACGTCACAAAGTACATAACGTCACAAAAATAAATGACGTCACAAAATACATAACGTCAAAAAAATAAATGACGTCAAAAAAATACATAACGTCACAAAAATAAATGACGTCACAAAATACATAACGTCACAAAAATAAATGACGTCATAAAATACATAACGTCACAAAAATAAATGACGTCACAAAATACATAAGATTACAAAAATAAATGACGTCACAAAATACATAACGTCACAAAAATAAATGACGTCCAAAATACATAACGTCACAAAATACATAACGTCACAAAATATATAACGTCACAAAAATAAATGACGTCACAAAAATTAATTAGGTCACAAAATACATAACGTCACAAAAATAAATAACGTCACAATAATAAATGACGTCACAAAATACATAACGTCACAAAAATAAATAACGTCACAAAATACATAACGTCACAAAAATAAATGACGTCACAAAATACATAACGTCACAAAAAAAATGACGTCACAAAATACATAACGTCACAAAAATAAATGACGTCAAAAAATACATAACGTCACAAAAATAAATGACGTCACAAAATACATAACGTTACAAAAATAAATGACGTCACAAAATATTTAACGACACAAAATTAAATGACGTCACAAAATACATATTTCATAAAATACATAACGTCACAAAAATAAATGACGTCACAAAATACATAACGTCACAAAAATAAATGACGTCACAAAATACATAACGTCACAAATATAAATGACGTCACAATAATAAATGACGTCACAAAATACATAACGTCACAAAAATAAATGACGTCACAAAATACATAACGTCACAAAAATAAATGACGTCACAAAAATTAATTACGTCACAAAATACATAACGTCACAAAATATATAACGTCACAAAAATAAATTACGTCACAAAAATAAATTAGGTCAGAAAATACATAACGTCACAAAAATAAATAACGTCACAAAATACATAACGTCACAAAATACATAACGTCACAAAAATAAATGACGTCACAAAATAAATAAAGTCACAAAAATAAATGACGTCACAAAATGCATAACGTCACAAAAATAAATGACGTCACGAAATACATAACGTTACAAAAATAAATGACGTCACAAAATATTTAACGACACAAAATTAAATGACGTCACAAAATACATATTTCATAAAATACATAACGTCACAAAAATAAATGACGTCACAAAATACATAACGTCACAAAAATAAATGACGTCACAAAATACATAACGTCAAAAAAATAAATGACGTCACAAAATACATAACGTCACAAAAATAAATGACGTCACAAAATACATAACGTCACAAAAATAAATGACGTCACAATAATAAATGACGTCACAAAATACATAAGGTCACATAAAATAAATGACGTCACAAAATACATAACGTTACAAAAATAAATGACGTCACAAAATACATAACGTCACAAAAATAAATGACGTCACAAAATACATAACGTCACAAAAAATGACGTCACAAAATACATAACGTCACAAAAATAAATAACGTCACAAAATACATAACGTCACAAAATACATAACGTCACAAAAATAAATGACGTCACAAAATAAATAAAGTCACAAAAATAAATGACGACACAAAATACATAACGTCACAAAATTAATTACGTCACAAAATACATAACGTCACAAAAATAAATGACGTCACAAAATATTTAACGACACAAAATTAAATGACGTCACAAAATAAATAAAGTCACAAAAATAAATGACGTCACAAACATTAATTACGTCACAAAATGCATAACGTCACAAAATATATAACGTCACAAAAATAAATGACGTCACAAAAACTAATGACGTCACAAAATACATAACGTCACAAAAATAATTAACGTCACAAAATACATAACGTCACAAAATACATAACGTCACAAAAATAAATGACGTCACAAAATAAATAAAGTCACAACAATAAATGACGTCACAAAATGCATAACGTCACAAAAATAAATGATGTCACAAAATACATAACGTCACAAAAATAAATGACGTCATAAAATACATAACGTCACAAAAATAAATGACGTCACAAAAATTTATTACGTCACGAAAATAAATAACGTCACAAAATACATAACGTCACAAAATACATAGCGGCACAAAAATAAAAGACGTCACAAAATACATAACGTTACAAAAATAAATGACGTCACAAAATACATAACGTCAAAAAAATAAATGACGTCAAAAAAATACATAACGTCACAAAAATAAATGACGTCACAAAATACATAACGTCACAAAAATAAATGACGTCACAATAATAAATGACGTCACAAAATACATAACGTCACAAAAATAAATGACGTCACAAAATACATAACGTTACAAAAATAAATGACGTCACAAAATACATATCGTCACAAAAATAAATGACGTCCAAAATACATAACGACACAAAAAAAATGACGTCACAAAATACATTTTGTGACTTTGCATAAAATACATGCATACCCGAATGCATAAAATACATAACGTCAAAAAAATAAATGACGTTACAAAATACATAACGTCAAAAAAATAAATGACGTCACAAAATAAATAAAGTCACAAAAATAAATGACGACACAAAATACATAACGTCACAAAATTAATTACGTCACAAAATACATAACGTCACAAAAATAAATGACGTCACAAAATATTTAACGACACAAAATTAAATGACGTCACAAAATAAATAAAGTCACAAAAATAAATGACGTCACAAACATTAATTACAAAATGCATAACGTCACAAAATATATAACGTCACAAAAATAAATGACGTCACAAAAACTAATGACGTCACAAAATACATAACGTCACAAAAATAAATAACGTCACAAAATACATAACGTCACAAAATACATAACGTCACAAAAATAAATGACGTCACAAAATAAATAAAGTCACAACAATAAATGACGTCACAAAATGCATAACGTCACAAAAATAAATGATGTCACAAAATACATAACGTCACAAAAATAAATGACGTCATAAAATACATAACGTCACAAAAATAAATGACGTCACAAAAATTTATTACGTCACGAAAATAAATAACGTCACAAAATACATAACGTCACAAAATACATAGCGGCACAAAAATAAAAGACGTCACAAAATACATAACGTTACAAAAATAAATGACGTCACAAAATACATAACGTCAAAAAAATAAATGACGTCAAAAAAATACATAACGTCACAAAAATAAATGACGTCACAAAATACATAACGTCACAAAAATAAATGACGTCACAATAATAAATGACGTCACAAAATACATAACGTCACAAAAATAAATGACGTCACAAAATACATAACGTTACAAAAATAAATGACGTCACAAAATACATATCGTCACAAAAATAAATGACGTCCAAAATACATAACGACACAAAAAAATGACGTCACAAAATACATAACGTCACAAAAATAAATGACGTCAAAAAATACATAACGTCACAAAAATAAATGACGTCACAAAATATTTAACGAAACAAAATTAAATGACGTCACAAAATAAATAAAGTCACAAAAATAAATGACGTCACAAAAATTAATTACGTCACAAAATGCATAACGTCACAAAATATATAACGTCACAAAAATAAATGACGTCACAAAAATTAAGTACGTCACAAAATACATAGCGTCACAAAAATAAATAACGTCACAAAATACATAACGTCACAAAAATAAATGACGTCACAAAATAAATAAAGTCACAAAAATAAATGACTTCACAAAATACATAACGTCACAAAATTTAATGACGTCACAAAATACATAACGTCACAAAAAAAAATGACGTCACAAAATACATAACGTCACATAAATAAATGACGTCACAAAATACATAACGTCATAAAATACATAACGTCAAAAAAAATGACGTCACAAAATACATAACGTCAAAAAAAATAAATGACGTTACAAAATACATAACGACACAAAAATAAATGACGTCACAAAATACATAACGTCACAAAAATAAATGACGTCACAAAATACATAACGTCACAAAAAAAATGACGTCACAAAATACATAATGTCACAAAAATAAATGACGTCCCAAAATACATAACGTCACAAAAATAAATGACGTCACAAAATACATAACGTCACAAAAATAAATGACGTCACAAAATACATAACGTCACAAAAATTAATGACGTCACAAACATAATGACGTCACAAAATACATATTGTCACAAAAATAAATGACGTCACAAAATACATAACGTCACAAAAATAAATGACGTCACAAAATACATAACGTCAAAAAAAATGACGTCACAAAATACATAACGTCATAAAAATAAATGACGTCACAAAAATTAATTACTTCACAAAATACATAACGTCACAAAAATAAATGACGTCACAAAATACATAACGTCACAAAATACATTACGTCACAAAAATAAATGACGTCACAAAATACATAACGTCACAAAAATAAATAACGTCACAAAATACATAACGTCACAAAAATAAAGGACGTCACAAAAATTAATTACGTCACAAAATACATAACGTCACAAAAATAAATGACGTCAAAAAATACATAACCTCACAAAAATAAATGATGTCACAAAATACATAATGTCACAAAAATAAATGACGTCACAAAATACATAACGTCACAAAAATAAATGACGTCACAAAATACATAACGTCACAAAAATAAATGACGTCACAAAATACATAACGTCACAAAAATAAATGACGTCACAAAAATAAATAACGTCACAAAATACATAACGTCACAAAATACATAACTTCACAAAAATAAATGACGTCACAAAATACATAACGTCACAAAAATAAATGACGTCACAAAATACATAACGTCAAAAAAATAAATGACGTCACAAATTACATAACGTCACAAAAATAAATGACGTCACAAAATACATAACGTCACAAAAATAAATGACGTCACAATAATAAATGACGTCACAAAATACATAACGTCACAAAAATAAATGACGTCACAAAATACATAACGTTACAAAAATAAATGACGTCACAAAATACATAACGTCACAAAAATAAATGACGTCACAAAATACATAACGTCACAAAAAATGACGTCACAAAATACATAACATCACAAAAATAAATGACGTTACAAAAAACATAACGTCACAAAAATAAATGACGTCACAAAATACATAACGTCACAAAAATAAATGACGTCACAAAATACAAAACGTCACAAAAACTAATGACGTCACAAAATACATAACGTCAAAAAAAATAAATGACGTCACAAAATACATAACGTCACAAAAATAAATAACGTCACAAAATACATAACGTCAAAAAATACATAACGTCACAAAAATAAATGACGTCACAAAATAAATAAAGTCACAAAAATAAATGACGTCACAAAAAACATAACGTCACAAAAATAAATGACGTCACAAAATACATAACGTCACAAAATTAATTACGTCACAAAATACATAACGTCACAAAAATAAATGACGTCACAAAATATTTAACGACACAAAATTAAATGACGTCACAAAATAAATAAAGTCACAAAAATAAATGACGTCACAAACATTACTTACGTCACAAAATGCATAACGTCACAAAATATATAACGTCACAAAATTAATGACGTCACAAAAATTAAGTACGTCACAAAATACATAGCGTCACAAAAATAAATAACGTCACAAAATACATAACGTCACAAAATACATAACGTCACAAAAATAAATGACGTCACAAAATAAATAAAGTCATAAAAATAAATGACGTCACAAAATACATAACGTCACAAAAATTAATGACGTCACAAAATACATAACGTCACAAAAATAAATGACGTCACAAAATACATAACGTCACAAAAATAAATGACGTCACAAAATACATAACGTCATAAAATACATAACGTCACAAAAAATGACGTCACAAAATACATAACGTCAAAAAAATAAATGACGTTACAAAATACATAACGTCACAAAAATAAATGACGTCACAAAATACATAACGTCACAAAAATAAATGACGTCAGAAAATACATAACGTGACAAAAAAAATGACGTCACAAAATACATAATGTCACAAAAATAAATGATGTCCCAAAATACATAACGTCACAAAAATAAATGACGTCACAAAATACATAACGTCACAAAAATAAATGACGTCAAAAAATACATAACGTCACAAAAATAAATGACGTCACAAACATAATGACGTCACAAAATACATATTGTCACAAAAATAAATGACGTCACAAAATACATAACGTCACAAAAATAAATGACGTCACAATAATAAATGACGTCACAAAATACATAACGTCACAAAAATAAATGACGTCACAAAATACATAACGTCACAAAAATAAATGACGTCACAAAAATAAATAACGTCACAAAATACATAACGTCACAAAATACATAACTTCACAAAAATAAATGACGTCACAAAATACATAACGTCACAAAAATAAATGACGTCACAAAATACATAACGTCAAAAAAATAAATGACGTCACAAAATACATAACGTCACAAAAATAAATGACGTCACAAAATACATAACGTCACAAAAATAAAGGACGTCACAATAATAAATGACGTCACAAAATACATAACGTCACAAAAATAAATGACGTCACAAAATACATAACGTTACAAAAATAAATGACGTCACAAAATACATAACGTCACAAAAATAAATGACGTCACAAAATACATAACGTCACAAAAAATGACGTCACAAAATACATAACGTCACAAAAATAAATGACGTCACAAAATACATAACGTCACAAAAATAAATGACGTTACAAAAAACATAACGTCACAAAAATAAATGACGTCACAAATTACATAACGTCACAAAAATAAATGACGTCACAAAATACAAAACGTCACAAAAACTAATGACGTCACAAAATACATAACGTCAAAAAAATAAATGACGTCACAAAATACATAACGTCACAAAAATAAATAACGTCACAAAATACATAACGTCACAAAATACATAACGTCACAAAAATAAATGACGTCACAAAATACATAACGTCACAAAATTAATTACGTCACAAAATACATAACGTCACAAAAATAAATGACGTCACAAAATATTTAACGACACAAAATTAAATGACGTCACAAAATAAATAAAGTCACAAAAATAAATGACGTCACAAACATTAATTACGTCACAAAATGCATAACGTCACAAAATATATAACGTCACAAAAATAAATGACGTCACAAAAACTAATGACGTCACAAAATACATAACGTCACAAAAATAAATAACGTCACAAAATACATAACGTCACAAAATACATAACGTCACAAAAATAAATGACGTCACAAAATAAATAAAGTCACAAAAATAAATGACGTCACAAAATGCATAACGTCACAAAAATAAATGATGTCACAAAATACATAACGTCACAAAAATAAATGACGTCACAAAATACATAACGTCACAAAAATAAATGACGTCACAATAATAAATGACGTCACAAAATACATAACGTCACAAAAATAAATGACGTCACAAAATACATAACGTTACAAAAATAAATGACGTCACAAAATACATATCGTCACAAAAATAAATGACGTCCAAAATACATAACGTCACAAAAAATGACGTCACAAAATACATAACGTCACAAAAATAAATGACGTCAAAAAATACATAACGTCACAAAAATAAATGACGTCACGAAATTAATTACGTCACAAAATACATAACGTCACAAAAATAAATGACGTCACAAAATATTTAACGACACAAAATTAAATGACGTCACAAAATAAATAAAGTCACAAAAATAAATGACGTCACAAAAATTAATTACGTCACAAAATGCATAACGTCACAAAATATATAACGTTACGAAAATAAATGACGTCACAAAAATTAAGTACGTCACAAAATACATAGCGTCACAAAAATAAATAACGTCACAAAATACATAACGTCACAAAAATAAATGACGTCACAAAATAAATAAAGTCACAAAAATAAATGACGTTACAAAATACATAACGTCACAAAATTTAATGACGTCACAAAATACATAACGTCACAAAAATAAATGACGTCACAAAATACATAACGTCACATAAATAAATGACGTCACAAAATACATAACGTCATAAAATACATAACGTCAAAAAAAATGACGTCACAAAATACATAACGTCACAAAAAAAATGACGTCACAAAATACATAATGTCACAAAAATAAATGACGTCCCAAAATACATAACGTCACAAAAATAAATGACGTCACAAAATACATAACGTCACAAAAATAAATGACGTCACAAAATACATAACGTCACAAAATTAATTACGTCACAAAATACATAACGTCACAAAAATAAATGACGTCACAAAATATTTAACGACACAAAATTAAATGACGTCACAAAATAAATAAAGTCACAAAAATAAATGACGTCACAAACATTACTTACGTCACAAAATGCATAACGTCACAAAATATATAACGTCACAAAATTAATGACGTCACAAAAATTAAGTACGTCACAAAATACATAGCGTCACAAAAATAAATAACGTCACAAAATACATAACGTCACAAAATACATAACGTCACAAAAATAAATGACGTCACAAAATAAATAAAGTCATAAAAATAAATGACGTCACAAAATACATAACGTCACAAAAATTAATGACGTCACAAAATACATAACGTCACAAAAATAAATGACGTCACAAAATACATAACGTCACAAAAATAAATGACGTCACAAAATACATAACGTCATAAAATACATAACGTCACAAAAAATGACGTCACAAAATACATAACGTCAAAAAAATAAATGACGTTACAAAATACATAACGTCACAAAAATAAATGACGTCACAAAATACATAACGTCACAAAAATAAATGACGTCAGAAAATACATAACGTGACAAAAAAAATGACGTCACAAAATACATAATGTCACAAAAATAAATGATGTCCCAAAATACATAACGTCACAAAAATAAATGACGTCACAAAATACATAACGTCACAAAAATAAATGACGTCAAAAAATACATAACGTCACAAAAATAAATGACGTCACAAACATAATGACGTCACAAAATACATATTGTCACAAAAATAAATGACGTCACAAAATACATAACGTCACAAAAATAAATGACGTCACAATAATAAATGACGTCACAAAATACATAACGTCACAAAAATAAATGACGTCACAAAATACATAACGTCACAAAAATAAATGACGTCACAAAAATAAATAACGTCACAAAATACATAACGTCACAAAATACATAACTTCACAAAAATAAATGACGTCACAAAATACATAACGTCACAAAAATAAATGACGTCACAAAATACATAACGTCAAAAAAATAAATGACGTCACAAAATACATAACGTCACAAAAATAAATGACGTCACAAAATACATAACGTCACAAAAATAAAGGACGTCACAATAATAAATGACGTCACAAAATACATAACGTCACAAAAATAAATGACGTCACAAAATACATAACGTTACAAAAATAAATGACGTCACAAAATACATAACGTCACAAAAATAAATGACGTCACAAAATACATAACGTCACAAAAAATGACGTCACAAAATACATAACGTCACAAAAATAAATGACGTCACAAAATACATAACGTCACAAAAATAAATGACGTTACAAAAAACATAACGTCACAAAAATAAATGACGTCACAAATTACATAACGTCACAAAAATAAATGACGTCACAAAATACAAAACGTCACAAAAACTAATGACGTCACAAAATACATAACGTCAAAAAAATAAATGACGTCACAAAATACATAACGTCACAAAAATAAATAACGTCACAAAATACATAACGTCACAAAATACATAACGTCACAAAAATAAATGACGTCACATAATACATAACGTCACAAAATTAATTACGTCACAAAATACATAACGTCACAAAAATAAATGACGTCACAAAATATTTAACGACACAAAATTAAATGACGTCACAAAATAAATAAAGTCACAAAAATAAATGACGTCACAAACATTAATTACGTCACAAAATGCATAACGTCACAAAATATATAACGTCACAAAAATAAATGACGTCACAAAAACTAATGACGTCACAAAATACATAACGTCACAAAAATAAATAACGTCACAAAATACATAACGTCACAAAATACATAACGTCACAAAAATAAATGACGTCACAAAATAAATAAAGTCACAAAAATAAATGACGTCATAAAATGCATAACGTCACAAAAATAAATGATGTCACAAAATACATAACGTCACAAAAATAAATGACGTCACAAAATACATAACGTCACAAAAATAAATGACGTCACAATAATAAATGACGTCACAAAATACATAACGTCACAAAAATAAATGACGTCACAAAATACATAACGTTACAAAAATAAATGACGTCACAAAATACATATCGTCACAAAAATAAATGACGTCCAAAATACATAACGTCACAAAAAATGACGTCACAAAATACATAACGTCACAAAAATAAATGACGTCAAAAAATACATAACGTCACAAAAATAAATGACGTCACGAAATTAATTACGTCACAAAATACATAACGTCACAAAAATAAATGACGTCACAAAATATTTAACGACACAAAATTAAATGACGTCACAAAATAAATAAAGTCACAAAAATAAATGACGTCACAAAAATTAATTACGTCACAAAATGCATAACGTCACAAAATATATAACGTTACGAAAATAAATGACGTCACAAAAATTAAGTACGTCACAAAATACATAGCGTCACAAAAATAAATAACGTCACAAAATACATAACGTCACAAAAATAAATGACGTCACAAAATAAATAAAGTCACAAAAATAAATGACGTTACAAAATACATAACGTCACAAAATTTAATGACGTCACAAAATACATAACGTCACAAAAATAAATGACGTCACAAAATACATAACGTCACATAAATAAATGACGTCACAAAATACATAACGTCATAAAATACATAACGTCAAAAAAATGACGTCACAAAATACATAACGTCACAAAAAAAATGACGTCACAAAATACATAATGTCACAAAAATAAATGACGTCCCAAAATACATAACGTCACAAAAATAAATGACGTCACAAAATACATAACGTCACAAAAATAAATGACGTCACAAAATACATAACGTCACAAAAATAAATGACGTCACAAACATAATGACGTCACAAAATACATATTGTCACAAAAATAAATGACGTCACAAAATACATAACGTCACAAAAATAAATGACGTCACAAAATACATAACGTCACAAAAATAAATGACGTCACAATAATAAATGACGTCACAAAATACATAACGTCACAAAAATAAATGACGTCACAAAATACATAACGTTACAAAAATAAATGACGTCACAAAATACATATCGTCACAAAAAAAAATGACGTCCAAAATACATAACGTCACAAAAAATGACGTCACAAAATACATAACGTCACAAAAATAAATGACGTCAAAAAATACATAACGTCACAAAAATAAATGACGTCACAAAATACATAACGTCACAAAAATAAATGACGTCACAAAATACATAACGTCACAAAAATAAATGACGTCACAAACATAATGACGTCACAAAATACATATTGTCACAAAAATAAATGACGTCACAAAATACATAACGTCACAAAAATAAATGACGTCACAAAATACATAACGTCAAAAAAAATGACGTCACAAAATACTTAACGTCACAAAATACATAACTTCACAAAAATAAATGACGTCACAAAATACATAACGTCACAAAAATAAATGACGTCACAAAATACATAACGTCAAAAAAATAAATGACGTCACAAAATACATAACGTCACAAAAATAAATGACGTCACAAAATACATAACGTCACAAAAATAAATGACGTCACAATAATAAATGACGTCACAAAATACATAACGTCACAAAAATAAATGACGTCACAAAATACATAACGTTACAAAAATAAATGACGTCACAAAATACATAACGTCACAAAAATAAATGACGTCACAAAATACATAACGTCACAAAAAATGACGTCACAAAATACATAACGTCACAAAAATAAATGACGTCACAAAATACATAACGTCACAAAAATAAATGACGTTACAAAAAACATAACGTCACAAAAATAAATGACGTCACAAAATACATAACGTCACAAAAATAAATGACGTCACAAAAAACATAACGTCACAAAAATAAATGACGTCACAATAATAAATGACGTCACAAAATACAACACGTCACAAAAATAAATGACGTCACAAAATACATAACGTTACAAAAATAAATGACGTCACAAAATACATAACGTCACAAAAATAAATGACGTCACAAAATACATAACGTCACAAAAATAAATAACGTCACAAAATACATAACGTCACAAAATACATAACGTCACAAAAATAAATGACGTCACAAAATAAATAAAGTCACAAAAATAAATGACGTCACAAAATACATAACGTCACAAAAATAAATGACGTCACAAAATACATAACGTCACAAAATTAATTACGTCTCAAAATACATAACGTCACAAAAATAAATGACGTCACAAAAATAAATGACGTCACAAAATATTTAACGACACAAAATTAAATGACGTCACAAAATAAATAAAGTCACAAAAATAAATGACGTCACAAACATTAATTACGTCACAAAATGCATAACGTCACAAAATATATAACGTCACAAAAATAAATGACGTCACAAAAATTAAGTACGTCACAAAATACATAGCGTCACAAAAATAAATAACGTCACAAAATACATAACGTCACAAAATACATAACGTCACAAAAATAAATGACGTCACAAAATAAATAAAGTCACAAAAATAAATGACGTCACAAAATACATAACGTCACAAAAATTAATGACGTCACAAAATACATAACGTCACAAAAATAAATGACGTCACAAAATACATAACGTCACAAAAATAAATGACGTCACAAAATACATAACGTCATAAAATACATAACGTCACAAAAAATGACGTCACAAAATACATAACGTCAAAAAAATAAATGACGTTACAAAATACATAACGTCACAAAAATAAATGACGTCACAAAATACATAACGTCACAAAAATAAATGACGTCAGAAAATACATAACGTCACAAAAAAAATGACGTCACAAAAAACATAATGTCACAAAAATAAATGACGTCACAAAATAAATAAAGTCACAAAAATAAATGACGTCACAAAATGCATAACGTCACAAAAATAAATGATGTCACAAAATACATAACGTCATAAAATACATAACGTCACAAAATACATAACGTCACAAAATACATAACGTCACAAAAATAAATGACGTCACAAAATAAATAAAGTCACAAAAATAAATGACGTCACAAAATACATAACGTCACAAAAATAAATGACGTCACAAAATACATAACGTCACAAAATTAATTACGTCTCAAAATACATAACGTCACAAAAATAAATGACGTCACAAAAATAAATGACGTCACAAAATATTTAACAACACAAAATTAAATGACGTCACAAAATAAATAAAGTCACAAAAATAAATGACGTCACAAACATTAATTACGTCACAAAATGCATAACGTCACAAAATATATAACGTCACAAAAATAAATGACGTCACAAAAACTAATGACGTCACAAAATACATAACGTCACAAAAATAAATAACGTCACAAAATACATAACGTCACAAAATACATAACGTCACAAAAATAAATGACGTCACAAAATAAATAAAGTCACAAAAATAAATGACGTCACAAAATGCATAACGTCACAAAAATAAATGATGTCACAAAATACATAACGTCACAAAAATAAATGACGTCACAAAATACATAACGTCACAAAAATAAATGACGTCACAATAATAAATGACGTCACAAAATACATAACGTCACAAAAATAAATGACGTCACAAAATACATAACGTTACAAAAATAAATGACGTCACAAAATACATATCGTCACAAAAATAAATGACGTCCAAAATACATAACGTCACAAAAAATGACGTCACAAAATACATAACGTCACAAAAATAAATGACGTCAAAAAATACATAACGTCACAAAAATAAATGACGTCACGAAATTAATTACGTCACAAAATACATAACGTCACAAAAATAAATGACGTCACAAAATATTTAACGACACAAAATTAAATGACGTCACAAAATAAATAAAGTCACAAAAATAAATGACGTCACAAAAATTAATTACGTCACAAAATGCATAACGTCACAAAATATATAACGTTACGAAAATAAATGACGTCACAAAAATTAAGTACGTCACAAAATACATAGCGTCACAAAAATAAATAACGTCACAAAATACATAACGTCACAAAAATAAATGACGTCACAAAATAAATAAAGTCACAAAAATAAATGACGTTACAAAATACATAACGTCACAAAATTTAATGACGTCACAAAATACATAACGTCACAAAAATAAATGACGTCACAAAATACATGACGTCACATAAATAAATGACGTCACAAAATACATAACGTCATAAAATACATAACGTCAAAAAAAATGACGTCACAAAATACATAACGTCACAAAAAAATGACGTCACAAAATACATAATGTCACAAAAATAAATGACGTCCCAAAATACATAACGTCACAAAAATAAATGACGTCACAAAATACATAACGTCACAAAAATAAATGACGTCACAAAATACATAACGTCACAAAAATAAATGACGTCACAAACATAATGACGTCACAAAATACATATTGTCACAAAAATAAATGACGTCACAAAATACATAACGTCACAAAAATAAATGACGTCACAAAATACATAACGTCACAAAAATAAATGACGTCACAATAATAAATGACGTCACAAAATACATAACGTCACAAAAATAAATGACGTCACAAAATACATAACGTTACAAAAATAAATGACGTCACAAAATACATATCGTCACAAAAAAAAATGACGTCCAAAATACATAACGTCACAAAAAATGACGTCACAAAATACATAACGTCACAAAAATAAATGACGTCAAAAAATACATAACGTCACAAAAATAAATGACGTCACAAAATACATAACGTCACAAAAATAAATGACGTCACAAAATACATAACGTCACAAAAATAAATGACGTCACAAACATAATGACGTCACAAAATACATATTGTCACAAAAATAAATGACGTCACAAAATACATAACGTCACAAAAATAAATGACGTCACAAAATACATAACGTCAAAAAAAATGACGTCACAAAATACTTAACGTCACAAAATACATAACTTCACAAAAATAAATGACGTCACAAAATACATAACGTCACAAAAATAAATGACGTCACAAAATACATAACGTCAAAAAAATAAATGACGTCACAAAATACATAACGTCACAAAAATAAATGACGTCACAAAATACATAACGTCACAAAAATAAATGACGTCACAATAATAAATGACGTCACAAAATACATAACGTCACAAAAATAAATGACGTCACAAAATACATAACGTTACAAAAATAAATGACGTCACAAAATACATAACGTCACAAAAATAAATGACGTCACAAAATACATAACGTCACAAAAAATGACGTCACAAAATACATAACGTCACAAAAATAAATGACGTCACAAAATACATAACGTCACAAAAATAAATGACGTTACAAAAAACATAACGTCACAAAAATAAATGACGTCACAAAATACATAACGTCACAAAAATAAATGACGTCACAAAAAACATAACGTCACAAAAATAAATGACGTCACAATAATAAATGACGTCACAAAATACAACACGTCACAAAAATAAATGACGTCACAAAATACATAACGTTACAAAAATAAATGACGTCACAAAATACATAACGTCACAAAAATAAATGACGTCACAAAATACATAACGTCACAAAAATAAATAACGTCACAAAATACATAACGTCACAAAATACATAACGTCACAAAAATAAATGACGTCACAAAATAAATAAAGTCACAAAAATAAATGACGTCACAAAATACATAACGTCACAAAAATAAATGACGTCACAAAATACATAACGTCACAAAATTAATTACGTCTCAAAATACATAACGTCACAAAAATAAATGACGTCACAAAAATAAATGACGTCACAAAATATTTAACGACACAAAATTAAATGACGTCACAAAATAAATAAAGTCACAAAAATAAATGACGTCACAAACATTAATTACGTCACAAAATGCATAACGTCACAAAATATATAACGTCACAAAAATAAATGACGTCACAAAAATTAAGTACGTCACAAAATACATAGCGTCACAAAAATAAATAACGTCACAAAATACATAACGTCACAAAATACATAACGTCACAAAAATAAATGATGTCACAAAATAAATAAAGTCACAAAAATAAATGACGTCACAAAATACATAACGTCACAAAAATTAATGACGTCACAAAATACATAACGTCACAAAAATAAATGACGTCACAAAATACATAACGTCACAAAAATAAATGACGTCACAAAATACATAACGTCATAAAATACATAACGTCACAAAAAATGACGTCACAAAATACATAACGTCAAAAAAATAAATGACGTTACAAAATACATAACGTCACAAAAATAAATGACGTCACAAAATACATAACGTCACAAAAATAAATGACGTCAGAAAATACATAACGTCACAAAAAAAATGACGTCACAAAAAACATAATGTCACAAAAATAAATGACGTCCCAAAATACATAACGTCACAAAAATAAATGACGTCACAAAATACATAACGTCACAAAAATAAATGACGTCAAAAAATACATAACGTCACAAAAATAAATGACGTCACAAACATAATGACGTCACAAAATACATATTGTCACAAAAATAAATGACGTCACAAAATACATAACGTCACAAAAATAAATGACGTCACAAAATACATAACGTCAAAAAAAATGACGTCACAAAATACATAACGTCATAAAAATAAATGACGTCACAAAAATTAATTACTTCACAAAATACATAACGTCACAAAAATAAATGACGTCACAAAATACATAACGTCACAAAATATATTACGTCACAAAAATAAATGACGTCACAAAATACATAACGTCACAAAAATAAATAACGTCACAAAATACATAACGTCACAAAAATAAATGACGTCACAAAAATTAATTACGTCACAAATTACATAACGTCACAAAAATAAATGACGTCAAAAAATACAAAACCTCACAAAAATAAATGATGTCACAAAATACATAACGTCACAAAAATAAATGACGTCACAAAATACATAACGTCACAAAAATAAATGACGTCACAAAATACATAACGTCACAAAAATAAATGACGTCAGAAAATACATAACGTCACAAAAATAAATGACGTCACAAAAATAAATAACGTCACAAAATACATAACGTCACAAAATACATAACGTCACAAAAATAAATGACGTCACAAAATACATAACGTCACAAAAGTAAATGACGTCACAAAATACATAACGTCAAAAAAATAAATGACGTCACAAAATACATAACGTCACAAAAATAAATGACGTCACAAAATACATAACGTCACAAAAATAAATGACGTCACAAAAATAAATGACGTCACAATAATAAATGACGTCACAAAATACATAACGTCATAAAATACATAACGTCACAAAAAATGACGTCACAAAATACATAACGTCAAAAAAATAAATGACGTTACAAAATACATAACGTCACAAAAATAAATGACGTCACAAAATACATAACGTCACAAAAATAAATGACGTCAGAAAATACATAACGTCACAAAAAAATGACGTCACAAAATACATAATGTCACAAAAATAAATGACGTCCCAAAATACATAACGTCACAAAAATAAATGACGTCACAAAATACATAACGTCACAAAAATAAATGACGTCAAAAAATACATAACGTCACAAAAATAAATGACGTCACAAACATAATGACGTCACAAAATACATATTGTCACAAAAATAAATGACGTCACAAAATACATAACGTCACAAAAATAAATGACATCACAAAATACATAACGTCAAAAAAAAATGACGTCACAAAATACATAACGTCATAAAAATAAATGACGTCACAAAAATTAATTACGTCACAAAATGCATAACGTCACAAAAATAAATGACGTCACAAAATACATAACGTCACAAAATATATTACGTCACAAAAATAAATGACGTCACAAAATACATAACGTCACAAAAATAAATAACGTCACAAAATACATAACGTCACAAAATACATAACTTCACAAAAATAAATGACGTCACAAAATAAATAAAGTCACAAAAATAAATGACGTCACAAAATGCATAACGTCACAAAAATAAATGATGTCACAAAATACATAACGTCACAAAAATAAATGACGTCATAAAATACATAACGTTACAAAAATAAATGACGTCACAAAAATTTATTACGTCACGAAAATAAATAACGTCACAAAATACATAACGTCACAAAATACATAGCGGCACAAAAATAAAAGACGTCACAAAGTACATAACGTCACAAAAATAAATGACGTCACAAAATACATAACGTCAAAAAAATAAATGACGTCAAAAAAATACATAACGTCACAAAAATAAATGACGTCACAAAATACATAACGTCACAAAAATAAATGACGTCATAAAATACATAACGTCACAAAAATAAATAACGTCACAAAATACATAAGATTACAAAAATAAATGACGTCACAAAATACATAACGTCACAAAAATAAATGACGTCCAAAATACATAACGTCACAAAATACATAACGTCACAAAATATATAACGTCACAAAAATAAATGACGTCACAAAAATTAATTAGGTCACAAAATACATAACGTCACAAAAATAAATAACGTCACAATAATAAATGACGTCACAAAATACATAACGTCACAAAAATAAATAACGTCACAAAATACATAACGTCACAAAAATAAATGACGTCACAAAATACATAACGTCACAAAAAAAATGACGTCACAAAATACATAACGTCACAAAAATAAATGACGTCAAAAAATACATAACGTCACAAAAATAAATGACGTCACAAAATACATAACGTTACAAAAATAAATGACGTCACAAAATATTTAACGACACAAAATTAAATGACGTCACAAAATACATATTTCATAAAATACATAACGTCACAAAAATAAATGACGTCACAAAATACATAACGTCACAAAAATAAATGACGTCACAAAATACATAACGTCACAAATATAAATGACGTCACAATAATAAATGACGTCACAAAATACATAACGTCACAAAAATAAATGACGTCACAAAATACATAACGTCACAAAAATAAATGACGTCACAAAAATTAATTACGTCACAAAATACATAACGTCACAAAATATATAACGTCACAAAAATAAATTACGTCACAAAAATAAATTAGGTCACAAAATACATAACGTCACAAAAATAAATAACGTCACAAAATACATAACGTCACAAAATACATAACGTCACAAAAATAAATGACGTCACAAAATAAATAAAGTCACAAAAATAAATGACGTCACAAAATGCATAACGTCACAAAAATAAATGACGTCACGAAATACATAACGTTACAAAAATAAATGACGTCACAAAATATTTAACGACACAAAATTAAATGACGTCACAAAATACATATTTCATAAAATACATAACGTCACAAAAATAAATGACGTCACAAAATACATAACGTCACAAAAATAAATGACGTCACAAAATACATAACGTCAAAAAAATAAATGACGTCACAAAATACATAACGTCACAAAAATAAATGACGTCACAAAATACATAACGTCACAAAAATAAATGACGTCACAATAATAAATGACGTCACAAAATACATAAGGTCACATAAAATAAATGACGTC
Source organism: Flexamia atlantica (assembly GCA_035578135.1). NCBI lineage: Eukaryota > Metazoa > Arthropoda > Insecta > Hemiptera > Cicadellidae > Flexamia > Flexamia atlantica. The sequence continues at coordinate 289,416 of JAQJVK010000131.1, read as the reverse complement.
ACAAAATACATAACGTTACAAAAATAAATGACGTCACAAAATACATAACGTCACAAAAATAAATGACGTCACAAAATACATAACGTCACAAAAAATGACGTCACAAAATACATAACGTCACAAAAATAAATGACGTCACAAAATACATAACAACACAAAAATAAATGACGTTACAAAAAACATAACGTCACAAAAATAAATGACGTCACAAAATACATAACGTCACAAAAATAAATGACGTCACAAAATACAAAACGTCACAAAAACTAATGACGTCACAAAATACATAACGTCAAAAAAATAAATGACGTCACAAAATACATAACGTCACAAAAATAAATAACGTCACAAAATACATAACGTCACAAAATACATAACGTCACAAAAATAAATGACGTCACAAAATAAATAAAGTCACAAAAATAAATGACGACACAAAATACATAACGTCACAAAATTAATTACGTCACAAAATACATAACGTCACAAAAATAAATGACGTCACAAAATATTTAACGACACAAAATTAAATGACGTCACAAAATAAATAAAGTCACAAAAATAAATGACGTCACAAACATTAATTACGTCACAAAATGCATAACGTCACAAAATATATAACGTCACAAAAATAAATGACGTCACAAAAACTAATGACGTCACAAAATACATAACGTCACAAAAATAAATAACGTCACAAAATACATAACGTCACAAAATACATAACGTCACAAAAATAAATGACGTCACAAAATAAATAAAGTCACAACAATAAATGACGTCACAAAATGCATAACGTCACAAAAATAAATGATGTCACAAAATACATAACGTCACAAAAATAAATGACGTCATAAAATACATAACGTCACAAAAATAAATGACGTCACAAAAATTTATTACGTCACGAAAATAAATAACGTCACAAAATACATAACGTCACAAAATACATAGCGGCACAAAAATAAAAGACGTCACAAAATACATAACGTTACAAAAATAAATGACGTCACAAAATACATAACGTCAAAAAAATAAATGACGTCAAAAAAATACATAACGTCACAAAAATAAATGACGTCACAAAATACATAACGTCACAAAAATAAATGACGTCACAATAATAAATGACGTCACAAAATACATAACGTCACAAAAATAAATGACGTCACAAAATACATAACGTTACGAAAATAAATGACGTCACAAAATACATATCGTCACAAAAATAAATGACGTCCAAAATACATAACGACACAAAAAAATGACGTCACAAAATACATTTTGTGACTTTGCATAAAATACATGCATACCCGAATGCATAAAATACATAACGTCAAAAAAATAAATGACGTTACAAAATACATAACGTCAAAAAAATAAATGACGTCACAAAATAAATAAAGTCACAAAAATAAATGACGACACAAAATACATAACGTCACAAAATTAATTACGTCACAAAATACATAACGTCACAAAAATAAATGACGTCACAAAATATTTAACGACACAAAATTAAATGACGTCACAAAATAAATAAAGTCACAAAAATAAATGACGTCACAAACATTAATTACAAAATGCATAACGTCACAAAATATATAACGTCACAAAAATAAATGACGTCACAAAAACTAATGACGTCACAAAATACATAACGTCACAAAAATAAATAACGTCACAAAATACATAACGTCACAAAATACATAACGTCACAAAAATAAATGACGTCACAAAATAAATAAAGTCACAACAATAAATGACGTCACAAAATGCATAACGTCACAAAAATAAATGATGTCACAAAATACATAACGTCACAAAAATAAATGACGTCATAAAATACATAACGTCACAAAAATAAATGACGTCACAAAAATTTATTACGTCACGAAAATAAATAACGTCACAAAATACATAACGTCACAAAATACATAGCGGCACAAAAATAAAAGACGTCACAAAATACATAACGTTACAAAAATAAATGACGTCACAAAATACATAACGTCAAAAAAATAAATGACGTCAAAAAAATACATAACGTCACAAAAATAAATGACGTCACAAAATACATAAAGTCACAAAAATAAATGACGTCACAATAATAAATGACGTCACAAAATACATAACGTCACAAAAATAAATGACGTCACAAAATACATAACGATACAAAAATAAATGACGTCACAAAATACATATCGTCACAAAAATAAATGACGTCCAAAATACATAACGACACAAAAAAATGACGTCACAAAATACATAACGTCACAAAAATAAATGACGTCAAAAAATACATAACGTCACAAAAATAAATGACGTCACAAAATATTTAACGACACAAAATTAAATGACGTCACAAAATAAATAAAGTCACAAAAATAAATGACGTCACAAAAATTAATTACGTCACAAAATGCATAACGTCACAAAATATATAACGTCACAAAAATAAATGACGTCACAAAAATTAAGTACGTCACAAAATACATAGCGTCACAAAAATAAATAACGTCACAAAATACATAACGTCACAAAAATAAATGACGTCACAAAATAAATAAAGTCACAAAAATAAATGACTTCACAAAATACATAACGTCACAAAATTTAATGACGTCACAAAATACATAACGTCACAAAAAAAATGACGTCACAAAATACATAACGTCACATAAATAAATGACGTCACAAAATACATAACGTCATAAAATACATAACGTCAAAAAAAATGACGTCACAAAATACATAACGTCAAAAAAAATAAATGACGTTACAAAATACATAACGACACAAAAATAAATGACGTCACAAAATACATAACGTCACAAAAATAAATGACGTCACAAAATACATAACGTCACAAAAAAAATGACGTCACAAAATACATAATGTCACAAAAATAAATGACGTCCCAAAATACATAACGTCACAAAAATAAATGACGTCACAAAATACATAACGTCACAAAAATAAATGACGTCACAAAATACATAACGTCACAAAAACTAATGACGTCACAAAATACATAACGTCAAAAAAATAAATGACGTCACAAAATACATAACGTCACAAAAATAAATAACGTCACAAAATACATAACGTCACAAAATACATAACGTCACAAAAATAAATGACGTCACAAAATAAATAAAGTCACAAAAATAAATGACGACACAAAATACATAACGTCACAAAATTAATTACGTCACAAAATACATAACGTCACAAAAATAAATGACGTCACAAAATATTTAACGACACAAAATTAAATGACGTCACAAAATAAATAAAGTCACAAAAATAAATGACGTCACAAACATTAATTACGTCACAAAATGCATAACGTCACAAAATATATAACGTCACAAAAATAAATGACGTCACAAAAACTAATGACGTCACAAAATACATAACGTCACAAAAATAAATAACGTCACAAAATACATAACGTCACAAAATACATAACGTCACAAAAATAAATGACGTCACAAAATAAATAAAGTCACAACAATAAATGACGTCACAAAATGCATAACGTCACAAAAATAAATGATGTCACAAAATACATAACGTCACAAAAATAAATGACGTCATAAAATACATAACGTCACAAAAATAAATGACGTCACAAAAATTTATTACGTCACGAAAATAAATAACGTCACAAAATACATAACGTCACAAAATACATAGCGGCACAAAAATAAAAGACGTCACAAAATACATAACGTTACAAAAATAAATGACGTCACAAAATACATAACGTCAAAAAAATAAATGACGTCAAAAAAATACATAACGTCACAAAAATAAATGACGTCACAAAATACATAACGTCACAAAAATAAATGACGTCACAATAATAAATGACGTCACAAAATACATAACGTCACAAAAATAAATGACGTCACAAAATACATAACGTTACAAAAATAAATGACGTCACAAAATACATATCGTCACAAAAATAAATGACGTCCAAAATACATAACGACACAAAAAAAATGACGTCACAAAATACATTTTGTGACTTTGCATAAAATACATGCATACCCGAATGCATAAAATACATAACGTCAAAAAAATAAATGACGTTACAAAATACATAACGTCAAAAAAATAAATGACGTCACAAAATAAATAAAGTCACAAAAATAAATGACGACACAAAATACATAACGTCACAAAATTAATTACGTCACAAAATACATAACGTCACAAAAATAAATGACGTCACAAAATATTTAACGACACAAAATTAAATTACGTCACAAAATAAATAAAGTCACAAAAATAAATGACGTCACAAACATTAATTACAAAATGCATAACGTCACAAAATATATAACGTCACAAAAATAAATGACGTCACAAAAACTAATGACGTCACAAAATACATAACGTCACAAAAATAATAACGTCACAAAATACATAATGTCACAAAATACATAACGTCACAAAAATAAATGACGTCACAAAATACATAACGATACAAAAATAAATGACGTCACAAAATACATATCGTCACAAAAATAAATGACGTCCAAAATACATAACGACACAAAAAAATGACGTCACAAAATACATAACGTCACAAAAATAAATGACGTCAAAAAATACATAACGTCACAAAAATAAATGACGTCACAAAATATTTAACGACACAAAATTAAATGACGTCACAAAATAAATAAAGTCACAAAAATAAATGACGTCACAAAAATTAATTACGTCACAAAATGCATAACGTCACAAAATATATAACGTCACAAAAATAAATGACGTCACAAAAATTAAGTACGTCACAAAATACATAGCGTCACAAAAATAAATAACGTCACAAAATACATAACGTCACAAAAATAAATGACGTCACAAAATAAATAAAGTCACAAAAATAAATGACTTCACAAAATACATAACGTCACAAAATTTAATGACGTCACAAAATACATAACGTCACAAAAAAAATGACGTCACAAAATACATAACGTCACATAAATAAATGACGTCACAAAATACATAACGTCATAAAATACATAACGTCAAAAAAAATGACGTCACAAAATACATAACGTCAAAAAAAATAAATGACGTTACAAAATACATAACGACACAAAAATAAATGACGTCACAAAATACATAACGTCACAAAAATAAATGACGTCACAAAATACATAACGTCACAAAAAAAATGACGTCACAAAATACATAATGTCACAAAAATAAATGACGTCCCAAAATACATAACGTCACAAAAATAAATGACGTCACAAAATACATAACGTCACAAAAATAAATGACGTCACAAAATACATAACGTCACAAAAACTAATGACGTCACAAAATACATAACGTCAAAAAAATAAATGACGTCACAAAATACATAACGTCACAAAAATAAATAACGTCACAAAATACATAACGTCACAAAATACATAACGTCACAAAAATAAATGACGTCACAAAATAAATAAAGTCACAAAAATAAATGACGACACAAAATACATAACGTCACAAAATTAATTACGTCACAAAATACATAACGTCACAAAAATAAATGACGTCACAAAATATTTAACGACACAAAATTAAATGACGTCACAAAATAAATAAAGTCACAAAAATAAATGACGTCACAAACATTAATTACGTCACAAAATGCATAACGTCACAAAATATATAACGTCACAAAAATAAATGACGTCACAAAAACTAATGACGTCACAAAATACATAACGTCACAAAAATAAATAACGTCACAAAATACATAACGTCACAAAATACATAACGTCACAAAAATAAATGACGTCACAAAATAAATAAAGTCACAACAATAAATGACGTCACAAAATGCATAACGTCACAAAAATAAATGATGTCACAAAATACATAACGTCACAAAAATAAATGACGTCATAAAATACATAACGTCACAAAAATAAATGACGTCACAAAAATTTATTACGTCACGAAAATAAATAACGTCACAAAATACATAACGTCACAAAATACATAGCGGCACAAAAATAAAAGACGTCACAAAATACATAACGTTACAAAAATAAATGACGTCACAAAATACATAACGTCAAAAAAATAAATGACGTCAAAAAAATACATAACGTCACAAAAATAAATGACGTCACAAAATACATAACGTCACAAAAATAAATGACGTCACAATAATAAATGACGTCACAAAATACATAACGTCACAAAAATAAATGACGTCACAAAATACATAACGTTACAAAAATAAATGACGTCACAAAATACATATCGTCACAAAAATAAATGACGTCCAAAATACATAACGACACAAAAAAAATGACGTCACAAAATACATTTTGTGACTTTGCATAAAATACATGCATACCCGAATGCATAAAATACATAACGTCAAAAAAATAAATGACGTTACAAAATACATAACGTCAAAAAAATAAATGACGTCACAAAATAAATAAAGTCACAAAAATAAATGACGACACAAAATACATAACGTCACAAAATTAATTACGTCACAAAATACATAACGTCACAAAAATAAATGACGTCACAAAATATTTAACGACACAAAATTAAATTACGTCACAAAATAAATAAAGTCACAAAAATAAATGACGTCACAAACATTAATTACAAAATGCATAACGTCACAAAATATATAACGTCACAAAAATAAATGACGTCACAAAAACTAATGACGTCACAAAATACATAACGTCACAAAAATAATAACGTCACAAAATACATAATGTCACAAAATACATAACGTCACAAAAATAAATGACGTCACAAAATAAATAAAGTCACAACAATAAATGACGTCACAAAATGCATAACGTCACAAAAATAAATGATGTCACAAAATACATAACGTCACAAAAATAAATGACGTCATAAAATACATAACGTCACAAAAATAAATGACGTCACAAAAATTTATTACGTCACGAAAATAAATAACGTCACAAAATACATAACGTCACAAAATACATAGCGGCACAAAAATAAAAGACGTCACAAAATACATAACGTTACAAAAATAAATGACGTCACAAAATACATAACGTCAAAAAAATAAATGACGTCAAAAAAATACATAACGTCACAAAAATAAATGACGTCACAAAATACATAACGTCACAAAAATAAATGACGTCACAATAATAAATGACGTCACAAAATACATAACGTCACAAAAATAAATGACGTCACAAAATACATAACGTTACAAAAATAAATGACGTCACAAAATACATATCGTCACAAAAATAAATGACGTCCAAAATACATAACGACACAAAAAAATGACGTCACAAAATACATAACGTCACAAAAATAAATGACGTCAAAAAATACATAACGTCACAAAAATAAATGACGTCACAAAATATTTAACGACACAAAATTAAATGACGTCACAAAATAAATAAAGTCACAAAAATAAATGACGTCACAAAAATTAATTACGTCACAAAATGCATAACGTCACAAAATATATAACGTCACAAAAATAAATGACGTCACAAAAATTAAGTACGTCACAAAATACATAGCGTCACAAAAATAAATAACGTCACAAAATACATAACGTCACAAAAATAAATGACGTCACAAAATAAATAAAGTCACAAAAATAAATGACTTCACAAAATACATAACGTCACAAAATTTAATGACGTCACAAAATACATAACGTCAAAAAAAAAATGACGTCACAAAATACATAACGTCACATAAATAAATGACGTCACAAAATACATAACGTCATAAAATACATAACGTCAAAAAAAATGACGTCACAAAATACATAACGTCAAAAAAAATAAATGACGTTACAAAATACATAACGACACAAAAATAAATGACGTCACAAAATACATAACGTCACAAAAATAAATGACGTCACAAAATACATAACGTCACAAAAAAAATGACGTCACAAAATACATAATGTCACAAAAATAAATGACGTCCCAAAATACATAACGTCACAAAAATAAATGACGTCACAAAATACATAACGTCACAAAAATAAATGACGTCACAAAATACATAACGTCACAAAAATTAATGACGTCACAAACATAATGACGTCACAAAATACATATTGTCACAAAAATAAATGACGTCACAAAATACATAACGTCACAAAAATAAATGACGTCACAAAATACATAACGTCAAAAAAAATGACGTCACAAAATACATAACGTCATAAAAATAAATGACGTCACAAAAATTAATTACTTCACAAAATACATAACGTCACAAAAATAAATGACGTCACAAAATACATAACGTCACAAAATACATTACGTCACAAAAATAAATGACGTCACAAAATACATAACGTCACAAAAATAAATAACGTCACAAAATACATAACGTCACAAAAATAAAGGACGTCACAAAAATTAATTACGTCACAAAATACATAACGTCACAAAAATAAATGACGTCAAAAAATACAAAACCTCACAAAAATAAATGATGTCACAAAATACATAATGTCACAAAAATAAATGACGTCACAAAATACATAACGTCACAAAAATAAATGACGTCACAAAATACATAACGTCACAAAAATAAATGACGTCACAAAATACATAACGTCACAAAAATAAATGACGTCACAAAAATAAATAACGTCACAAAATACATAACGTCACAAAATACATAACTTCACAAAAATAAATGACGTCACAAAATACATAACGTCACAAAAATAAATGACGTCACAAAATACATAACGTCAAAAAAATAAATGACGTCACAAAATACATAACGTCACAAAAATAAATGACGTCACAAAATACATAACGTCACAAAAATAAATGACGTCACAATAATAAATGACGTCACAAAATACATAACGTCACAAAAATAAATGACGTCACAAAATACATAACGTTACAAAAATAAATGACGTCACAAAATACATAACGTCACAAAAATAAATGACGTCACAAAATACATAACGTCATAAAAATAAATGACGTCACAAAAATTAATTACTTCACAAAATACATAACGTCACAAAAATAAATGACGTCACAAAATACATAACGTCACAAAATACATTACGTCACAAAAATAAATGACGTCACAAAATACATAACGTCACAAAAATAAATAACGTCACAAAATACATAACGTCACAAAAATAAAGGACGTCACAAAAATTAATTACGTCACAAAATACATAACGTCACAAAAATAAATGACGTCAAAAAATACAAAACCTCACAAAAATAAATGATGTCACAAAATACATAATGTCACAAAAATAAATGACGTCACAAAATACATAACGTCACAAAAATAAATGACGTCACAAAATACATAACGTCACAAAAATAAATGACGTCACAAAATACATAACGTCACAAAAATAAATGACGTCACAAAAATAAATAACGTCACAAAATACATAACGTCACAAAATACATAACTTCACAAAAATAAATGACGTCACAAAATACATAACGTCACAAAAATAAATGACGTCACAAAATACATAACGTCAAAAAAATAAATGACGTCACAAAATACATAACGTCACAAAAATAAATGACGTCACAAAATGCATAACGTCACAAAAATAAATGACGTCACAATAATAAATGACGTCACAAAATACATAACGTCACAAAAATAAATGACGTCACAAAATACATAACGTTACAAAAATAAATGACGTCACAAAATACATAACGTCACAAAAATAAATGACGTCACAAAATACATAACGTCACAAAAAATGACGTCACAAAATACATAACATCACAAAAATAAATGACGTTACAAAAAACATAACGTCACGAAAATAAATGACGTCACAAAATACATAACGTCACAAAAATAAATGACATCACAAAATACAAAACGTCACAAAAACTAATGACGTCACAAAATACATAACGTCAAAAAAATAAATGACGTCACAAAATACATAACGTCACAAAAATAAATAACGTCACAAAATACATAACGTCAAAAAATACATAACGTCACAAAAATAAATGACGTCACAAAATAAATAAAGTCACAAAAATAAATGACGTCACAAAAAACATAACGTCACAAAAATAAATGACGTCACAAAATACATAACGTCACAAAATTAATTACGTCACAAAATACATAACGTCACAAAAATAAATGACGTCACAAAATATTTAACGACACAAAATTAAATGACGTCACAAAATAAATAAAGTCACAAAAATAAATGACGTCACAAACATTACTTACGTCACAAAATGCATAACGTCACAAAATATATAACGTCACAAAATTAATGACGTCACAAAAATTAAGTACGTCACAAAATACATAGCGTCACAAAAATAAATAACGTCACAAAATACATAACGTCACAAAATACATAACGTCACAAAAATAAATGACGTCACAAAATAAATAAAGTCACAAAAATAAATGACGTCACAAAATACATAACGTCACAAAAATTAATGACGTCACAAAATACATAACGTCACAAAAATAAATGACGTCACAAAATACATAACGTCACAAAAATAAATGACGTCACAAAATACATAACGTCATAAAATACATAACGTCACAAAAAATGACGTCACAAAATACATAACGTCAAAAAAATAAATGACGTTACAAAATACATAACGTCACAAAAATAAATGACGTCACAAAATACATAACGTCACAAAAATAAATGACGTCAGAAAATACATAACGTGACAAAAAAAAATGACGTCACAAAATACATAATGTCACAAATATAAATGATGTCCCAAAATACATAACGTCACAAAAATAAATGACGTCACAAAATACATAACGTCACAAAAATAAATGACGTCAAAAAATACATAACGTCACAAAAATAAATGACGTCACAAACATAATGACGTCACAAAATACATATTGTCACAAAAATAAATGACGTCACAAAATACATAACGTCACAAAAATAAATGACGTCACAAAATACATAACGTCAAAAAAATGACGTCACAAAATACATAACGTCATAAAAATAAATGACGTCACAAAAAATAATTACTTCACAAAATACATAACGTCACAAAAATAAATGACGTCACAAAATACATAACGTCACAAAATATATTACGTCACAAAAATAAATGACGTCACAAAATACATAACGTCACAAAAATAAATAACGTCACAAAATACATAACGTCACAAAAATAAATGACGTCACAAAAATTAATTACGTCACAAATTACATAACGTCACAAAAATAAATGACGTCAAAAAATACAAAACCTCACAAAAATAAATGATGTCACAAAATACATAACGTCACAAAAATAAATGACGTCACAAAATACATAACGTCACAAAAATAAATGACGTCACAAAATACATAACGTCACAAAAATAAATGACGTCACAAAATACATAACGTCACAAAAATAAATGACGTCACAAAAATAAATAACGTCACAAAATACATAACGTCACAAAATACATAACGTCACAAAAATAAATGACGTCACAAAATACATAACGTCACAAAAGTAAGTGACGTCACAAAATACATAACGTCAAAAAAAAAATGACGTCACAAAACACATAACGTCACAAAAATAAATGACGTCACAAAATACATAACGTCACAAAAATAAATGACGTCACAATAATAAATGACGTCACAAAATACATAACGTCACAAAAATAAATGACATCACAATAATAAATGACGTCACAAAATACATAACGTCACAAAAATAAATGACGTCACAAAATACATAACGTTACAAAAATAAATGACGTCACAAAATACATAACGTCACAAAAATAAATGACGTCACAAAATACATAACGTCACAAAAAATGACGTCACAAAATACATAACGTCACAAAAATAAATGACGTCACAAAATACATAAAGTCACAAAAATAAATGACGTCACAAAATACATAACGTCATAAAATACATAACGTCACAAAAAATGACGTCACAAAATACATAACGTCAAAAAAATAAATGACGTTACAAAATACATAACGTCACAAAAATAAATGACGTCACAAAATACATAACGTCACAAAAATAAATGACGTCAGAAAATACATAACGTCACAAAAAAAATGACGTCACAAAATACATAATGTCACAAAAATAAATGACGTCCCAAAATACATAACGTCACAAAAGTAAATGACGTCACAAAATACATAACGTCACAAAAATAAATGACGTCAAAAAATACATAACGTCACAAAAATAAATGACGTCACAAACATAATGACGTCACAAAATACATATTGTCACAAAAATAAATGACGTCACAAAATACATAACGTCACAAAAATAAATGACGTCACAAAATACATAACGTCAAAAAAATGACGTCACAAAATACATAACGTCATAAAAATAAATGACGTCACAAAAATTAATTACTTCACAAAATACATAACGTCACAAAAATAAATGACGTCACAAAATACATAGCGTCACAAAATATATTACGTCACAAAAATAAATGACGTCACAAAATACATAACGTCACAAAAATAAATAACGTCACAAAATACATAACGTCACAAAATACATAACTTCACAAAAATAAATGACGTCACAAAATAAATAAAGTCACAAAAATAAATGACGTCACAAAATGCATAACGTCACAAAAATAAATGATGTCACAAAATACATAACGTCACAAAAATAAATGACGTCATAAAATACATAACGTCACAAAAATAAATGACGTCACAAAAATTTATTACGTCACGAAAATAAATAACGTCACAAAATACATAACGTCACAAAATACATAGCGGCACAAAAATAAAAGACGTCACAAAGTACATAACGTCACAAAAATAAATGACGTCACAAAATACATAACGTCAAAAAAATAAATGACGTCAAAAAAATACATAACGTCACAAAAATAAATGACGTCACAAAATACATAACGTCACAAAAATAAATGACGTCACAAAATACATAACGTCACAAAAATAAATGACGTCACAAAATACATAACGTTACAAAAATAAATGACGTCACAAAATACATAACGTCACAAAAATAAATGACGTCCAAAATACATAACGTCACAAAATACATAACGTCACAAAATATATAACGTCACAAAAATAAATGACGTCGAAAAATTAATAAGGTCACAAAATACATAACGTCACAAAAATAAATAACGTCACAATAATAAATGACGTCACAAAATACATAACGTCACAAAAATAAATGACGTCACAAAATACATAACGTCACAAAAATAAATGACGTCACAAAAATTAATTACGTCACAAAATACATAACGTCGCAAAATATATAACGTCACAAAAATAAATTACGTCACAAAAATAAATTAGGTCACAAAATACATAACGTCACAAAAATAAATAACGTCACAAAATACATAACATCACAAAATACATAACGTCACAAAAATAAATGACGTCACGAAATACATAACGTTACAAAAATAAATGACTTCACAAAATATTTAACGACACAAAATTAAATGACGTCACAAAATACATATTTCATAAAATACATAACGTCACAAAAATAAATGACGTCACAAAATACATAACGTCACAAAAATAAATGACGTCACAAAATACATAACGTCACAAAAATAAATGACGTCACAAAATACATAAGGTCACAAAAACAAATGACGTCACAAAATACATAACGTCACAAAAATAAATGACGTCACAAAATACATAACGTCACAAAAATAAATGACGTCACAAAAATTAATTACGTCACAAAATACATAACGTCACAAAATATATAACGTCACAAAAATAAATGACGTCACAAAAATTAATTAAGTCACAAAATACATAACGTCACAAAAATAAATAACGTCACAAAATACATAACGTCACAAAATACATAACGTCACAAAAATAAATGACGTCACAAAATAAATAAAGTCACAAAAATAAATGACGTCACAAAATGCATAACGTCACAAAAATAAATGATGTCACAAAATACATAACGTCACAAAAATAAATGACGTCATAAAATACATAACGTCACAAAAATAAATGACGTCACAAAAATTTATTACGTCACGAAAATAAATAACGTCACAAAATACATAACGTCACAAAATACATAGCGGCACAAAAATAAAAGACGTCAAAAAGTACATAACGTCACAAAAATAAATGACGTCACAAAATACATAACGTCACAAAAATAAATGACGTCACAAAATACATAACGTCACAAAAATAAATGACGTCACAAAATACATAACGTTACAAAAATAAATGACGTCACAAAATACATAACGTCACAAAAATAAATGACGTCCAAAATACATAACGTCACAAAATACATAACGTCACAAAATATATAACGTCACAAAAATAAATGACGTCACAAAAATTAATTAGGTCACAAAATACATAACGTCACAAAAATAAATAACGTCACAATAATAAATGACGTCACAAAATACATAACGTCACAAAAATAAATGACGTCACAAAATACATAACGTCACAAAAATAAATGACGTCACAAAAATTAATTACGTCACAAAATACATAACGTCGCAAAATATATAACGTCACAAAAATAAATTACGTCACAAAAATAAATTAGGTCACAAAATACATAACGTCACAAAAATAAATAACGTCACAAAATACATAACGTCACAAAATACATAACGTCACAAAAATAAATGACGTCACGAAATACATAACGTTACAAAAATAAATGACGTCACAAAATATTTAACGACACAAAATTAAATGACGTCACAAAATACATATTTCATAAAATACATAATGTCACAAAAATAAATGACGTCACAAAATACATAACGTCACAAAAATAAATGACGTCACAAAATACATAACGTCACAAAAATAAATGACGTCACAAAATACATAAGGTCACAAAAACAAATGACGTCACAAAATACATAACGTCACAAAAATAAATGACGTCACAAAATACATAACGTCACAAAAATAAATGACGTCACAAAAATTAATTACGTCACAAAATACATAACGTCACAAAATATATAACGTCACAAAAATAAATGACGTCACAAAAATTAATTAAGTCACAAAATACATAACGTCACAAAAATAAATAACGTCACAAAATACATAACGTCACAAAATACATAACGTCACAAAAATAAATGACGTCACAAAATAAATAAAGTCACAAAAATAAATGACGTCAAAAAATGCATAACGTCACAAAAATAAATGATGTCACAAAATACATAACGTCACAAAAATAAATGACGTCATAAAATACATAACGTCACAAAAATAAATGACGTCACAAAAATTTATTACGTCACGAAAATAAATAACGTCACAAAATACATAACGTCACAAAATACATAGCGGCACAAAAATAAAAGACGTCACAAAGTACATAACGTCACAAAAATAAATGACGTCACAAAATACATAACGTCAAAAAAATAAATGACGTCAAAAAAATACATAACGTCACAAAAATAAATGACGTCACAAAATACATAACGTCACAAAAATAAATGACGTCACAAAATACATAACGTTACAAAAATAAATGACGTCACAAAATATTTAACGACACAAAATTAAATGACGTCACAAAATACATATTTCATAAAATACATAACGTCACAAAAATAAATGACGTCACAAAATACATAACGTCACAAAAATAAATGACGTCACAAAATACATAACGTCACAAATATAAATGACGTCACAATAATAAATGACGTCACAAAATCCATAACGTCACAAAAATAAATGACGTCACAAAATACATAACGTCACAAAAATAAATGACGTCACAAAAATTAATTACGTCACAAAATACATAACGTCACAAAATATATAACGTCACAAAAATAAATTACGTCACAAAAATAAATTAGGTCACAAAATACATAACGTCACAAAAATAAATAACGTCAAAAAATACATAACGTCACAAAATACATAACGTCACAAAAATAAATGACGTCACAAAATAAATAAAAACACAAAAATAAATGACGTCACAAAATGCATAACGTCACAAAAATAAATGACGTCACGAAATACATAACGTTACAAAAATAAATGACGTCACAAAATATTTAACGACACAAAATTAAATGACGTCACAAAATACATATTTCATAAAATACATAACGTCACAAAAATAAATGACGTCACAAAATACATAACGTCACAAAAATAAATGACGTCACAAAATACATAACGTCACAAAAATAAATGACGTCACAAAATACATAACGTCACAAAAATAAATGACGTCACAAAATACATAAGGTCACAAAAACAAATGACGTCACAAAATACATAACGTCACAAAAATAAATGACGTCACAAAATACATAACGTCACAAAAATAAATGACGTCACAAAAATTAATTACGGCACAAAATACATAACATCACAAAATATATAACGTCACAAAAATAAATGACGTCACAAAAATTAATTAAGTCACAAAATACATAACGTCACAAAAATAAATAACGTCACAAAATACATAACGTCACAAAATACATAACGTCACAATAATAAATGACGTCACAAAATAAATAAAGTCACAAAAATAAATGACGTCACAAAATGCATAACGTCACAAAAATAAATGATGTCACAAAATACATAACGTCACAAAAATAAATGACGTCATAAAATACATAACGTCACAAAAATAAATGACGTCACAAAAATTTATTACGTCACGAAAATAAATAACGTCACAAAATACATAACGTCACAAAATACATAGCGGCACAAAAATAAAAGACGTCACAAAGTACATAACGTCACAAAAATTAATGACGTCACAAAATACATAACGTCAAAAAATAAATGACGTCAAAAAATACATAACGTCACAAAAATAAATGACGTCACAAAATTAATTACGTCACAAAATACATAACGTCACAAAAATAAATGACGTCACAAAATATTTAACGACACAAAATTAAATGACGTCACAAAATAAATAAAGTCACAAAAATAAATGACGTCACAAAAATTAATTACGTCACAAAATGCATAACGTCACAAAATATATAACGTCACAAAAATAAATGACGTCACAAAAATTAAGTACGTCACAAAATACATAGCGTCACAAAAATAAATAACGTCACAAAATACATAACGTCACAAAAATAAATGACGTCACAAAATAAATAAAGTCACAAAAATAAATGACGTCACAAAATACATAACGTTACAAAATTTAATGACGTCACAAAATACATAACGTCACAAAAATAAATGACGTCACAAAATACATAACGTCACAAAAATAAATGACGTCACAATAATAAATGACGTCACAAAATACATAACGTCACAAAAATAAATGACGTCACAAAATACATAACGTTACAAAAATAAATGACGTCACAAAATACATAACGTCACAAAAATAAATGACGTCACAAAATTAATTACGTCACAAAATACATAACGTCACAAAAATAAATGACGTCACAAAATATTTAACGACACAAAATTAAATGACGTCACAAAATAAATAAAGTCAAAAAATAAATGACGTCACAAAAATTAATTACGTCACAAAATGCATAACGTCACAAAATATATAACGTCACAAAAATAAATGACGTCACAAAAATTAAGTACGTCACAAAAAACATAGCGTCACAAAAATAAATAACGTCACAAAATACATAACGTCACAAAAATAAATGACGTCACAAAATAAATAAAGTCACAAAAAAAAATGACGTCACAAAATACATAACGTCACAAAATTTAATGACGTTACAAAATACATAACGTCACAAAAATAAATAACGTCACAAAATACATAACATCACAAAATACATAACGTCACAAAAATAAATGACGTCACAAAATACATAACGTCACAAAAATAAATAACGTCACAAAATACATAACGTCAAAAAATACATAACGTCACAAAAATAAATGACGTCACAAAATAAATAAAGTCACAAAAATAAATGACGTCACAAAAAACATAACGTCACAAAAATAAATGACGTCACAAAATACATAACGTCACAAAATTAATTACGTCACAAAATACATAACGTCACAAAAATAAATGACGTCACAAAATATTTAACGACACAAAATTAAATGACGTCACAAAATAAATAAAGTCACAAAAATAAATGACGTCACAAACATTACTTACGTCACAAAATGCATAACGTCACAAAATATATAACGTCACAAAATTAATGACGTCACAAAAATTAAGTACGTCACAAAATACATAGCGTCACAAAAATAAATAACGTCACAAAATACATAACGTCACAAAATACATAACGTCACAAAAATAAATGACGTCACAAAATAAATAAAGTCACAAAAATAAATGACGTCACAAAATACATAACGTCACAAAAATTAATGACGTCACAAAATACATAACGTCACAAAAATAAATGACGTCACAAAATACATAACGTCACAAAAATAAATGACGTCACAAAATACATAACGTCATAAAATACATAACGTCACAAAAAATGACGTCACAAAATACATAACGTCAAAAAAATAAATGACGTTACAAAATACATAACGTCACAAAAATAAATGACGTCACAAAATACATAACGTCACAAAAATAAATGACGTCAGAAAATACATAACGTGACAAAAAAAAATGACGTCACAAAATACATAATGTCACAAATATAAATGATGTCCCAAAATACATAACGTCACAAAAATAAATGACGTCACAAAATACATAACGTCACAAAAATAAATGACGTCAAAAAATACATAACGTCACAAAAATAAATGACGTCACAAACATAATGACGTCACAAAATACATATTGTCACAAAAATAAATGACGTCACAAAATACATAACGTCACAAAAATAAATGACGTCACAAAATACATAACGTCAAAAAAATGACGTCACAAAATACATAACGTCATAAAAATAAATGACGTCACAAAAAATAATTACTTCACAAAATACATAACGTCACAAAAATAAATGACGTCACAAAATACATAACGTCACAAAATATATTACGTCACAAAAATAAATGACGTCACAAAATACATAACGTCACAAAAATAAATAACGTCACAAAATACATAACGTCACAAAAATAAATGACGTCACAAAAATTAATTACGTCACAAATTACATAACGTCACAAAAATAAATGACGTCAAAAAATACAAAACCTCACAAAAATAAATGATGTCACAAAATACATAACGTCACAAAAATAAATGACGTCACAAAATACATAACGTCACAAAAATAAATGACGTCACAAAATACATAACGTCACAAAAATAAATGACGTCACAAAATACATAACGTCACAAAAATAAATGACGTCACAAAAATAAATAACGTCACAAAATACATAACGTCACAAAATACATAACGTCACAAAAATAAATGACGTCACAAAATACATAACGTCACAAAAGTAAGTGACGTCACAAAATACATAACGTCAAAAAAAAAATGACGTCACAAAACACATAACGTCACAAAAATAAATGACGTCACAAAATACATAACGTCACAAAAATAAATGACGTCACAATAATAAATGACGTCACAAAATACATAACGTCACAAAAATAAATGACATCACAATAATAAATGACGTCACAAAATACATAACGTCACAAAAATAAATGACGTCACAAAATACATAACGTTACAAAAATAAATGACGTCACAAAATACATAACGTCACAAAAATAAATGACGTCACAAAATACATAACGTCACAAAAAATGACGTCACAAAATACATAACGTCACAAAAATAAATGACGTCACAAAATACATAAAGTCACAAAAATAAATGACGTCACAAAATACATAACGTCATAAAATACATAACGTCACAAAAAATGACGTCACAAAATACATAACGTCAAAAAAATAAATGACGTTACAAAATACATAACGTCACAAAAATAAATGACGTCACAAAATACATAACGTCACAAAAATAAATGACGTCAGAAAATACATAACGTCACAAAAAAAATGACGTCACAAAATACATAATGTCACAAAAATAAATGACGTCCCAAAATACATAACGTCACAAAAGTAAATGACGTCACAAAATACATAACGTCACAAAAATAAATGACGTCAAAAAATACATAACGTCACAAAAATAAATGACGTCACAAACATAATGACGTCACAAAATACATATTGTCACAAAAATAAATGACGTCACAAAATACATAACGTCACAAAAATAAATGACGTCACAAAATACATAACGTCAAAAAAAATGACGTCACAAAATACATAACGTCATAAAAATAAATGACGTCACAAAAATTAATTACTTCACAAAATACATAACGTCACAAAAATAAATGACGTCACAAAATACATAGCGTCACAAAATATATTACGTCACAAAAATAAATGACGTCACAAAATACATAACGTCACAAAAATAAATAACGTCACAAAATACATAACGTCACAAAATACATAACTTCACAAAAATAAATGACGTCACAAAATAAATAAAGTCACAAAAATAAATGACGTCACAAAATGCATAACGTCACAAAAATAAATGATGTCACAAAATACATAACGTCACAAAAATAAATGACGTCATAAAATACATAACGTCACAAAAATAAATGACGTCACAAAAATTTATTACGTCACGAAAATAAATAACGTCACAAAATACATAACGTCACAAAATACATAGCGGCACAAAAATAAAAGACGTCACAAAGTACATAACGTCACAAAAATAAATGACGTCACAAAATACATAACGTCAAAAAAATAAATGACGTCAAAAAAATACATAACGTCACAAAAATAAATGACGTCACAAAATACATAACGTCACAAAAATAAATGACGTCACAAAATACATAACGTCACAAAAATAAATGACGTCACAAAATACATAACGTTACAAAAATAAATGACGTCACAAAATACATAACGTCACAAAAATAAATGACGTCCAAAATACATAACGTCACAAAATACATAACGTCACAAAATATATAACGTCACAAAAATAAATGACGTCGAAAAATTAATAAGGTCACAAAATACATAACGTCACAAAAATAAATAACGTCACAATAATAAATGACGTCACAAAATACATAACGTCACAAAAATAAATGACGTCACAAAATACATAACGTCACAAAAATAAATGACGTCACAAAAATTAATTACGTCACAAAATACATAACGTCGCAAAATATATAACGTCACAAAAATAAATTACGTCACAAAAATAAATTAGGTCACAAAATACATAACGTCACAAAAATAAATAACGTCACAAAATACATAACATCACAAAATACATAACGTCACAAAAATAAATGACGTCACGAAATACATAACGTTACAAAAATAAATGACTTCACAAAATATTTAACGACACAAAATTAAATGACGTCACAAAATACATATTTCATAAAATACATAACGTCACAAAAATAAATGACGTCACAAAATACATAACGTCACAAAAATAAATGACGTCACAAAATACATAACGTCACAAAAATAAATGACGTCACAAAATACATAAGGTCACAAAAACAAATGACGTCACAAAATACATAACGTCACAAAAATAAATGACGTCACAAAATACATAACGTCACAAAAATAAATGACGTCACAAAAATTAATTACGTCACAAAATACATAACGTCACAAAATATATAACGTCACAAAAATAAATGACGTCACAAAAATTAATTAAGTCACAAAATACATAACGTCACAAAAATAAATAACGTCACAAAATACATAACGTCACAAAATACATAACGTCACAAAAATAAATGACGTCACAAAATAAATAAAGTCACAAAAATAAATGACGTCACAAAATGCATAACGTCACAAAAATAAATGATGTCACAAAATACATAACGTCACAAAAATAAATGACGTCATAAAATACATAACGTCACAAAAATAAATGACGTCACAAAAATTTATTACGTCACGAAAATAAATAACGTCACAAAATACATAACGTCACAAAATACATAGCGGCACAAAAATAAAAGACGTCAAAAAGTACATAACGTCACAAAAATAAATGACGTCACAAAATACATAACGTCACAAAAATAAATGACGTCACAAAATACATAACGTCACAAAAATAAATGACGTCACAAAATACATAACGTTACAAAAATAAATGACGTCACAAAATACATAACGTCACAAAAATAAATGACGTCCAAAATACATAACGTCACAAAATACATAACGTCACAAAATATATAACGTCACAAAAATAAATGACGTCACAAAAATTAATTAGGTCACAAAATACATAACGTCACAAAAATAAATAACGTCACAATAATAAATGACGTCACAAAATACATAACGTCACAAAAATAAATGACGTCACAAAATACATAACGTCACAAAAATAAATGACGTCACAAAAATTAATTACGTCACAAAATACATAACGTCGCAAAATATATAACGTCACAAAAATAAATTACGTCACAAAAATAAATTAGGTCACAAAATACATAACGTCACAAAAATAAATAACGTCACAAAATACATAACGTCACAAAATACATAACGTCACAAAAATAAATGACGTCACGAAATACATAACGTTACAAAAATAAATGACGTCACAAAATATTTAACGACACAAAATTAAATGACGTCACAAAATACATATTTCATAAAATACATAATGTCACAAAAATAAATGACGTCACAAAATACATAACGTCACAAAAATAAATGACGTCACAAAATACATAACGTCACAAAAATAAATGACGTCACAAAATACATAAGGTCACAAAAACAAATGACGTCACAAAATACATAACGTCACAAAAATAAATGACGTCACAAAATACATAACGTCACAAAAATAAATGACGTCACAAAAATTAATTACGTCACAAAATACATAACGTCACAAAATATATAACGTCACAAAAATAAATGACGTCACAAAAATTAATTAAGTCACAAAATACATAACGTCACAAAAATAAATAACGTCACAAAATACATAACGTCACAAAATACATAACGTCACAAAAATAAATGACGTCACAAAATAAATAAAGTCACAAAAATAAATGACGTCAAAAAATGCATAACGTCACAAAAATAAATGATGTCACAAAATACATAACGTCACAAAAATAAATGACGTCATAAAATACATAACGTCACAAAAATAAATGACGTCACAAAAATTTATTACGTCACGAAAATAAATAACGTCACAAAATACATAACGTCACAAAATACATAGCGGCACAAAAATAAAAGACGTCACAAAGTACATAACGTCACAAAAATAAATGACGTCACAAAATACATAACGTCAAAAAAATAAATGACGTCAAAAAAATACATAACGTCACAAAAATAAATGACGTCACAAAATACATAACGTCACAAAAATAAATGACGTCACAAAATACATAACGTTACAAAAATAAATGACGTCACAAAATATTTAACGACACAAAATTAAATGACGTCACAAAATACATATTTCATAAAATACATAACGTCACAAAAATAAATGACGTCACAAAATACATAACGTCACAAAAATAAATGACGTCACAAAATACATAACGTCACAAATATAAATGACGTCACAATAATAAATGACGTCACAAAATCCATAACGTCACAAAAATAAATGACGTCACAAAATACATAACGTCACAAAAATAAATGACGTCACAAAAATTAATTACGTCACAAAATACATAACGTCACAAAATATATAACGTCACAAAAATAAATTACGTCACAAAAATAAATTAGGTCACAAAATACATAACGTCACAAAAATAAATAACGTCAAAAAATACATAACGTCACAAAATACATAACGTCACAAAAATAAATGACGTCACAAAATAAATAAAAACACAAAAATAAATGACGTCACAAAATGCATAACGTCACAAAAATAAATGACGTCACGAAATACATAACGTTACAAAAATAAATGACGTCACAAAATATTTAACGACACAAAATTAAATGACGTCACAAAATACATATTTCATAAAATACATAACGTCACAAAAATAAATGACGTCACAAAATACATAACGTCACAAAAATAAATGACGTCACAAAATACATAACGTCACAAAAATAAATGACGTCACAAAATACATAAGGTCACAAAAACAAATGACGTCACAAAATACATAACGTCACAAAAATAAATGACGTCACAAAATACATAACGTCACAAAAATAAATGACGTCACAAAAATTAATTACGGCACAAAATACATAACATCACAAAATATATAACGTCACAAAAATAAATGACGTCACAAAAATTAATTAAGTCACAAAATACATAACGTCACAAAAATAAATAACGTCACAAAATACATAACGTCACAAAATACATAACGTCACAATAATAAATGACGTCACAAAATAAATAAAGTCACAAAAATAAATGACGTCACAAAATGCATAACGTCACAAAAATAAATGATGTCACAAAATACATAACGTCACAAAAATAAATGACGTCATAAAATACATAACGTCACAAAAATAAATGACGTCACAAAAATTTATTACGTCACGAAAATAAATAACGTCACAAAATACATAACGTCACAAAATACATAGCGGCACAAAAATAAAAGACGTCACAAAGTACATAACGTCACAAAAATTAATGACGTCACAAAATACATAACGTCAAAAAATAAATGACGTCAAAAAATACATAACGTCACAAAAATAAATGACGTCACAAAATTAATTACGTCACAAAATACATAACGTCACAAAAATAAATGACGTCACAAAATATTTAACGACACAAAATTAAATGACGTCACAAAATAAATAAAGTCACAAAAATAAATGACGTCACAAAAATTAATTACGTCACAAAATGCATAACGTCACAAAATATATAACGTCACAAAAATAAATGACGTCACAAAAATTAAGTACGTCACAAAATACATAGCGTCACAAAAATAAATAACGTCACAAAATACATAACGTCACAAAAATAAATGACGTCACAAAATAAATAAAGTCACAAAAATAAATGACGTCACAAAATACATAACGTTACAAAATTTAATGACGTCACAAAATACATAACGTCACAAAAATAAATGACGTCACAAAATACATAACGTCACAAAAATAAATGACGTCACAATAATAAATGACGTCACAAAATACATAACGTCACAAAAATAAATGACGTCACAAAATACATAACGTTACAAAAATAAATGACGTCACAAAATACATAACGTCACAAAAATAAATGACGTCACAAAATTAATTACGTCACAAAATACATAACGTCACAAAAATAAATGACGTCACAAAATATTTAACGACACAAAATTAAATGACGTCACAAAATAAATAAAGTCAAAAAATAAATGACGTCACAAAAATTAATTACGTCACAAAATGCATAACGTCACAAAATATATAACGTCACAAAAATAAATGACGTCACAAAAATTAAGTACGTCACAAAAAACATAGCGTCACAAAAATAAATAACGTCACAAAATACATAACGTCACAAAAATAAATGACGTCACAAAATAAATAAAGTCACAAAAAAAAATGACGTCACAAAATACATAACGTCACAAAATTTAATGACGTTACAAAATACATAACGTCACAAAAATAAATAACGTCACAAAATACATAACATCACAAAATACATAACGTCACAAAAATAAATGACGTCACGAAATACATAACGTTACAAAAATAAATGACTTCACAAAATATTTAACGACACAAAATTAAATGACGTCACAAAATACATATTTCATAAAATACATAACGTCACAAAAATAAATGACGTCACAAAATACATAACGTCACAAAAATAAATGACGTCACAAAATACATAACGTCACAAAAATAAATGACGTCACAAAATACATAAGGTCACAAAAACAAATGACGTCACAAAATACATAACGTCACAAAAATAAATGACGTCACAAAATACATAACGTCACAAAAATAAATGACGTCACAAAAATTAATTACGTCACAAAATACATAACGTCACAAAATATATAACGTCACAAAAATAAATGACGTCACAAAAATTAATTAAGTCACAAAATACATAACGTCACAAAAATAAATAACGTCACAAAATACATAACGTCACAAAATACATAACGTCACAAAAATAAATGACGTCACAAAATAAATAAAGTCACAAAAATAAATGACGTCACAAAATGCATAACGTCACAAAAATAAATGATGTCACAAAATACATAACGTCACAAAAATAAATGACGTCATAAAATACATAACGTCACAAAAATAAATGACGTCACAAAAATTTATTACGTCACGAAAATAAATAACGTCACAAAATACATAACGTCACAAAATACATAGCGGCACAAAAATAAAAGACGTCAAAAAGTACATAACGTCACAAAAATAAATGACGTCACAAAATACATAACGTCAAAAAAATAAATGACGTCAAAAAAATACATAACGTCACAAAAATAAATGACGTCACAAAATACATAACGTCACAAAAATAAATGACGTCACAAAATACATAACGTCACAAAAATAAATGACGTCACAAAATACATAACGTTACAAAAATAAATGACGTCACAAAATACATAACGTCACAAAAATAAATGACGTCCAAAATACATAACGTCACAAAATACATAACGTCACAAAATATATAACGTCACAAAAATAAATGACGTCACAAAAATTAATTAGGTCACAAAATACATAACGTCACAAAAATAAATAACGTCACAATAATAAATGACGTCACAAAATACATAACGTCACAAAAATAAATGACGTCACAAAATACATAACGTCACAAAAATAAATGACGTCACAAAAATTAATTACGTCACAAAATACATAACGTCGCAAAATATATAACGTCACAAAAATAAATTACGTCACAAAAATAAATTAGGTCACAAAATACATAACGTCACAAAAATAAATAACGTCACAAAATACATAACGTCACAAAATACATAACGTCACAAAAATAAATGACGTCACGAAATACATAACGTTACAAAAATAAATGACGTCACAAAATATTTAACGACACAAAATTAAATGACGTCACAAAATACATATTTCATAAAATACATAACGTCACAAAAATAAATGACGTCACAAAATACATAACGTCACAAAAATAAATGACGTCACAAAATACATAACGTCACAAAAATAAATGACGTCACAAAATACATAAGGTCACAAAAACAAATGACGTCACAAAATACATAACGTCACAAAAATAAATGACGTCACAAAATACATAACGTCACAAAAATAAATGACGTCACAAAAATTAATTACGTCACAAAATACATAACGTCACAAAATATATAACGTCACAAAAATAAATGACGTCAGAAAAATTAATTAAGTCACAAAATACATAACGTCACAAAAATAAATAACGTCACAAAATACATAACGTCACAAAATACATAACGTCACAAAAATAAATGACGTCACAAAATAAATAAAGTCACAAAAATAAATGACGTCACAAAATGCATAACGTCACAAAAATAAATGATGTCACAAAATACATAACGTCACAAAAATAAATGACGTCATAAAATACATAACGTCACAAAAATAAATGACGTCACAAAAATTTATTACGTCACGAAAATAAATAACGTCACAAAATACATAACGTCACAAAATACATAGCGGCACAAAAATAAAAGACGTCACAAAGTACATAACGTCACAAAAATAAATGACGTCACAAAATACATAACGTCAAAAAAATAAATGACGTCAAAAAAATACATAACGTCACAAAAATAAATGACGTCACAAAATACATAACGTCACAAAAATAAATGACGTCACAAAATACATAACGTCACAAAAATAAATGACGTCACAAAATACATAACGTTACAAAAATAAATGACGTCACAAAATATTTAACGACACAAAATTAAATGACGTCACAAAATACATATTTCATAAAATACATAACGTCACAAAAATAAATGACGTCACAAAATACATAACGTCACAAAAATAAATGACGTCACAAAATACATAACGTCACAAATATAAATGACGTCACAATAATAAATGACGTCACAAAATACATAACGTCACAAAAATAAATGACGTCACAA
Source organism: Flexamia atlantica (assembly GCA_035578135.1). Classification (NCBI taxonomy): domain Eukaryota; kingdom Metazoa; phylum Arthropoda; class Insecta; order Hemiptera; family Cicadellidae; genus Flexamia; species Flexamia atlantica. Next base: position 261,129 of record JAQJVK010000131.1, on the reverse strand, counting down.
AATACATAACGTCACAAAAATAAATGACGTCACAAAAATTAATTACGTCACAAAATACATAACGTCACAAAATATATAACGTCACAAAAATAAATTACGTCACAAAAATAAATTAGGTCACAAAATACATAACGTCACAAAAATAAATGACGTCACAAAATACATAACGTCACAAAAATAAATGACGTCACAAAAATTAATTACGTCACAAAATACATAACATCACAAAATATATAACGTCACAAAAATAAATGACGTCACAAAAATTAATTAAGTCACAAAATACATAACGTCACAAAAATAAATAACGTCACAAAATACATAACGTCACAAAATACATAACGTCACAATAATAAATGACGTCACAAAATAAATAAAGTCACAAAAATAAATGACGTCACAAAATGCATAACGTCACAAAAATAAATGATGTCACAAAATACATAACGTCACAAAAATAAATGACGTCATAAAATACATAACGTCACAAAAATAAATGACGTCACAAAAATTTATTACGTCACGAAAATAAATAACGTCACAAAATACATAACGTCACAAAATACATAGCGGCACAAAAATAAAAGACGTCACAAAGTACATAACGTCACAAAAATTAATGACGTCACAAAATACATAACGTCAAAAAATAAATGACGTCAAAAAATACATAACGTCACAAAAATAAATGACGTCACAAAATTAATTACGTCACAAAATACATAACGTCACAAAAATAAATGACGTCACAAAATATTTAACGACACAAAATTAAATGACGTCACAAAATAAATAAAGTCACAAAAATAAATGACGTCACAAAAATTAATTACGTCACAAAATGCATAACGTCACAAAATATATAACGTCACAAAAATAAATGACGTCACAAAAATTAAGTACGTCACAAAATACATAGCGTCACAAAAATAAATAACGTCACAAAATACATAACGTCACAAAAATAAATGACGTCACAAAATAAATAAAGTCACAAAAATAAATGACGTCACAAAATACATAACGTTACAAAATTTAATGACGTCACAAAATACATAACGTCACAAAAACAAATGACGTCACAAAATACATAACGTCACAAAAATAAATGACGTCACAATAATAAATGACGTCACAAAATACATAACGTCACAAAAATAAATGACGTCACAAAATACATAACGTTACAAAAATAAATGACGTCACAAAATACATAACGTCACAAAAATAAATGACGTCACAAAATTAATTACGTCACAAAATACATAACGTCACAAAAATAAATAACGTCACAAAATACATAACGTCACAAAAATAAATGACGTCACAAAATAAATAAAGTCACAAAAAAAATGACGTCACAAAATACATAACGTCACAAAATTTAATGACGTTACAAAATACATAACGTCACAAAAATAAATGACGTCACAAAATACATAACGTCACAAAAATAAATGACGTCACAAAATACATAACGTCATAAAATACATAACGTCACAAACAATGACGTCACAAAATACATAACGTCAAAAAAATAAATGACGTTACAAAATACATAACGTCACAAAAATAAATGACGTCACAAAATACATAACGTCACAAAAATAAATGACGTCACAAAATATATAACGTCACAAAAAAATGACGTCACAAAATACATAATGTCACAAAAATAAATGACGTCCCAAAATACATAACGTCACAAAAATAAATGACGTCACAAAATCCATAACGTCACGAAAATAAATGACGTCACAAAATACATAACGTCACAAAAATAAATAACGTCACAAAATACATAACGTCACAAAATACATAACGTCACAAAAATAAATGACGTCACAAAATATTTAACGACACAAAATTAAATGACGTCACAAAATACATATTTCATAAAATACATAACGTCACAAAAATAAATGACGTCACAAAATACATAACGTCACAAAAATAAATGACGTCACAAAATACATAACTTCACAAATATAAATGACGTCACAATAATAAATGACGTCACAAAATACATAACGTCACAAAAATAAATGACGTCACAAAATACATAACGTCACAAAAATAAATGACGTCACAAAAATTAATTACGTCACAAAATACATAACGTCACAAAATATATAACGTCACAAAAATAAATGACGTCACAAAAATTAATTAGGTCACAAAATACATAACGTCACAAAAATAAATAACGTCACAAAATACATAACGTCACAAAAATAAATGACGTCACAAAAATTAATTACGTCACAAAATACATAACATCACAAAATATATAACGTCACAAAAATAAATGACGTCACAAAAATTAATTAAGTCACAAAATACATAACGTCACAAAAATAAATAACGTCACAAAATACATAACGTCACAAAATACATAACGTCACAATAATAAATGACGTCACAAAATAAATAAAGTCACAAAAATAAATGACGTCACAAAATGCATAACGTCACAAAAATAAATGATGTCACAAAATACATAACGTCACAAAAATAAATGACGTCATAAAATACATAACGTCACAAAAATAAATGACGTCACAAAAATTTATTACGTCACGAAAATAAATAACGTCACAAAATACATAACGTCACAAAATACATAGCGGCACAAAAATAAAAGACGTCACAAAGTACATAACGTCACAAAAATTAATGACGTCACAAAATACATAACGTCAAAAAATAAATGACGTCAAAAAATACATAACGTCACAAAAATAAATGACGTCACAAAATTAATTACGTCACAAAATACATAACGTCACAAAAATAAATGACGTCACAAAATATTTAACGACACAAAATTAAATGACGTCACAAAATAAATAAAGTCACAAAAATAAATGACGTCACAAAAATTAATTACGTCACAAAATGCATAACGTCACAAAATATATAACGTCACAAAAATAAATGACGTCACAAAAATTAAGTACGTCACAAAATACATAGCGTCACAAAAATAAATAACGTCACAAAATACATAACGTCACAAAAATAAATGACGTCACAAAATAAATAAAGTCACAAAAATAAATGACGTCACAAAATACATAACGTTACAAAATTTAATGACGTCACAAAATACATAACGTCACAAAAACAAATGACGTCACAAAATACATAACGTCACAAAAATAAATGACGTCACAATAATAAATGACGTCACAAAATACATAACGTCACAAAAATAAATGACGTCACAAAATACATAACGTTACAAAAATAAATGACGTCACAAAATACATAACGTCACAAAAATAAATGACGTCACAAAATTAATTACGTCACAAAATACATAACGTCACAAAAATAAATAACGTCACAAAATACATAACGTCACAAAAATAAATGACGTCACAAAATAAATAAAGTCACAAAAAAAATGACGTCACAAAATACATAACGTCACAAAATTTAATGACGTTACAAAATACATAACGTCACAAAAATAAATGACGTCACAAAATACATAACGTCACAAAAATAAATGACGTCACAAAATACATAACGTCATAAAATACATAACGTCACAAACAATGACGTCACAAAATACATAACGTCAAAAAAATAAATGACGTTACAAAATACATAACGTCACAAAAATAAATGACGTCACAAAATACATAACGTCACAAAAATAAATGACGTCACAAAATATATAACGTCACAAAAAAATGACGTCACAAAATACATAATGTCACAAAAATAAATGACGTCCCAAAATACATAACGTCACAAAAATAAATGACGTCACAAAATCCATAACGTCACGAAAATAAATGACGTCACAAAATACATAACGTCACAAAAATAAATAACGTCACAAAATACATAACGTCACAAAATACATAACGTCACAAAAATAAATGACGTCACAAAATATTTAACGACACAAAATTAAATGACGTCACAAAATACATATTTCATAAAATACATAACGTCACAAAAATAAATGACGTCACAAAATACATAACGTCACAAAAATAAATGACGTCACAAAATACATAACTTCACAAATATAAATGACGTCACAATAATAAATGACGTCACAAAATACATAACGTCACAAAAATAAATGACGTCACAAAATACATAACGTCACAAAAATAAATGACGTCACAAAAATTAATTACGTCACAAAATACATAACGTCACAAAATATATAACGTCACAAAAATAAATGACGTCACAAAAATTAATTAGGTCACAAAATACATAACGTCACAAAAATAAATAACGTCACAAAATACATAACGTCACAAAATACATAACGTCACAAAATACATAACGTCACAAAAATAAATGACGTCACAAAATAAATAAAGTCACAAAAATAAATGACGTCACAAAATGCATAACGTCACAAAAATAAATGACGTCACGAAATACATAACGTTACAAAAATAAATGACGTCACAAAATATTTAACGACACAAAATTAAATGACGTCACAAAATATATATTTCATAAAATACATAACGTCACAAAAATAAATGACGTCACAAAATACATAACGTCACAAAAATAAATGACGTCACAAAATACATAACGTCACAAAAATAAACGACGTCACAAAATACATAAGGTCACAAAAACAAATGACGTCACAAAATACATAACGTCACAAAAATAAATGACGTCACAAAATACATAACGTCACAAAAATAAATGACGTCACAAAAATTAATTACGTCACAAAATACATAACGTTACAAAATATATAACGTCACAAAAATAAATGACGTCACAAAAATTAATTAAGTCACAAAATACATAACGTCACAAAAATAAATAACGTCACAAAATACATAACGTCACAAAATACATAACGTCACAAAAATAAATGACGTCACAAAAATTTATTACATCACGAAAATAAATAACGTCACAAAATACATAACGTCACAAAATACATAGCGGCACAAAAATAAAAGACGTCACAAAGTACATAACGTCACAAAAATTAATGACGTCACAAAATACATAACGTCAAAAAAATAAATGACGTCAAAAAATACATAACGTCACAAAAATAAATGACGTCACAAAATTAATTACGTCACAAAATACATAACGTCACAAAAATAAATGACGTCACAAAATATTTAACGACACAAAATTAAATGACGTCACAAAATAAATAAAGTCACAAAAATAAATGACGTCACAAAAATTAATTACGTCACAAAATGCATAACGTCACAAAATATATAACGTCACATAAATAAATGACGTCACAAAAATTAAGTACGTCACAAAATACATAGCGTCAAAAAAATAAATAACGTCACAAAATACATGACGTCACAAAAATAAATGACGTCACAAAATAAATAAAGTCACAAAAATAAATGACGTCACAAAATACATAACGTCACAAAATTTAATGACGTCACAAAATACATAACGTCACAAAAATAAATGACGTCACAAAATACATAACGTCACAAAAATAAATGACGTCACAATAATAAATGACGTCACAAAATACATAACGTCACAAAAATAAATGACGTCACAAAATACATAACGTTACAAAAATAAATGACGTCACAAAATACATAACGTCACAAAAATAAATGACGTCCAAAATACATAACGTCACAAAAAAATGACGTCACAAAATACATAACGTCACAAAAATAAATGACGTCAAAATATACATAACGTCACAAAAATAAATGACGTCACAAAATTAATTACGTCACAAAATACATAACGTCACAAAAATAAATGACGTCACAAAATATTTAACGACACAAAATTAAATGACGTCACAAAATAAATAAAGTCACAAAAATAAATGACGTCACAAAAATTAATTACGTCACAAAATGCATAACGTCACAAAATATATAACGTCACAAAAATAAATGACGTCACAAAAATTAAGTACGTCACAAAATACATAGCGTCACAAAAATAAATAACGTCACAAAATACATAACGTCACAAAGATAAATGACGTCACAAAATAAATAAAGTCACAAAAATAAATGACGTCACAAAATACATAACGTCACAAAATTTAATGACGTCACAAAATACATAACGTCACAAAAATAAATGACGTCACAAAATACATAACGTCACAAAAATAAATGACGTCACAAAATACATAACGTCATAAAATACATAACGTCACAAAAAATGACGTCACAAAATACATAACGTCAAAAAAATAAATGACGTTACAAAATACATAACGTCACAAAAATAAATGACGTCACAAAATACATAACGTCACAAAAATAAATGACGTCACAAAATACATAACGTCACAAAAAAATGACGTCACAAAATACATAATGTCACAAAAATAAATGACGTCCCAAAATACATAACGTCACAAAAATAAATGACGTCACAAAATACATAACGTCACAAAAATAAATGACGTCACAAAATACATAACGTCACAAAAATAAATGACGTCACAAACATAATGACGTCACAAAATACATATTGTCACAAAAATAAATGACGTCACAAAATACATAACGTCACAAAAATAAATGACGTCACAAAATACATAACGTCAAAAAAAATGACGTCACAAAATACATAACGTCATAAAAATAAATGACGTCACAAAAATTAATTACTTCACAAAATACATAACGTCACAAAAATAAATGACGTCACAAAATACATAACGTCACAAAATACATTACGTCACAAAAATAAATGACGTCACAAAATACATAACGTCACAAAAATAAATAACGTCACAAAATACATAACGTCACAAAAATAAATGACGTCACAAAAATGAATTACGTCACAAAATACATAACGTCACAAAAATAAATGACGTCAAAAAATACAGAACCTCACAAAAATAAATGATGTCACAAAATACATAACGTCACAAAAATAAATGACGTCACAAAATAAATAAAGTCACAAAAATAAATGACGTCACAAAATGCATAACGTCACAAAAATAAATAACGTCACAAAATACATAACGTCACAAAAATAAATGACGTCACAAAAATGAATTACGTCACAAAATACATAACGTCACAAAAATAAATGACGTCAAAAAATACAGAACCTCACAAAAATAAATGATGTCACAAAATGCATAACGTCACAAAATATATAACGTCACAAAAATAAATGACGTCACAAAAATTAAGTACGTCACAAAATACATAGCGTCACAAAATAAATAACGTCACAAAATACATAACGTCACAAAAATAAATGACGTCACAAAATAAATAAAGTCACAAAAATAAATGACGTCACAAAATATTTAACGACACAAAATTAAATGACGTCACAAAATACATAACGTCACAAAAATAAATGACGTCACAAAATACATAACGTCATAAAATACATAACGTCACAAAAAATGACGTCAGAAAATACATAACGTCAAAAAAATAAATGACGTTACAAAATACATAACGTCACAAAAATAAATGACGTCACAAAATACATAACGTCACAAAAATAAATGACGTCACAAAATACATAACGTCACAAAAAAATGACGTCACAAAATACATAATGTCACAAAAATAAATGACGTCCCAAAATACATAACGTCACAAAAATAAATGACGTCACAAAATACATAACGTCACAAAAATAAATGACGTCACAAAATACATAACGTCACAAAAATAAATAACGTCACAAAATACATAACGTCACAAAATACATAACGTCACAAAAATAAATGACGTCACAAAATATTTAACGACACAAAATTAAATGACGTCACAAAATACATATTTCATAAAATACATAACGTCACAAAAATAAATGACGTCACAAAATACATAACGTCACAAAAATAAATGACGTCACAAAATACATAACGTCACGAATATAAATGACGTCACAATAATAAATGACGTCACAAAATACATAACGTCACAAAAATAAATGACGTCACAAAATACATAACGTCACAAAAATAAATGACGTCACAAAAATTAATTACGTCACAAAATACATAACGTCACAAAATATATAACGTCACAAAAATAAATGACGTCACAAAAATTAATTAGGTCACAAAATACATAACGTCACAAAAATAAATAACGTCACAAAATACATATTTCATAAAATACATAACGTCACAAAAATAAATGACGTCACAAAATACATAACGTCACAAAAATAAATGACGTCACAAAATACATAACGTCACAAAAATAAACGACGTCACAAAATACATAAGATCACAAAAACAAATGACGTCACAAAATACATAACGTCACAAAAATAAATGACGTCACAAAATACATAACGTCATAAAATACATAACGTCACAAAAAATGACGTCAAAAAATACATTACGTCAAAAAAATAAATGACGTTACAAAATACATTACGTCACAAAAATAAATGACGTCACAAAATACATAACGTCACAAAAATAAATGACGTCAGAAAATACATAACGTCACAAAAAAATGACGTCACAAAATACATAATGTCACAAAAATAAATGACGTCCCAAAATACATAACGTCACAAAAATAAATGATGTCACAAAATACATAACGTCACAAAAATAAATGACGTCAAAAAATACATAACGTCACAAAAATAAATGACGTCACAAACATAATGACGTCACAAAATACATATTGTCACAAAAATAAATGACGTCACAAAATACATAACGTCACAAAAATAAATGACGTTAAAAATACATAACGTCAAAAAAAATGACGTCACAAAATACATAACGTCATAAAAATATATGACGTCACAAAAATTAATTACTTCACAAAATACATAACGTCACAAAAATAAATGACGTCACAAAATACATAACGTCACAAAATATATTACGTCACAAAAATAAATGACGTCACAAAATACATAACGTCACAAAAATAAATAACGTCACAAAATACATAACGTCACAAAATACATAACGTCACAAAAATAAATGACGTCACAAAATAAATAAAGTCACAAAAATAAATAACGTCACAAAATGCATAACGTCACAAAAATAAATGATGTCACAAAATACATAACGTCACAAAAATAAATGACGTCATAAAATACATAACGTCACAAAAATAAATGACGTCACAAAAATTTATTACGTCACGAAAATAAATAACGTCACAAAATACATAACGTCACAAAATACATAGCGGCACAAAAATAAAAGACGTCACAAAGTACATAACGTCACAAAAATAAATGACGTCACAAAATACATAACGTCAAAAAAATAAATGACGTCAAAAAAATACATAACGTCACAAAAATAAATGACGTCACAAAATACATAACGTCACAAAAATAAATGACGTCACAAAATACATAACGTCACAAAAATAAATGACGTAACAAAATACATAACGTCACAAAAATAAATGACGTCACAAAATACATAACGTTACAAAAATAAATGACGTAACAAAATACATAACGTCACAAAAATAAATGACGTCACAAAATACATAACGTCACAAAAAAATGACGTCACAAAATAAATAACGTCACAAAAATAAATGACGTCAAAATATACATAACGTCACAAAAATAAATGACGTCACAAAATTAATTACGTCACAAAATACATAACGTCACAAAAATAAATGACGTCACAAAATATTTAACGACACAAAATTAAATGACGTCACAAAATAAATAAAGTCACAAAAATAAATGACGTCACAAAAATTAATTACGTCACAAAATGCATAACGTCACAAAATATATAACGTCACAAAAATAAATGACGTCACAAAAATTAAGTACGTCACAAAATACATAGCGTCACAAAAATAAATAACGTCACAAAATACATAACGTCACAAAGATAAATGACGTCACAAAATAAATAAAGTCACAAAAATAAATGACGTCACAAAATACATAACGTCACAAAATTTAATGACGTCACAAAATACATAACGTCACAAAAATAAATGACGTCACAAAATACATAACGTCACAAAAATAAATGACGTCACAAAATACATAACGTCATAAAATACATAACGTCACAAAAAATGACGTCACAAAATACATAACGTCAAAAAAATAAATGACGTTACAAAATACATAACGTCACAAAAATAAATGACGTCACAAAATACATAACGTCACAAAAATAAATGACGTCACAAAATACATAACGTCACAAAAAAATGACGTCACAAAATACATAATGTCACAAAAATAAATGACGTCCCAAAATACATAACGTCACAAAAATAAATGACGTCACAAAATACATAACGTCACAAAAATAAATGACGTCACAAAATACATAACGTCACAAAAATAAATGACGTCACAAACATAATGACGTCACAAAATACATATTGTCACAAAAATAAATGACGTCACAAAATACATAACGTCATAAAAATAAATGACGTCACAAAAATTAATTACTTCACAAAATACATAACGTCACAAAAATAAATGACGTCACAAAATACATAACGTCACAAAATACATTACGTCACAAAAATAAATGACGTCACAAAATACATAACGTCACAAAAATAAATAACGTCACAAAATACATAACGTCACAAAAATAAATGACGTCACAAAAATGAATTACGTCACAAAATACATAACGTCACAAAAATAAATGACGTCAAAAAATACAGAACCTCACAAAAATAAATGATGTCACAAAATACATAACGTCACAAAAATAAATGACGTCACAAAATAAATAAAGTCACAAAAATAAATGACGTCAAAAAAATTAATTACGTCACAAAATGCATAACGTCACAAAATATATAACGTCACAAAAATAAATGACGTCACAAAAATTAAGTACGTCACAAAATACATAGCGTCACAAAATAAATAACGTCACAAAATACATAACGTCACAAAAATAAATGACGTCACAAAATAAATAAAGTCACAAAAATAAATGACGTCACAAAATATTTAACGACACAAAATTAAATGACGTCACAAAATACATAACGTCACAAAAATAAATGACGTCACAAAATACATAACGTCATAAAATACATAACGTCACAAAAAATGACGTCACAAAATACATAACGTCAAAAAAATAAATGACGTTACAAAATACATAACGTCACAAAAATAAATGACGTCACAAAATACATAACGTCACAAAAATAAATGACGTCACAAAATACATAACGTCACAAAAAAAATGACGTCACAAAATACATAATGTCACAAAAATAAATGACGTCCCAAAATACATAACGTCACAAAAATAAATGACGTCACAAAATACATAACGTCACAAAAATAAATGACGTCACAAAATACATAACGTCACAAAAATAAATAACGTCACAAAATACATAACGTCACAAAATACATAACGTCACAAAAATAAATGACGTCACAAAATATTTAACGACACAAAATTAAATGACGTCACAAAATACATATTTCATAAAATACATAACGTCACAAAAATAAATGACGTCACAAAATACATAACGTCACAAAAATAAATGACGTCACAAAATACATAACGTCACAAATATAAATGACGTCACAATAATAAATGACGTCACAAAATACATAACGTCACAAAAATAAATGACGTCACAAAATACATAACGTCACAAAAATAAATGACGTCACAAAAATTAATTACGTCACAAAATACATAACGTCACAAAATATATAACGTCACAAAAATAAATGACGTCACAAAAATTAATTAGGTCACAAAATACATAACGTCACAAAAATAAATAACGTCACAAAATACATAACGTCACAAAATACATAACGTCACAAAAATAAATGACGTCACAAAATAAATAAAGTCACAAAAATAAATGACGTCACAAAATGCATAACGTCACAAAAATAAATGACGTCACGAAATACATAACGTTACAAAAATAAATGACGTCACAAAATATTTAACGACACAAAATTAAATGACGTCACAAAATACATATTTCATAAAATACATAACGTCACAAAAATAAATGACGTCACAAAATACATAACGTCACAAAAATAAATGACGTCACAAAATACATAACGTCACAAAAATAAACGACGTCACAAAATACATAAGATCACAAAAACAAATGACGTCACAAAATACATAACGTCACAAAAATAAATGACGTCACAAAATACATAAAGTCACAAAAATAAATGACGTCACAAAATACATAACGTCATAAAATACATAACGTCACAAAAAATGACGTCACAAAATACATAACGTCAAAAAAATAAATGACGTTACAAAATACATAACGTCACAAAAATAAATGACGTCACAAAATACATAACGTCACAAAAATAAATGACGTCAGAAAATACATAACGTCACAAAAAAATGACGTCACAAAATACATAATGTCACAAAAATAAATGACGTCCCAAAATACATAACGTCACAAAAGTAAATGACGTCACAAAATACATAACGTCACAAAAATAAATGACGTCAAAAATACATAACGTCACAAAAATAAATGACGTCACAAACATAATGACGTCACAAAATACATATTGTCACAAAAATAAATGACGTCACAAAATACATAACGTCACAAAAATAAATGACGTCACAAAATACATAACGTCAAAAAAAATGACGTCACAAAATACATAACGTCATAAAAATAAATGACGTCACAAAAATTAATTACTTCACAAAATACATAACGTCACAAAAATAAATGACGTCACAAAATACATAGCGTCACAAAATATATTACGTCACAAAAATAAATGACGTCACAAAATACATAACGTCACAAAAATAAATAACGTCACAAAATACATAACGTCACAAAATACATAACTTCACAAAAATAAATGACGTCACAAAATAAATAAAGTCACAAAAATAAATGACGTCACAAAATGCATAACGTCACAAAAATAAATGATGTCACAAAATACATAACGTCACAAAAATAAATGACGTCATAAAATACATAACGTCACAAAAATAAATGACGTCACAAAAATTTATTACGTCACGAAAATAAATAACGTCACAAAATACATAACGTCACAAAATACATAGCGGCACAAAAATAAAAGACGTCACAAAGTACATAACGTCACAAAAATAAATGACGTCACAAAATACATAACGTCAAAAAAATAAATGACGTCAAAAAAATACATAACGTCACAAAAATAAATGACGTCACAAAATACATAACGTCACAAAAATAAATGACGTCACAAAATACATAACGTCACAAAAATAAATGACGTCACAAAATACATAACGTTACAAAAATAAATGACGTCACAAAATACATAACGTCACAAAAATAAATGACGTCCAAAATACATAACGTCACAAAATACATAACGTCACAAAATATATAACGTCACAAAAATAAATGACGTCGAAAAATTAATAAGGTCACAAAATACATAACGTCACAAAAATAAATAACGTCACAATAATAAATGACGTCACAAAATACATAACGTCACAAAAATAAATGACGTCACAAAATACATAACGTCACAAAAATAAATGACGTCACAAAAATTAATTACGTCACAAAATACATAACGTCGCAAAATATATAACGTCACAAAAATAAATTACGTCACAAAAATAAATTAGGTCACAAAATACATAACGTCACAAAAATAAATAACGTCACAAAATACATAACATCACAAAATACATAACGTCACAAAAATAAATGACGTCACGAAATACATAACGTTACAAAAATAAATGACTTCACAAAATATTTAACGACACAAAATTAAATGACGTCACAAAATACATATTTCATAAAATACATAACGTCACAAAAATAAATGACGTCACAAAATACATAACGTCACAAAAATAAATGACGTCACAAAATACATAACGTCACAAAAATAAATGACGTCACAAAATACATAAGGTCACAAAAACAAATGACGTCACAAAATACATAACGTCACAAAAATAAATGACGTCACAAAATACATAACGTCACAAAAATAAATGACGTCACAAAAATTAATTACGTCACAAAATACATAACGTCACAAAATATATAACGTCACAAAAATAAATGACGTCACAAAAATTAATTAAGTCACAAAATACATAACGTCACAAAAATAAATAACGTCACAAAATACATAACGTCACAAAATACATAACGTCACAAAAATAAATGACGTCACAAAATACATAACGTCACAAAATACATTACGTCACAAAAATAAATGACGTCACAAAATACATAACGTCACAAAAATAAATAACGTCACAAAATACATAACGTCACAAAAATAAATGACGACACAAAATTGAATTACGTCACAAAATACATAACGTCACAAAAATAAATGACGTCAAAAAATACAGAACCTCACAAAAATAAATGATGTCACAAAATACATAACGTCACAAAAATAAATGACGTCACAAAATAAATAAAGTCACAAAAATAAATGACGTCACAAAAATTAATTACGTCACAAAATGCATAACGTCACAAAATATATAACGTCACAAAAATAAATGACGTCACAAAAATTAAGTACGTCACAAAATACATAGCGTCACAAAATAAATAACGTCACAAAATACATAACGTCACAAAAATAAATGACGTCACAAAATAAATAAAGTCACAAAAATAAATGACGTCACAAAATATTTAACGACACAAAATTAAATGACGTCACAAAATACATAACGTCACAAAAATAAATGACGTCACAAAATACATAACGTCATAAAATACATAACGTCACAAAAAATGACGTCACAAAATACATAACGTCAAAAAAATAAATGACGTTACAAAATACATAACGTCACAAAAATAAATGACGTCACAAAATACATAACGTCACAAAAATAAATGACGTCACAAAATACATAACGTCACAAAAAAAATGACGTCACAAAATACATAATGTCACAAAAATAAATGACGTCCCAAAATACATAACGTCACAAAAATAAATGACGTCACAAAATACATAACGTCACAAAAATAAATGACGTCACAAAATACATAACGTCACAAAAATAAATAACGTCACAAAATACATAACGTCACAAAATACATAACGTCACAAAAATAAATGACGTCACAAAATATTTAACGACACAAAATTAAATGACGTCACAAAATACATATTTCATAAAATACATAACGTCACAAAAATAAATGACGTCACAAAATACATAACGTCACAAAAATAAATGACGTCACAAAATACATAACGTCACAAATATAAATGACGTCACAATAATAAATGACGTCACAAAATACATAACGTCACAAAAATAAATGACGTCACAAAATACATAACGTCACAAAAATAAATGACGTCACAAAAATTAATTACGTCACAAAATACATAACGTCACAAAATATATAACGTCACAAAAATAAATGACGTCACAAAAATTAATTAGGTCACAAAATACATAACGTCACAAAAATAAATAACGTCACAAAATACATAACGTCACAAAATACATAACGTCACAAAAATAAATGACGTCACAAAATAAATAAAGTCACAAAAATAAATGACGTCACAAAATGCATAACGTCACAAAAATAAATGACGTCACGAAATACATAACGTTACAAAAATAAATGACGTCACAAAATATTTAACGACACAAAATTAAATGACGTCACAAAATACATATTTCATAAAATACATAACGTCACAAAAATAAATGACGTCACAAAATACATAACGTCACAAAAATAAATGACGTCACAAAATACATAACGTCACAAAAATAAACGACGTCACAAAATACATAAGATCACAAAAACAAATGACGTCACAAAATACATAACGTCACAAAAATAAATGACGTCACAAAATACATAACGTCATAAAATACATAACGTCACAAAAAATGACGTCACAAAATACATAACGTCAAAAAAATAAATGACGTTACAAAATACATTACGTCACAAAAATAAATGACGTCACAAAATACATAACGTCACAAAAATAAATGACGTCAGAAAATACATAACGTCACAAAAAAATGACGTCACAAAATACATAATGTCACAAAAATAAATGACGTCCCAAAATACATAACGTCACAAAAATAAATGACGTCACAAAATACATAACGTCACAAAAATAAATGACGTCAAAAAATACATAACGTCACAAAAATAAATGACGTCACAAACATAATGACGTCACAAAATACATATTGTCACAAAAATAAATGACGTCACAAAATACATAACGTCACAAAAATAAATGACGTTAAAAATACATAACGTCAAAAAAAATGACGTCACAAAATACATAACGTCATAAAAATATATGACGTCACAAAAATTAATTACTTCACAAAATACATAACGTCACAAAAATAAATGACGTCACAAAATACATAACGTCACAAAATATATTACGTCACAAAAATAAATGACGTCACAAAATACATAACGTCACAAAAATAAATAACGTCACAAAATACATAACGTCACAAAATACATAACGTCACAAAATACATAACGTCACAAAAATAAATGACGTCACAAAATAAATAAAGTCACAAAAATAAATAACGTCACAAAATGCATAACGTCACAAAAATAAATGATGTCACAAAATACATAACGTCACAAAAATAAATGACGTCATAAAATACATAACGTCACAAAAATAAATGACGTCACAAAAATTTATTACGTCACGAAAATAAATAACGTCACAAAATACATAACGTCACAAAATACATAGCGGCACAAAAATAAAAGACGTCACAAAGTACATAACGTCACAAAAATAAATGACGTCACAAAATACATAACGTCAAAAAAATAAATGACGTCAAAAAAATACATAACGTCACAAAAATAAATGACGTCACAAAATACATAACGTCACAAAAATAAATGACGTAACAAAATACATAACGTCACAAAAATAAATGACGTCACAAAATACATAACGTTACAAAAATAAATGACGTCACAAAATACATAACGTCACAAAAATAAATGACGTCCAAAATACATAACGTCACAAAATACATAACGTCACAAAATATATAACGTCACAAAAATAAATGACGTCACAAAAATTAATTAGGTCACAAAATGCATAACGTCACAAAAATAAATGACGTCACAAAAATAAATAACGTGACAATAATAAATGACGTCACAAAATACATAACGTCACAAAAATAAATAACGTCACAAAATACATAACGTCACAAAAATAAATGACGTCACAAAATACATAACGTCACAAAAAAAATGACGTCACAAAATACATAACGTCACAAAAATAAATGACGTCACAAACATAATGACGTCACAAAATACATAACGTCACAAAAATAAATGACGTCACAAATATAATGACGTCACAAAATACATATCGTCACAAAAATAAATGACGTCACAAAATACATAACGTCACAAAAATAAATGACGTCACAAAATACATAACGTCACAAATATAAATGACGTCACAATAATAAATGACGTCACAAAATACATAACGTCACAAAAATAAATGACGTCACAAAATACATAACGTCACAAAAATAAATGACGTCACAAAATACATAAGGTCACAAAAACAAATTACGTCACAAAATACATAACGTCACAAAAATAAATGACGTCACAAAATACATAACGTCACAAAAATAAAAGACGTCACAAAAATTAATTACGTCACAAAATACATAACGTCACAAAATATATAACGTTCCAAAAATAAATGACGTCACAAAAATTAATTAAGTCACAAAATACATAACGTCAAAAAAATAAATAACGTCACAAAATACATAACGTCACAAAATACATAACGTCACAAAAATAAATGACGTCACAAAATAAATAAAGTCACAAAAATAAATGACGTCACAAAATGCATAACGTCAAAAAAATAAATGATGTCACAAAATACATAACGTCACAAAAATAAATGACGTCATAAAATACATAACGTCACAAAAATAAATGACGTCACAAAAATTTATTACGTCACGAAAATAAATAACGTCACAAAATACATAACGTCACAAAATACATAGCGGCACAAAAATAAAAGACGTCACAAAATACATAACGTTACAAAAATAAATGACGTCACAAAATACATAACGTCAAAAAAATAAATGACGTCAAAAAAATACATAACGTCACAAAAATAAATGACGTCACAAAATACATAACGTCACAAAAATAAATGACGTCACAATAATAAATGACGTCACAAAATACATAACGTCACAAAAATAAATGACGTCACAAAATACATAACGTTACAAAAATAAATGACGTCACAAAATACATATCGTCACAAAAATAAATGACGTCCAAAATACATAACGTCACAAAAAAATGACGTCACAAAATACATAACGTCACAAAAATAAATGACGTCAAAAAATACATAACGTCACAAAAATAAATGACGTCACAAAATTAATTACGTCACAAAATACATAGCGGCACAAAAATAAAAGACGTCACAAAATACATAACGTTACAAAAATAAATGACGTCACAAAATACATAACGTCAAAAAAATAAATGACGTCAAAAAAATACATAACGTCACAAAAATAAATGACGTCACAAAATACATAACGTCACAAAAATAAATGACGTCACAAAATATTTAACGACACAAAATTAAATGACGTCACAAAATAAATAGTCACAAAAATAAATGACGTCACAAAAATTAATTACGTCACAAAATGCATAACGTCACAAAATATATAACGTCACAAAAATAAATGACGTCACAAAAATTAAGTACGTCACAAAATACATAGCGTCACAAAAATAAATAACGTCACAAAATACATAACGTCACAAAAATAAATGACGTCACAAAATAAATAAAGTCACAAAAATAAATGACGTCACAAAATAAATAAAGTCACAAAATTTAATGACGTCACAAAATACATAACGTCACAAAAATAAATGACGTCACAAAATACATAACGTCACATAAATAAATGACGTCACAAAATACATAACGTCATAAAATACATAACGTCACAAAAAATGACGTCACAAAATACATAACGTCAAAAACATAAATGACGTTACAAAATACATAACGTCACAAAAATAAATGACGTCACAAAATACATAACGTCACAAAAATAAATGACGTCACAAAATACATAACGTCACAAAAAAAATGACGTCACAAAATACATAATGTCACAAAAATAAATGACGTCCCAAAATACATAACGTCACAAAAATAAATGACGTCACAAAATACATAACGTCACAAAAATAAATGACGTCACAAAATACATAACGTCACAAAAATAAATGACGTCACAAACATAATGACGTCACAAAATACATATTGTCACAAAAATAAATGACGTCACAAAATACATAACGTCACAAAAATAAATGACGTCACAAAATACATAACGTCAAAAAAAATGACGTCACAAAATACATAACGTCATAAAAATAAATGACGTCACAAAAATTAATTACTTCACAAAATACATAACGTCACAAAAATACATGACGTCACAAAATACATAACTTCACAAAAATAAATAACGTCACAAAATACATAACGTCACAAAAATAAAGGACGTCACAAAAATTAATTACGTCACAAAATACATAACGTCACAAAAATAAATGACGTCAAAAAATACAAAACCTCACAAAAATAAATGATGTCAAAAAATACATAATGTCACAAAAATAAATGACGTCACAAAATACATAACGTTACAAAAATAAATGACGTCACAAAATACATAACGTCACAAAAATAAATGACGTCACAAAATACATAACGTCACAAAAAATGACGTCACAAAATACATAACGTCACAAAAATAAATGACGTCACAAAATACATAACGTCACATAAAATAAATGACGTTACAAAAAACATAACGTCACAAAAATAAATGACGTCACAAAATACATAACGTCACAAAAATAAATGACGTCACAAAATACAAAACGTCACAAAAACTAATGACGTCACAAAATACATAACGTCAAAAAAATAAATGACGTCACAAAATACATAACGTCACAAAAATAAATAACGTCACAAAATACATAACGTCACAAAATACATAACGTCACAAAAATAAATGACGTCACAAAATACATAACGTCACAAAATTAATTACGTCACAAAATACATAACGTCACAAAAATAAATGACGTCACAAAATATTTAACGACACAAAATTAAATGACGTCACAAAATAAATAAAGTCACAAAAATAAATGACGTCACAAACATTAATTACGTCACAAAATGCATAACGTCACAAAATATATAACGTCACAAAAATAAATGACGTCACAAAAACTAATGACGTCACAAAATACATAACGTCAAAAAAATAAATGACGTCACAAAATACATAACGTCACAAAAATAAATGACGTCACAAAATACATAACGTCACAAAAATAAATGACGTCACAAACATAATGACGTCACAAAATACATATTGTCACAAAAATAAATGACGTCACAAAATACATAACGTCACAAAAATAAATGACGTCACAAAATACATAACGTCAAAAAAAATGACGTCACAAAATACATAACGTCATAAAAATAAATGACGTCACAAAAATTAATTACTTCACAAAATACATAACGTCACAAAATATATAACGTCACAAAATACATAACTTCACAAAAATAAATGACGTCACAAAATACATAACGTCACAAAAATAAATGACGTCACAAAATACATAACGTCAAAAAAATAAATGACGTCACAAAATACATAACGTCACAAAAATAAATGACGTCACAAAATACATAACGTCACAAAAATAAATGACGTCACAATAATAAATGACGTCACAAAATACATAACGTCACAAAAATAAATGACGTCACAAAATACATAACGTTACAAAAATAAATGACGTCACAAAATACATAACGTCACAAAAATAAATGACGTCACAAAATACATAACGTCACAAAAAATGACGTCACAAAATACATAACGTCACAAAAATAAATGACGTCACAAAATACATAACGTCACAAAAATAAATGACGTTACAAAAAACATAACGTCACAAAAATAAATGACGTCACAAAATACATAACGTCACAAAAATAAATGACGTCACAAAAAACATAACGTCACAAAAATAAATGACGACACAATAATAAATGACGTCACAAAATACAACACGTCACAAAAATAAATGACGTCACAAAATACATAACGTTACAAAAATAAATGACGTCACAAAATACATAACGTCACAAAAATAAATGACGTCACAAAATACATAACGTCACAAAAATAAATAACGTCACAAAATACATAACGTCACAAAATACATAACGTCACAAAAATAAATGACGTCACAAAATAAATAAAGTCACAAAAATAAATGACGTCACAAAATACATAACGTCACAAAAATAAATGACGTCACAAAATACATAACGTCACAAAATTAATTACGTCTCAAAATACATAACGTCACAAAAATAAATGACGTCACAAAAATAAATGACGTCACAAAATTAAATGACGTCACAAAATAAATAAAGTCACAAAAATAAATGACGTCACAAACATTAATTACGTCACAAAATGCATAACGTCACAAAATATATAACGTCACAAAAATAAATGACGTCACAAAAATTAAGTACGTCACAAAATACATAGCGTCACAAAAATAAATAACGTCACAAAATACATAACGTCACAAAAATTAATGACGTCACAAAATACATAACGTCACAAAAATAAATGACGTCACAAGATACATAACGTCACAAAAATAAATGACGTCACAAAATACATAACGTCATAAAATACATAACGTCACAAAAAATGACGTCACAAAATACATAACGTCAAAAAAATAAGTGACGTTACAAAATACATAACGTCACAAAAATAAATGACGTCACAAAATACATAACGTCACAAAAATAAATGACGTCAGAAAATCCATAACGTCACAAAAAAAATGACGTCACAAAATACATAATGTCACAAAAATAAATGACGTCCCAAAATACATAACGTCACAAAAATAAATGACGTCACAAAATACATAACGTCACAAAAATAAATGACGTCAAAAAATACATAACGTCACAAAAATAAATGACGTCACAAACATAATGACGTCACAAAATACATATTGTCACAAAAATAAATGACGTCAAAAAATACATAACGTCACAAAAATAAATGACGTCACAAAATACATAACGCCAAAAAAAATGACGTCACAAAATACATAACGTCATAAAAATAAATGACGTCACAAAAATTAATTACTTCACAAAATACATAACGTCACAAAAATAAATGACGTCACAAAATACATAACGTCACAAAATATATTACGTCACAAAAATAAATGACGTCACAAAATACATAACGTCACAAAAATAAATAACGTCACAAAATACATAACGTCACAAAAATAAATGACGTCACAAAATACATAACGTCACAAAAATAAATGACGTCACAAAATACATAACGTCACAAAAATAAATGACGTCAGAAAATACATAACGTCACAAAAATAAATGACGTCACAAAAATAAATAACGTCACAAAATACATAACGTCACAAAATACATAACGTCACAAAAATAAATGACGTCACAAAATACATAACGTCACAAAAGTAAATGACGTCACAAAATACATAACGTCAAAAAAATAAATGACGTCACAAAATACATAACGTCACAAAAATAAATGACGTCACAAAATACATAACGTCACAAAAATAAATGACGTCACAAAAATAAATGACGTCACAATAATAAATGACGTCACAAAATACATAACGTCACAAAAATAAATGACGTCACAAAATACATAACGTTACAAAAATAAATGACGTCACAAAATACATAACGTCACAAAAATAAATGACGTCACAAAATACATAACGTCACAAAAAATGACGTCACAAAATACATAACGTCACAAAAATAAATGACGTCACAAAATACATAACGTCACAAAAATAAATGACGTCACAAAATACATAACGTCATAAAATACATAACGTCACAAAAAATGACGTCACAAAATACATAACGTCAAAAAAATAAATGACGTTACAAAATACATAACGTCACAAAAATAAATGACGTCACAAAATACATAACGTCACAAAAATAAATGACGTCAGAAAATACATAACGTCACAAAAAAAATGACGTCACAAAATACATAATGTCACAAAAATAAATGACGTCCCAAAATACATAACGTCACAAAAATAAATGACGTCACAAAATACATAACGTCACAAAAATAAATGACGTCAAAAAATACATAACGTCACAAAAATAAATGACGTCACAAACATAATGACGTCACAAAATACATATTGTCACAAAAATAAATGACGTCACAAAATAAATAACGTCACAAAAATAAATGACATCACAAAATACATAACGTCAAAAAAAATGAAGTCACAAAATACATAACGTCATAAAAATAAATGACGTCACAAAAATTAATTACTTCACAAAATGCATAACGTCACAAAAATAAATGACGTCACAAAATACATAACGTCACAAAATATATTACGTCACAAAAATAAATGACGTCACAAAATACATAACGTCACAAAAATAAATAACGTCACAAAATACATAACGTCACAAAATACATAACTTCACGAAAATAAATGACGTCACAATATAAATAAAGTCACAAAAATAAATGACGTCACAAAATGCATAACGTCACAAAAATAAATGATGTCACAAAATACATAACGTCAGAAAAATAAATGACGTCATAAAATACATAACGTCACAAAAATAAATGACGTCACAAAATTAAATGACGTCACAAAATAAATAAAGTCACAAAAATAAATGACGTCACAAACATTAATTACGTCACAAAATGCATAACGTCACAAAATATATAACGTCACAAAAATAAATGACGTCACAAAAATTAAGTACGTCACAAAATACATAGCGTCACAAAAATAAATAACGTCACAAAATACATAACGTCACAAAAATTAATGACGTCACAAAATACATAACGTCACAAAAATAAATGACGTCACAAAATACATAACGTCACAAAAATAAATGACGTCACAAAATACATAACGTCATAAAATACATAACGTCACAAAAAATGACGTCACAAAATACATAACGTCAAAAAAATAAGTGACGTTACAAAATACATAACGTCACAAAAATAAATGACGTCACAAAATACATAACGTCACAAAAATAAATGACGTCAGAAAATCCATAACGTCACAAAAAAAATGACGTCACAAAATACATAATGTCACAAAAATAAATGACGTCCCAAAATACATAACGTCACAAAAATAAATGACGTCACAAAATACATAACGTCACAAAAATAAATGACGTCAAAAAATACATAACGTCACAAAAATAAATGACGTCACAAACATAATGACGTCACAAAATACATATTGTCACAAAAATAAATGACGTCAAAAAATACATAACGTCACAAAAATAAATGACGTCACAAAATACATAACGTCAAAAAAAATGACGTCACAAAATACATAACGTCATAAAAATAAATGACGTCACAAAAATTAATTACTTCACAAAATACATAACGTCACAAAAATAAATGACGTCACAAAATACATAACGTCACAAAATATATTACGTCACAAAAATAAATGACGTCACAAAATACATAACGTCACAAAAATAAATAACGTCACAAAATACATAACGTCACAAAAATAAATGACGTCACAAAATACATAACGTCACAAAAATAAATGACGTCACAAAATACATAACGTCACAAAAATAAATGACGTCAGAAAATACATAACGTCACAAAAATAAATGACGTCACAAAAATAAATAACGTCACAAAATACATAACGTCACAAAATACATAACGTCACAAAAATAAATGACGTCACAAAATACATAACGTCACAAAAGTAAATGACGTCACAAAATACATAACGTCAAAAAAATAAATGACGTCACAAAATACATAACGTCACAAAAATAAATGACGTCACAAAATACATAACGTCACAAAAATAAATGACGTCACAAAAATAAATGACGTCACAATAATAAATGACGTCACAAAATACATAACGTCACAAAAATAAATGACGTCACAAAATACATAACGTTACAAAAATAAATGACGTCACAAAATACATAACGTCACAAAAATAAATGACGTCACAAAATACATAACGTCACAAAAAATGACGTCACAAAATACATAACGTCACAAAAATAAATGACGTCACAAAATACATAACGTCACAAAAATAAATGACGTCACAAAATACATAACGTCATAAAATACATAACGTCACAAAAAATGACGTCACAAAATACATAACGTCAAAAAAATAAATGACGTTACAAAATACATAACGTCACAAAAATAAATGACGTCACAAAATACATAACGTCACAAAAATAAATGACGTCAGAAAATACATAACGTCACAAAAAAATGACGTCACAAAATACATAATGTCACAAAAATAAATGACGTCCCAAAATACATAACGTCACAAAAATAAATGACGTCACAAAATACATAACGTCACAAAAATAAATGACGTCAAAAAATACATAACGTCACAAAAATAAATGACGTCACAAACATAATGACGTCACAAAATACATATTGTCACAAAAATAAATGACGTCACAAAATAAATAACGTCACAAAAATAAATGACATCACAAAATACATAACGTCAAAAAAAATGAAGTCACAAAATACATAACGTCATAAAAATAAATGACGTCACAAAAATTAATTACTTCACAAAATGCATAACGTCACAAAAATAAATGACGTCACAAAATACATAACGTCACAAAATATATTACGTCACAAAAATAAATGACGTCACAAAATACATAACGTCACAAAAATAAATAACGTCACAAAATACATAACGTCACAAAATACATAACTTCACGAAAATAAATGACGTCACAATATAAATAAAGTCACAAAAATAAATGACGTCACAAAATGCATAACGTCACAAAAATAAATGATGTCACAAAATACATAACGTCAGAAAAATAAATGACGTCATAAAATACATAACGTCACAAAAATAAATGACGTCACAAAAATTTATTACGTCACGAAAATAAATAACGTCACAAAATACATAACGTCACAAAATACATAGCGGCACAAAAATAAAAGACGTCACAAAGTACATAACGTCACAAAAATAAATGACGTCACAAAATACATAACGTCAAAAAAATAAATGACGTCAAAAAAATACATAACGTCACAAAAATAAATGACGTCACAAAATACATAACGTCACAAAAATAAATGACGTCATAAAATACATAACGTCACAAAAATAAATGACGTCACAAAATACATAACGTTACAAAAATAAATGACGTCACAAAATACATAACGTCACAAAAATAAATGACGTCCAAAATACATAACGTCACAAAATACATAACGTCACAAAATATATAACGTCACAAAAATAAATGACGTCACAAAAATTAATTAGGTCACAAAATACATAACGTCACAAAAATAAATGACGTCACAAAATACATAACGTCAAAAAATAAATGACGTCAAAAAAATACATAACGTTACAAAAATAAATGACGTCACAAAATACATAACGTCACAAAAATAAATGACGTCACAAAATACATAACGTCACAAAAAATGACGTCACAAAATACATAACGTCACAAAAATAAATGACGTCACAAAATACATAACGTCACAAAAATAAATGACGTCACAAAATACATAACGTCATAAAATACATAACGTCACAAAAAATGACGTCACAAAATACATAACGTCAAAAAAATAAATGACGTTACAAAATACATAACGTCACAAAAATAAATGACGTCACAAAATACATAACGTCACAAAAATAAATGACGTCAGAAAATACATAACGTCACAAAAAAAATGACGTCACAAAATACATAATGTCACAAAAATAAATGACGTCCCAAAATACATAACGTCACAAAAATAAATGACGTCACAAAATACATAACGTCACAAAAATAAATGACGTCAAAAAATACATAACGTCACAAAAATAAATGACGTCACAAACATAATGACGTCACAAAATACATATTGTCACAAAAATAAATGACGTCACAAAATAAATAACGTCACAAAAATAAATGACATCACAAAATACATAACGTCAAAAAAAATGAAGTCACAAAATACATAACGTCATAAAAATAAATGACGTCACAAAAATTAATTACTTCACAAAATGCATAACGTCACAAAAATAAATGACGTCACAAAATACATAACGTCACAAAATATATTACGTCACAAAAATAAATGACGTCACAAAATACATAACGTCACAAAAATAAATAACGTCACAAAATACATAACGTCACAAAATACATAACTTCACGAAAATAAATGACGTCACAAAATAAATAAAGTCACAAAAATAAATGACGTCACAAAATGCATAACGTCACTAAAATAAATGATGTCACAAAATACATAACGTCAGAAAAATAAATGACGTCATAAAATACATAACGTCACAAAAATAAATGACGTCACAAAAATTTATTACGTCACGAAAATAAATAACGTCACAAAATACATAACGTCACAAAATACATAGCGGCACAAAAATAAAAGACGTCACAAAGTACATAACGTCACAAAAATAAATGACGTCACAAAATACATAACGTCAAAAAAATAAATGACGTCAAAAAAATACATAACGTCACAAAAATAAATGACGTCACAAAATACATAACGTCACAAAAATAAATGACGTCATAAAATACATAACGTCACAAAAATAAATGACGTCACAAAATACATAACGTTACAAAAATAAATGACGTCACAAAATACATAACGTCACAAAAATAAATGACGTCCAAAATACATAACGTCACAAAATACATAACGTCACAAAATATATAACGTCACAAAAATAAATGACGTCACAAAAATTAATTAGGTCACAAAATACATAACATCACAAAAATAAATAACGTCACAATAATAAATGACGTCACAAAATACATAACGTCACAAAAATAAATGACGTCACAAAATAAATAAAGTCACAAAAATAAATGACGTCACAAAATGCATAACGTCACAAAAATAAATGATGTCACAAAATACATAACGTCAGAAAAATAAATGACGTCATAAAATACATAACGTCAAAAAAATAAATGACGTCAAAAAAATACATAACGTCACAAAAATAAATGACGTCACAAAATACATAACGTTACAAAAATAAATGACGTCACAAAATATTTAACGACACAAAATTAAATGACGTTACAAAATACATATTTCATAAAATACATAACGTCACAAAAATAAATGACGTCACAAAATACATAACGTCACAAAAATAAATGACGTCACAAAATACATAACGTCACAAATATAAATGACGTCACAATAATAAATGACGTCACAAAATACATAACGTCACAAAAATAAATGACGTCACAAAATACATAACGTCACAAAAATAAATGACGTCACAAAAATTAATTACGTCACAAAATACATAACGTCACAAAATATATAACGTCACAAAAATAAATTACGTCACAAAAATAAATTAGGTCACAAAATACATAACGTCACAAAAATAAATAACGTCACAAAATACATAACGTCACAAAATACATAACGTCACAAAAATAAATGACGTCACAAAATAAATAAAGTCACAAAAATAAATGACGTCACAAAATGCATAACGTCACAAAAATAAATGACGTCACGAAATACATAACGTTACAAAAATAAATGACGTCACAAAATATTTAACGACACAAAATTAAATGACGTCACAAAATACATATTTCATAAAATACATAACGTCACAAAAATAAATGACGTCACAAAATACATAACGTCACAAAAATAAATGACGTCACAAAATACATAACGTCAAAAAAATAAATGACGTCACAAAATACATAACGTCACAAAAATAAATGACGTCACAAAATACATAACGTCACAAAAATAAATGACGTCACAATAATAAATGACGTCACAAAATACATAACGTCACAAAAATAAATGACGTCACAAAATACATAACGTTACAAAAATAAATGACGTCACAAAATACATAACGTCACAAAAATAAATGACGTCACAAAATACATAACGTCACAAAAAATGACGTCACAAAATACATAACGTCACAAAAATAAATGACGTCACAAAATACATAACAACACAAAAATAAATGACGTTACAAAAAACATAACGTCACAAAAATAAATGACGTCACAAAATACATAACGTCACAAAAATAAATGACGTCACAAAATACAAAACGTCACAAAAACTAATGACGTCACAAAATACATAACGTCAAAAAAATAAATGACGTCACAAAATACATAACGTCACAAAAATAAATAACGTCACAAAATACATAACGTCACAAAATACATAACGTCACAAAAATAAATGACGTCACAAAATAAATAAAGTCACAAAAATAAATGACGACACAAAATACATAACGTCACAAAATTAATTACGTCACAAAATACATAACGTCACAAAAATAAATGATATCACAAAATATTTAACGACACAAAATTAAATGACGTCACAAAATAAATAAAGTCACAAAAATAAATGACGTCACAAACATTAATTACGTCACAAAATGCATAACGTCACAAAATATATAACGTCACAAAAATAAATGACGTCACAAAAACTAATGACGTCACAAAATACATAACGTCACAAAAATAAATAACGTCACAAAATACATAACGTCACAAAATACATAACGTCACAAAAATAAATGACGTCACAAAATAAATAAAGTCACAAAAATAAATGACGTCACAAAATGCATAACGTCACAAAAATAAATGATGTCACAAAATACATAACGTCACAAAAATAAATGACGTCAAAAAATACATAACGTCACAAAAATAAATGACGTCACAAAAATTTATTACGTCACGAAAATAAATAACGTCACAAAATACATAGCGGCACAAAAATAAAAGACGTCACAAAATACATAACGTTACAAAAATAAATGACGTCACAAAATACATAACGTCAAAAAATGACGTCAAAAAAATACATAACGTCACAAAAATAAATGACGTCACAAAATACATAACGTCACAAAAATAAATGACGTCACAATAATAAATGACGTCACAAAATACATAACGTCACAAAAATAAATGACGTCACAAAATACATAACGTTACAAAAATAAATGACGTCACAAAATACATATCGTCACAAAAATAAATGACGTCCAAAATACATAACGTCACAAAAAAATGACGTCACAAAATACATAACGTCACAAAAATAAATGACGTCAAAAAATACATGACGTCACAAAAATAAATGACGTCACAAAATATTTAACGACACAAAATTAAATGACGTCACAAAATAAATAAAGTCACAAAAATAAATGACGTCACAAAAATTAATTACGTCACAAAATGCATAACGTCACAAAATATATAACGTCACAAAAATAAATGACGTCACAAAAATTAAGTACGTCACAAAATACATAGCGTCACAAAAATAAATAACGTCACAAAATACATAACGTCACAAAAATAAATGACGTCACAAAATAAATAAAGTCACAAAAAAAAATGACGTCACAAAATACATAACGTCACAAAATTTAATGACGTCACAAAATACATAACGTCACAAAAAAAAATGACGTCACAAAATACATAACGTCACATAAATAAATGACGTCACAAAATACATAACGTCATAAAATACATAACGTCAAAAAAAATGACGTCACAAAATACATAACGTCAAAAAAAATAAATGACGTTACAAAATACATAACGACACAAAAATAAATGACGTCACAAAATACATAACGTCACAAAAATAAATGACGTCACAAAATACATAACGTCACAAAAAAATGACGTCACAAAATACATAATGTCACAAAAATAAATGACGTCCCAAAATACATAACGTCACAAAAATAAATGACGTCACAAAATACATAACGTCACAAAAATAAATGACGTCACAAAACACATAACGTCACAAAAATTAATGACGTCACAAACATAATGACGTCACAAAATACATATTGTCACAAAAATAAATGACGTCACAAAATACATAACGTCACAAAAATAAATGACGTCACAAAATACATAACGTCAAAAAAAATGATGTCACAAAATACATAACGTCATAAAAATAAATGACGTCACAAAAATTAATTACTTCACAAAATACATAACGTCACAAAAATAAATGACGTCACAAAATACATAACGTCACAAAATACATTACGTCACAAAAATAAATGACGTCACAAAATACATAACGTCACAAAAATAAATAACGTCACAAAATACATAACGTCACAAAAATAAAGGACGTCACAAAAATTAATTACGTCACAAAATACATAACGTCACAAAAATAAATGACGTCAAAAAATACAAAACCTCACAAAAATAAATGATGTCACAAAATACATAATGTCACAAAAATAAATGACGTCACAAAATACATAACGTCACAAAAATAAATGACGTCACAAAATACATAACGTCACAAAAATAAATGACGTCACAAAATGCATAACGTCACAAAAATAAATGACGTCACAAAAATAAATAACGTCACAAAATACATAACGTCACAAAATACATAACTTCACAAAAATAAATGACGTCACAAAATACATAACGTCACAAAAATAAATGACGTCACAAAATACATAACGTCAAAAAAATAAATGACGTCACAAAATACATAACGTCACAAAAATAAATGACGTCACAAAATACATAACGTCACAAAAATAAATGACGTCACAATAATAAATGACGTCACAAAATAAATAACGTCACAAAAAAAAAATGACGTCACAAAATACATAACGTTACAAAAATAAATGACGTCACAAAATACATAACGTCACAAAAATAAATGACGTCACAAAATACATAACGTCACAAAAAATGACGTCACAAAATACATAACGTCACAAAAATAAATGACGTTACAAAAAACATAACGTCACAAAAATAAATGACGTCACAAAATACATAACGTCACAAAAATAAATGACGTCACAAAATATTTAACGACACAAAATTAAATGACGTCACAAAATAAATAAAGTCACAAAAATAAATGACGTCACAAAAATTAATTACGTCACAAAATGCATAACGTCACAAAATATATAACGTCACAAAAATAAATGACGTCACAAAAATTAAGTACGTCACAAAATACATAGCGTCACAAAAATAAATAACGTCACGAAATACATAACGTCACAAAAATAAATGACGTCACAAAATAAATAAAGTCACAAAAAAAATGACGTCACAAAATACATAACGTCACAAAATTTAATGACGTCACAAAATACATAACGTCACAAAAAAAAATGACGTCACAAAAAACATAAAGTCACATAAATAAATGACGTCACAAAATACATAATGTCACAAAAATAAATGACGTCACAAAATACATAACGTCACAAAAATAAATGACGTCACAAAATACATAACGTCACAAAAATAAATGACGTCACAAAATGCATAACGTCACAAAAATAAATGACGTCACAAAAATTAATTACGTCACAAAATGCATAACGTCACAAAATATATAACGTCACAAAAATAAATGACGTCACAAAAATTAAGTACGTCACAAAATACATAGCGTCACAAAAATAAATAACGTCACAAAATACATAACGTCACAAAAATAAATGACGTCACAAAATAAATAAAGTCACAAAAAAAATGACGTCACAAAATACATAACGTCACAAAATTTAATGACGTCACAAAATACATAACGTCACAAAAAAAAATGACGTCACAAAATACATAACGTCACATAAATAAATGACGTCACAAAATACATAACGTTACAAAAATAAATGACGTCACAAAATACATAACGTCACAAAAATAAATGACGTCACAAAATACATAACGTCACAAAAAATGACGTCACAAAATACATAACGTCACAAAAATAAATGACGTCAAAAAATACATAACGTCACAAAAATAAATGACGTCACAAAATATTTAACGACACAAAATTAAATGACGTCACAAATAAATAAAGTCACAAAAATAAATGACGTCACAAAAATTAATTACGTCACAAAATGCATAACGTCACAAAATATATAACGTCACAAAAATAAATGACGTCACAAAAATTAAGTACGTCACAAAATACATAGCGTCACAAAAATAAATAACGTCACGAAATACATAACGTCACAAAAATAAATGACGTCACAAAATAAATAAAGTCACAAAAAAAATGACGTCACAAAATACATAACGTCACAAAATTTAATGACGTCACAAAATACATAACGTCACAAAAAAAAATGACGTCACAAAAAACATAAAGTCACATAAATAAATGACGTCACAAAATACATAACGTCATAAAATACATAACGTCAAAAAAAATGACGTCACAAAATACATAACGTCAAAAAAAATAAATGACGTTACAAAATACATAACGACACAAAAATAAATGACGTCACAAAATACATAACGTCACAAAAATAAATGACGTCACAAAATACATAACGTCACAAAAAAAATGACGTCACAAAATACATAATGTCACAAAAATAAATGACGTCCCAAAATACATAACGTCACAAAAATAAATGACGTCACAAAATACATAACGTCACAAAAATAAATGACGTCACAAAACACATAACGTCACAAAAATTAATGACGTCACAAACATAATGACGTCACAAAATACATATTGTCACAAAAATAAATGACGTCACAAAATACATAACGTCACAAAAATAAATGACGTCACAAAATACATAACGTCAAAAAAAATGATGTCACAAAATACATAACGTCATAAAAATAAATGACGTCACAAAAATTAATTACTTCACAAAATACATAACGTCACAAAAATAAATGACGTCACAAAATACATAACGTCAAAAAATACATTACGTCACAAAAATAAATGACGTCACAAAATACATAACGTCACAAAAATAAATAACGTCACAAAATACATAACGTCACAAAAATAAAGGACGTCACAAAAATTAATTACGTCACAAAATACATAACGTCACAAAAATAAATGACGTCAAAAAATACAAAACCTCACAAAAATAAATGATGTCACAAAATACATAATGTCACAAAAATAAATGACGTCACAAAATACATAACGTCACAAAAATAAATGACGTCACAAAATACATAACGTCACAAAAATAAATGACGTCACAAAATACATAACGTCACAAAAATAAATGACATCACAAAAATAAATAACGTCACAAAATACATAACGTCACAAAATACATAACTTCACAAAAATAAATGACGTCACAAAATACATAACGTCACAAAAATAAATGACGTCACAAAATACATAACGTCAAAAAAATAAATGACGTCACAAAATACATAACGTCACAAAAATAAATGACGTCACAAAATACATAACGTCACAAAAATAAATGACGTCACAATAATAAATGACGTCACAAAATACATAACGTCACAAAAAAAAATGACGTCACAAAATACATAACGTTACAAAAATAAATGACGTCACAAAATACATAACGTCACAAAAATAAATGACGTCACAAAATACATAACGTCACAAAAAATGACGTCACAAAATACATAACGTCACAAAAATAAATGACGTTACAAAAAACATAACGTCACAAAAATAAATGACGTCACAAAATACATAACGTCACAAAAATAAATGACGTCACAAAATACAAAACGTCACAAAAACTAATGACGTCACAAAATACATAACGTCAAAAAAATAAATGACGTCACAAAATACATAACGTCACAAAAATAAATAACGTCACAAAATACATAACGTCAAAAAATACATAACGTCACAAAAATAAATGACGTCACAAAATAAATAAAGTCACAAAAATAAATGACGTCACAAAAAACATAACGTCACAAAAATAAATGACGTCACAAAATACATAACGTCACAAAATTAATTACGTCACAAAATACATAACGTCACAAAAATAAATGACGTCACAAAATATTTAACGACACAAAATTAAATGACGTCACAAAATAAATAAAGTCACAAAAATAAATGACGTCACAAACATTACTTACGTCACAAAATGCATAACGTCACAAAATATATAACGTCACAAAAATAAATGACGTCACAAAAATTAAGTACGTCACAAAATACATAGCGTCACAAAAATAAATAACGTCACAAAATACATAACGTCACAAAATACATAACGTCACAAAAATAAATGACGTCACAAAATACATAACGTCACAAAAATAAATGACGTCACAAAATACATAACGTCATAAAATACATAACGTCACAAAAAATGACGTCACAAAATACATAACGTCAAAAAAATAAATGACGTTACAAAATACATAACGTCACAAAAATAAATGACGTCACAAAATACATAACGTCACAAAAATAAATGACGTCAGAAAATACATAACGTCACAAAAAAAATGACGTCACAAAATACATAATGTCACAAAAATAAATGATGTCCCAAAATACATAACGTCACAAAAATAAATGACGTCACAAAATACATAACGTCACAAAAATAAATGACGTCAAAAAATACATAACGTCACAAAAATAAATGACGTCACAAACATAATGACGTCACAAAATACATATTGTCACAAAAATAAATGACGTCACAAAATACATAACGTCACAAAAATAAATGACGTCACAAAATACATAACGTCAAAAAAAATGACGTCACAAAATACATAACGTCATAAAAATAAATGACGTCACAAAAAAAAAATTACTTCACAAAAAACATAACGTCACAAAAATAAATGACGTCACAAAATTCATAACGTCACAAAATATATTACGTCACAAAAATAAATGACGTCACAAAATACATAACGTCACAAAAATAAATAACGTCACAAAATACATAACGTCACAAAAATAAATGACGTCACAAAAATTAATTACGTCACAAATTACATAACGTCACAAAAATAAATGACGTCAAAAAATACAAAACCTCACAAAAATAAATGACGTCACAAAATACATAACGTCACAAAAAAAATGACGTCACAAAATACATAATGTCACAAAAATAAATGACGTCCCAAAATACATAACGTCACAAAAATAAATGACGTCACAAAATACATAACGTCACAAAAAAAATGACGTCACAAAATACATAATGTCACAAAAATAAATGACGTCCCAAAATACATAACGTCACAAAAATAAATGACGTCACAAAATACATAACGTCACAAAAATAAATGACGTCAAAAAATACATAACGTCACAAAAATAAATGACGTCACAAACATAATGACGTCACAAAATACATATTGTCACAAAAATAAATGACGTCACAAAATAAATAACGTCACAAAAATAAATGACATCACAAAATACATAACGTCAAAAAAAATGAAGTCACAAAATACATAACGTCATAAAAATAAATGACGTCACAAAAATTAATTACTTCACAAAATGCATAACGTCACAAAAATAAATGACGTCACAAAATACATAACGTCACAAAATATATTACGTCACAAAAATAAATGACGTCACAAAATACATAACGTCACAAAAATAAATAACGTCACAAAATACATAACGTCACAAAATACATAACTTCACGAAAATAAATGACGTCACAATATAAATAAAGTCACAAAAATAAATGACGTCACAAAATGCATAACGTCACAAAAATAAATGATGTCACAAAATACATAACGTCAGAAAAATAAATGACGTCATAAAATACATAACGTCACAAAAATAAATGACGTCACAAAAATTTATTACGTCACGAAAATAAATAACGTCACAAAATACATAACGTCACAAAATACATAGCGGCACAAAAATAAAAGACGTCACAAAGTACATAACGTCACAAAAATAAATGACGTCACAAAATACATAACGTCAAAAAAATAAATGACGTCAAAAAAATACATAACGTCACAAAAATAAATGACGTCACAAAATACATAACGTCACAAAAATAAATGACGTCATAAAATACATAACGTCACAAAAATAAATGACGTCACAAAATACATAACGTTACAAAAATAAATGACGTCACAAAATACATAACGTCACAAAAATAAATGACGTCCAAAATACATAACGTCACAAAATACATAACGTCACAAAATATATAACGTCACAAAAATAAATGACGTCACAAAAATTAATTAGGTCACAAAATACATAACGTCACAAAAATAAATGACGTCACAAAATACATAACGTCAAAAAAATAAATGACGTCAAAAAAATACATAACGTTACAAAAATAAATGACGTCACAAAATACATAACGTCACAAAAATAAATGACGTCACAAAATACATAACGTCACAAAAAATGACGTCACAAAATACATAACGTCACAAAAATAAATGACGTCACAAAATACATAACGTCACAAAAATAAATGACGTCACAAAATACATAACGTCATAAAATACATAACGTCACAAAAAATGACGTCACAAAATACATAACGTCAAAAAAATAAATGACGTTACAAAATACATAACGTCACAAAAATAAATGACGTCACAAAATACATAACGTCACAAAAATAAATGACGTCAGAAAATACATAACGTCACAAAAAAAATGACGTCACAAAATACATAATGTCACAAAAATAAATGACGTCCCAAAATACATAACGTCACAAAAATAAATGACGTCACAAAATACATAACGTCACAAAAATAAATGACGTCAAAAAATACATAACGTCACAAAAATAAATGACGTCACAAACATAATGACGTCACAAAATACATATTGTCACAAAAATAAATGACGTCACAAAATAAATAACGTCACAAAAATAAATGACATCACAAAATACATAACGTCAAAAAAAATGAAGTCACAAAATACATAACGTCATAAAAATAAATGACGTCACAAAAATTAATTACTTCACAAAATGCATAACGTCACAAAAATAAATGACGTCACAAAATACATAACGTCACAAAATATATTACGTCACAAAAATAAATGACGTCACAAAATACATAACGTCACAAAAATAAATAACGTCACAAAATACATAACGTCACAAAATACATAACTTCACGAAAATAAATGACGTCACAAAATAAATAAAGTCACAAAAATAAATGACGTCACAAAATGCATAACGTCACAAAAATAAATGATGTCACAAAATACATAACGTCAGAAAAATAAATGACGTCATAAAATACATAACGTCACAAAAATAAATGACGTCACAAAAATTTATTACGTCACGAAAATAAATAACGTCACAAAATACATAACGTCACAAAATACATAGCGGCACAAAAATAAAAGACGTCACAAAGTACATAACGTCACAAAAATAAATGACGTCACAAAATACATAACGTCAAAAAAATAAATGACGTCAAAAAAATACATAACGTCACAAAAATAAATGACGTCACAAAATACATAACGTCACAAAAATAAATGACGTCATAAAATACATAACGTCACAAAAATAAATGACGTCACAAAATACATAACGTTACAAAAATAAATGACGTCACAAAATACATAACGTCACAAAAATAAATGACGTCCAAAATACATAACGTCACAAAATACATAACGTCACAAAATATATAACGTCACAAAAATAAATGACGTCACAAAAATTAATTAGGTCACAAAATACATAACGTCACAAAAATAAATAACGTCACAATAATAAATGACGTCACAAAATACATAACGTCACAAAAATAAATGACGTCACAAAATAAATAAAGTCACAAAAATAAATGACGTCACAAAATGCATAACGTCACAAAAATAAATGATGTCACAAAATACATAACGTCAGAAAAATAAATGACGTCATAAAATACATAACGTCAAAAAAATAAATGACGTCAAAAAAATACATAACGTCACAAAAATAAATGACGTCACAAAATACATAACGTTACAAAAATAAATGACGTCACAAAATATTTAACGACACAAAATTAAATGACGTTACAAAATACATATTTCATAAAATACATAACGTCACAAAAATAAATGACGTCACAAAATACATAACGTCACAAAAATAAATGACGTCACAAAATACATAACGTCACAAATATAAATGACGTCACAATAATAAATGACGTCACAAAATACATAACGTCACAAAAATAAATGACGTCACAAAATACATAACGTCACAAAAATAAATGACGTCACAAAAATTAATTACGTCACAAAATACATAACGTCACAAAATATATAACGTCACAAAAATAAATTACGTCACAAAAATAAATTAGGTCACAAAATACATAACGTCACAAAAATAAATAACGTCACAAAATACATAACGTCACAAAATACATAACGTCACAAAAATAAATGACGTCACAAAATAAATAAAGTCACAAAAATAAATGACGTCACAAAATGCATAACGTCACAAAAATAAATGACGTCACGAAATACATAACGTTACAAAAATAAATGACGTCACAAAATATTTAACGACACAAAATTAAATGACGTCACAAAATACATATTTCATAAAATACATAACGTCACAAAAATAAATGACGTCACAAAATACATAACGTCACAAAAATAAATGACGTCACAAAATACATAACGTCAAAAAAATAAATGACGTCACAAAATACATAACGTCACAAAAATAAATGACGTCACAAAATACATAACGTCACAAAAATAAATGACGTCACAATAATAAATGACGTCACAAAATACATAACGTCACAAAAATAAATGACGTCACAAAATACATAACGTTACAAAAATAAATGACGTCACAAAATACATAACGTCACAAAAATAAATGACGTCACAAAATACATAACGTCACAAAAAATGACGTCACAAAATACATAACGTCACAAAAATAAATGACGTCACAAAATACATAACAACACAAAAATAAATGACGTTACAAAAAACATAACGTCACAAAAATAAATGACGTCACAAAATACATAACGTCACAAAAATAAATGACGTCACAAAATACAAAACGTCACAAAAACTAATGACGTCACAAAATACATAACGTCAAAAAAATAAATGACGTCACAAAATACATAACGTCACAAAAATAAATAACGTCACAAAATACATAACGTCACAAAATACATAACGTCACAAAAATAAATGACGTCACAAAATAAATAAAGTCACAAAAATAAATGACGACACAAAATACATAACGTCACAAAATTAATTACGTCACAAAATACATAACGTCACAAAAATAAATGATATCACAAAATATTTAACGACACAAAATTAAATGACGTCACAAAATAAATAAAGTCACAAAAATAAATGACGTCACAAACATTAATTACGTCACAAAATGCATAACGTCACAAAATATATAACGTCACAAAAATAAATGACGTCACAAAAACTAATGACGTCACAAAATACATAACGTCACAAAAATAAATAACGTCACAAAATACATAACGTCACAAAATACATAACGTCACAAAAATAAATGACGTCACAAAATAAATAAAGTCACAAAAATAAATGACGTCACAAAATGCATAACGTCACAAAAATAAATGATGTCACAAAATACATAACGTCACAAAAATAAATGACGTCAAAAAATACATAACGTCACAAAAATAAATGACGTCACAAAAATTTATTACGTCACGAAAATAAATAACGTCACAAAATACATAGCGGCACAAAAATAAAAGACGTCACAAAATACATAACGTTACAAAAATAAATGACGTCACAAAATACATAACGTCAAAAAATGACGTCAAAAAAATACATAACGTCACAAAAATAAATGACGTCACAAAATACATAACGTCACAAAAATAAATGACGTCACAATAATAAATGACGTCACAAAATACATAACGTCACAAAAATAAATGACGTCACAAAATACATAACGTTACAAAAATAAATGACGTCACAAAATACATATCGTCACAAAAATAAATGACGTCCAAAATACATAACGTCACAAAAAAATGACGTCACAAAATACATAACGTCACAAAAATAAATGACGTCAAAAAATACATGACGTCACAAAAATAAATGACGTCACAAAATATTTAACGACACAAAATTAAATGACGTCACAAAATAAATAAAGTCACAAAAATAAATGACGTCACAAAAATTAATTACGTCACAAAATGCATAACGTCACAAAATATATAACGTCACAAAAATAAATGACGTCACAAAAATTAAGTACGTCACAAAATACATAGCGTCACAAAAATAAATAACGTCACAAAATACATAACGTCACAAAAATAAATGACGTCACAAAATAAATAAAGTCACAAAAAAAAATGACGTCACAAAATACATAACGTCACAAAATTTAATGACGTCACAAAATACATAACGTCACAAAAAAAAATGACGTCACAAAATACATAACGTCACATAAATAAATGACGTCACAAAATACATAACGTCATAAAATACATAACGTCAAAAAAAATGACGTCACAAAATACATAACGTCAAAAAAAATAAATGACGTTACAAAATACATAACGACACAAAAATAAATGACGTCACAAAATACATAACGTCACAAAAATAAATGACGTCACAAAATACATAACGTCACAAAAAAATGACGTCACAAAATACATAATGTCACAAAAATAAATGACGTCCCAAAATACATAACGTCACAAAAATAAATGACGTCACAAAATACATAACGTCACAAAAATAAATGACGTCACAAAACACATAACGTCACAAAAATTAATGACGTCACAAACATAATGACGTCACAAAATACATATTGTCACAAAAATAAATGACGTCACAAAATACATAACGTCACAAAAATAAATGACGTCACAAAATACATAACGTCAAAAAAAATGATGTCACAAAATACATAACGTCATAAAAATAAATGACGTCACAAAAATTAATTACTTCACAAAATACATAACGTCACAAAAATAAATGACGTCACAAAATACATAACGTCACAAAATACATTACGTCACAAAAATAAATGACGTCACAAAATACATAACGTCACAAAAATAAATAACGTCACAAAATACATAACGTCACAAAAATAAAGGACGTCACAAAAATTAATTACGTCACAAAATACATAACGTCACAAAAATAAATGACGTCAAAAAATACAAAACCTCACAAAAATAAATGATGTCACAAAATACATAATGTCACAAAAATAAATGACGTCACAAAATACATAACGTCACAAAAATAAATGACGTCACAAAATACATAACGTCACAAAAATAAATGACGTCACAAAATACATAACGTCACAAAAATAAATGACGTCACAAAAATAAATAACGTCACAAAATACATAACGTCACAAAATACATAACTTCACAAAAATAAATGACGTCACAAAATACATAACGTCACAAAAATAAATGACGTCACAAAATACATAACGTCAA
This sequence comes from Flexamia atlantica, assembly GCA_035578135.1. Lineage (NCBI taxonomy): Eukaryota > Metazoa > Arthropoda > Insecta > Hemiptera > Cicadellidae > Flexamia > Flexamia atlantica. The sequence continues at coordinate 218,457 of JAQJVK010000131.1, read as the reverse complement.
AAAAATAAATGACGTCACAAAATACATAACGTCACAAAAATAAATGACGTCACAAAATACATAACGTCACAAAAATAAATGACGTCACAATAATAAATGACGTCACAAAATACATAACGTCACAAAAAAAAAATGACGTCACAAAATACATAACGTTACAAAAATAAATGACGTCACAAAATACATAACGTCACAAAAATAAATGACGTCACAAAATACATAACGTCACAAAAAATGACGTCACAAAATACATAACGTCACAAAAATAAATGACGTTACAAAAAACATAACGTCACAAAAATAAATGACGTCACAAAATACATAACGTCACAAAAATAAATGACGTCACAAAATAAATAAAGTCACAAAAATAAATGACGTCACAAAAATTAATTACGTCACAAAATGCATAACGTCACAAAATATATAACGTCACAAAAATAAATGACGTCACAAAAATTAAGTACGTCACAAAATACATAGCGTCACAAAAATAAATAACGTCACAAAATACATAACGTCACAAAAATAAATGACGTCACAAAATAAATAAAGTCACAAAAAAAAATGACGTCACAAAATACATAACGTCACAAAATTTAATGACGTCACAAAATACATAACGTCACAAAAAAAAATGACGTCACAAAATACATAACGTCACATAAATAAATGACGTCACAAAATACATAACGTTACAAAAATAAATGACGTCACAAAATACATAACGTCACAAAAATAAATGACGTCACAAAATACATAACGTCACAAAAAATGACGTCACAAAATACATAACGTCACAAAAATAAATGACGTCAAAAAATACATAACGTCACAAAAATAAATGACGTCACAAAATATTTAACGACACAAAATTAAATGACGTCACAAAATAAATAAAGTCACAAAAATAAATGACGTCACAAAAATTAATTACGTCACAAAATGCATAACGTCACAAAATATATAACGTCACAAAAATAAATGACGTCACAAAAATTAAGTACGTCACAAAATACATAGCGTCACAAAAATAAATAACGTCACAAAATACATAACGTCACAAAAATAAATGACGTCACAAAATAAATAAAGTCACAAAAAAAAATGACGTCACAAAATACATAACGTCACAAAATTTAATGACGTCACAAAATACATAACGTCACAAAAAAAAATGACGTCACAAAAAACATAAAGTCACATAAATAAATGACGTCACAAAATACATAACGTCATAAAATACATAACGTCAAAAAAAATGACGTCACAAAATACATAACGTCAAAAAAAATAAATGACGTTACAAAATACATAACGACACAAAAATAAATGACGTCACAAAATACATAACGTCACAAAAATAAATGACGTCACAAAATACATAACGTCACAAAAAAAATGACGTCACAAAATACATAATGTCACAAAAATAAATGACGTCCCAAAATACATAACGTCACAAAAATAAATGACGTCACAAAATACATAACGTCACAAAAATAAATGACGTCACAAAACACATAACGTCACAAAAATTAATGACGTCACAAACATAATGACGTCACAAAATACATATTGTCACAAAAATAAATGACGTCACAAAATACATAACGTCACAAAAATAAATGACGTCACAAAATACATAACGTCAAAAAAAATGATGTCACAAAATACATAACGTCATAAAAATAAATGACGTCACAAAAATTAATTACTTCACAAAATACATAACGTCACAAAAATAAATGACGTCACAAAATACATAACGTCAAAAAATACATTACGTCACAAAAATAAATGACGTCACAAAATACATAACGTCACAAAAATAAATAACGTCACAAAATACATAACGTCACAAAAATAAAGGACGTCACAAAAATTAATTACGTCACAAAATACATAACGTCACAAAAATAAATGACGTCAAAAAATACAAAACCTCACAAAAATAAATGATGTCACAAAATACATAATGTCACAAAAATAAATGACGTCACAAAATACATAACGTCACAAAAATAAATGACGTCACAAAATACATAACGTCACAAAAATAAATGACGTCACAAAATACATAACGTCACAAAAATAAATGACATCACAAAGATAAATAACGTCACAAAATACATAACGTCACAAAATACATAACTTCACAAAAATAAATGACGTCACAAAATACATAACGTCACAAAAATAAATGACGTCACAAAATACATAACGTCAAAAAAATAAATGACGTCACAAAATACATAACGTCACAAAAATAAATGACGTCACAAAATACATAACGTCACAAAAATAAATGACGTCACAATAATAAATGACGTCACAAAATACATAACGTCACAAAAAAAAATGACGTCACAAAATACATAACGTTACAAAAATAAATGACGTCACAAAATACATAACGTCACAAAAATAAATGACGTCACAAAATACATAACGTCACAAAAAATGACGTCACAAAATACATAACGTCACAAAAATAAATGACGTTACAAAAAACATAACGTCACAAAAATAAATGACGTCACAAAATACATAACGTCACAAAAATAAATGACGTCACAAAATACAAAACGTCACAAAAACTAATGACGTCACAAAATACATAACGTCAAAAAAATAAATGACGTCACAAAATACATAACGTCACAAAAATAAATAACGTCACAAAATACATAACGTCAAAAAATACATAACGTCACAAAAATAAATGACGTCACAAAATAAATAAAGTCACAAAAATAAATGACGTCACAAAAAACATAACGTCACAAAAATAAATGACGTCACAAAATACATAACGTCACAAAATTAATTACGTCACAAAATACATAACGTCACAAAAATAAATGACGTCACAAAATATTTAACGACACAAAATTAAATGACGTCACAAAATAAATAAAGTCACAAAAATAAATGACGTCACAAACATTACTTACGTCACAAAATGCATAACGTCACAAAATATATAACGTCACAAAAATAAATGACGTCACAAAAATTAAGTACGTCACAAAATACATAGCGTCACAAAAATAAATAACGTCACAAAATACATAACGTCACAAAATACATAACGTCACAAAAATAAATGACGTCACAAAATACATAACGTCACAAAAATAAATGACGTCACAAAATACATAACGTCATAAAATACATAACGTCACAAAAAATGACGTCACAAAATACATAACGTCAAAAAAATAAATGACGTTACAAAATACATAACGTCACAAAAATAAATGACGTCACAAAATACATAACGTCACAAAAATAAATGACGTCAGAAAATACATAACGTCACAAAAAAAATGACGTCACAAAATACATAATGTCACAAAAATAAATGATGTCCCAAAATACATAACGTCACAAAAATAAATGACGTCACAAAATACATAACGTCACAAAAATAAATGACGTCAAAAAATACATAACGTCACAAAAATAAATGACGTCACAAACATAATGACGTCACAAAATACATATTGTCACAAAAATAAATGACGTCACAAAATACATAACGTCACAAAAATAAATGACGTCACAAAATACATAACGTCAAAAAAAATGACGTCACAAAATACATAACGTCATAAAAATAAATGACGTCACAAAAAAAAATTACTTCACAAAAAACATAACGTCACAAAAATAAATGACGTCACAAAATTCATAACGTCACAAAATATATTACGTCACAAAAATAAATGACGTCACAAAATACATAACGTCACAAAAATAAATAACGTCACAAAATACATAACGTCACAAAAATAAATGACGTCACAAAAATTAATTACGTCACAAATTACATAACGTCACAAAAATAAATGACGTCAAAAAATACAAAACCTCACAAAAATAAATGATGTCACAAAATACATAACGTCACAAAAATAAATGACGTAACAAAATACATAACGTCACATAAAATAAATGACGTCACAAAATACATAACGTCACAAAAATAAATGACGTCACAAAATACATAACGTCACAAAAATAAATGACGTCACAAAAATAAATAACGTCACAAAATACATAACGTCACAAAATACATAACGTCACAAAAATAAATGACGTCACAAAACACATAACGTCACAAAAATAAATGACGTCACAAAATACATAACGTCACAAAAATAAATGACGTCACAATAATAAATGACGTCACAAAATACATAACGTCACAAAAATAAATGACGTCACAAAATACATAACGTTACAAAAATAAATGACGTCACAAAATACATAACGTCACAAAAATAAATGACGTCACAAAATACATAACGTCACAAAAAATGACGTCACAAAATACATAACGTCACAAAAATAAATGACGTCACAAAATACATAACGTCACAAAAATAAATGACGTCACAAAATACATAACGACATAAAATACATAACGTCACAAAAAATGACGTCACAAAATACATAACGTCAAAAAAATAAATGACGTTACAAAATACATAACGTCACAAAAATAAATGACGTCACAAAATACATAACGTCACAAAAATAAATGACGTCAGAAAATACATAACGTCACAAAAAAAATGACGTCACAAAATACATAATGTCACAAAAATAAATGACGTCCCAAAATACATAACGTCACAAAAATAAATGACGTCACAAAATACATAACGTCACAAAAATAAATGACGTCAAAAAATACATAACGTCACAAACATAAATAACGTCACAAACATAATGACGTCACAAAATACATATTGTCACAAAAATAAATGACGTCACAAAATACATAACGTCACAAAAATAAATGACGTCACAAAATACATAACGTCAAAAAAAAATGACGTCACAAAATACATAACGTCATAAAAATAAATGACGTCACAAAAATTAATTACTTCACAAAATACATAACGTCACAAAAATAAATGACGTCACAAAATACATAGCGTCACAAAATATATTACGTCACAAAAATAAATGACGTCACAAAAATAAATGACGTCACAAAATACATAACGTCACAAAAATAAATAACGTCACAAAATACATAACGTCACAAAATACATAACTTCACAAAAATAAATGACGTCACAAAATAAATAAAGTCACAATAATAAATGACGTCACAAAATGCATAACGTCACAAAAATAAATGATGTCACAAAATACAAAACGTCACAAAAATAAATGACGTCATAAAATACATAACGTCACAAAAATAAATGACGTCACAAAAATTTATTACGTCACGAAAATAAATAACGTCACAAAATACATAACGTCACAAAATACATAGCGGCACAAAAATAAAAGACGTCACAAAGTACATAACGTCACAAAAATAAATGACGTCACAAAATACATAACGTCAAAAAAATAAATGACGTCACAAAATACATAACGTCACAAAAATAAATGACGTCACAAAATACATAACGTCACAAAAATAAATGACGTCACAAAATACATAACGTCACAAAAATAAATGACGTCACAAAATACATAACGTTACAAAAATAAATGACGTCACAAAATACATAACGTCACAAAAATAAATGACGTCCAAAATACATAACGTCACAAAATACATAACGTCACAAAATATATAACGTCACAAAAATAAATGACGTCACAAAAATTAATTAGGTCACAAAATACATAACGTCACAAAAATAAATAACGTCACAATAATAAATGACGTCACAAAATACATAACGTCACAAAAATAAATGACGTCACAAAATACATAACGTCACAAAAATAAATGACGTCACAAAAATTAATTACGTCACAAAATACATAACGTCACAAAATATATAACGTCACAAAAATAAATTACGTCACAAAAATAAATTAGGTCACAAAATACATAACGTCACAAAAATAAATAACGTCACAAAATACATAACGTCACAAAATACATAACGTCACAAAAATAAATGACGTCACGAAATACATAACGTTACAAAAATAAATGACGTCACAAAATATTTAACGACACAAAATTAAATGACGTCACAAAATACATATTTCATAAAATACATAACGTCACAAAAATAAATGACGTCACAAAATACATAACGTCACAAAAATAAATGACGTCACAAAATACATAACGTCACAAAAATAAATGACGTCACAAAATACATAAGGTCACAAAAACAAATGACGTCACAAAATACATAACGTCACAAAAATAAATGACGTCACAAAATACATAACGTCACAAAAATAAATGACGTCACAAAAATTAATTACGTCACAAAATACATAACGTCACAAAATATATAACGTCACAAAAATAAATGACGTCACAAAAATTAATTAAGTCACAAAATACATAACGTCACAAAAATAAATAACGTCACAAAATACATAACGTCACAAAATACATAACGTCACAAAAATAAATGACGTCACAAAATAAATAAAGTCACAAAAATAAATGACGTCACAAAATGCATAACGTCACAAAAATAAATGATGTCACAAAATACATAACGTCACAAAAATAAATGACGTCATAAAATACATAACGTCACAAAAATAAATGACGTCACAAAAATTTATTACGTCACGAAAATAAATAACGTCACAAAATACATAACGTCACAAAATACATAGCGGCACAAAAATAAAAGACGTCACAAAGTACATAACGTCACAAAAATAAATGACGTCACAAAATACATAACGTCAAAAAAATAAATGACGTCAAAAAATACATAACGTCACAAAAATAAATGACGTCACAAAATACATAACGTCACAAAAATAAATGACGTCAGAAAATACATAACGTCACAAAAAAAATGACGTCACAAAATACATAATGTCACAAAAATAAATGATGTCCCAAAATACATAACGTCACAAAAATAAATGACGTCACAAAATACATAACGTCACAAAAATAAATGACGTCAAAAAATACATAACGTCACAAAAATAAATGACGTCACAAACATAATGACGTCACAAAATACATATTGTCACAAAAATAAATGACGTCACAAAATACATAACGTCACAAAAATAAATGACGTCACAAAATACATAACGTCAAAAAAAATGACGTCACAAAATACATAACGTCATAAAAATAAATGACGTCACAAAAAATAATTACTTCACAAAATACATAACGTCACAAAAATAAATGACGTCACAAAATTCATAACGTCACAAAATATATTACGTCACAAAAATAAATGACGTCACAAAATACATAACGTCACAAAAATAAATAACGTCACAAAATACATAACGTCACAAAAATAAATGACGTCACAAAAATTAATTACGTCACAAATTACATAACGTCACAAAAATAAATGACGTCAAAAAATACAAAACCTCACAAAAATAAATGATGTCACAAAATACATAACGTCACAAAAATAAATGACGTAACAAAATACATAACGTCACATAAAATAAATGACGTCACAAAATACATAACGTCACAAAAATAAATGACGTCACAAAATACATAACGTCACAAAAATAAATGACGTCACAAAAATAAATAACGTCACAAAATACATAACGTCACAAAATACATAACGTCACAAAAATAAATGACGTCACAAAATACATAACGTCACAAAAGTAAGTGACGTCACAAAATACATAACGTCAAAAAAATAAATGACGTCACAAAACACATAACGTCACAAAAATAAATGACGTCACAAAATACATAACGTCACAAAAATAAATGACGTCACAATAATAAATGACGTCACAAAATACATAACGTCAAAAAAATAAATGACGTCACAAAACACATAACGTCACAAAAATAAATGACGTCACAAAATACATAACGTCACAAAAATAAATGACGTCACAAAATACATAACGTCACAAAAATAAATGACGTCAAAAAATACATAACGTCACAAAAATAAATGACGTCACAAAATACATAACGTCACAAAAATAAATGACGTCACAAAATACATAACGTCATAAAATACATAACGTCACAAAAAATGACGTCACAAAATACATAACGTCAAAAAAATAAATGACGTTACAAAATACATAACGTCACAAAAATAAATGACGTCACAAAATACATAACGTCACAAAAATAAATGACGTCAGAAAATACATAACGTCACAAAAAAAATGACGTCACAAAATACATAATGTCACAAAAATAAATGACGTCCCAAAATACATAACGTCACAAAAATAAATGACGTCACAAAATATATAACGTCACAAAAATAAATGACGTCAAAAAATACATAACGTCACAAAAATAAATGACGTCACAAACATAATGACGTCACAAAATACATATTGTCACAAAAATAAATGACGTCACAAAATACATAACGTCACAAAAATAAATGACGTCACAAAATACATAACGTCAAAAAAAAATGACGTCACAAAATACATAACGTCATAAAAATAAATGACGTCACAAAAATTAATTACTTCACAAAATACATAACGTCACAAAAATAAATGACGTCACAAAATACATAGCGTCACAAAATATATTACGTCACAAAAATAAATGACGTCACAAAAATAAATGACGTCACAAAATACATAACGTCACAAAAATAAATAATGTCACAAAATACATAACGTCACAAAATACATAACTTCACAAAAATAAATGACGTCACAAAATAAATAAAGTCACAAAAATAAATGACGTCACAAAATGCATAACGTCACAAAAATAAATGATGTCACAAAATACATAACGTCACAAAAATAAATGACGTCATAAAATACATAACGTCACAAAAATAAATGACTTCACAAAAATTTATTACGTCACGAAAATAAATAACGTCACAAAATACATAACGTCACAAAATACATAGCGGCACAAAAATAAAAGACGTCACAAAGTACATAACGTCACAAAAATAAATGACGTCACAAAATACATAACGTCAAAAAAATAAATGACGTCAAAAAAATACATAACGTCACAAAAATAAATGACGTCACAAAATACATAACGTCACAAAAATAAATGACGTCACAAAATACATAACGTCACAAAAATAAATGACGTCACAAAATACATAACGTTACAAAAATAAATGACGTCACAAAATACATAACGTCACAAAAATAAATGACGTCCAAAATACATAACGTCACAAAATACATAACGTCACAAAATATATAACGTCACAAAAATAAATGACGTCACAAAAATTAATTAGGTCACAAAATACATAACGTCACAAAAATAAATAACGTCACAATAATAAATGACGTCACAAAATACATAACGTCACAAAAATAAATGACGTCACAAAATACATAACGTCACAAAAATAAATGACGTCACAAAAATTAATTACGTCACAAAATACATAACGTCACAAAATATATAACGTCACAAAAATAAATTACGTCACAAAAATAAATTAGGTCACAAAATACATAACGTCACAAAAATAAATAACGTCACAAAAAACATAACGTCACAAAATACATAACGTCACAAAAATAAATGACGTCACGAAATACATAACGTTACAAAAATAAATGACGTCACTAAATATTTAACGACACAAAATTAAATGACGTCACAAAATACATATTTCATAAAATACATAACGTCACAAAAATAAATGACGTCACAAAATACATAACGTCACAAAAATAAATGACGTCACAAAATACATAACGTCACAAAAATAAATGACGTCACAAAATACATAAGGTCACAAAAACAAATGACGTCACAAAATACATAACGTCACAAAAATAAATGACGTCACAAAATACATAACGTCACAAAAATAAATGACGTCACAAAAATTAATTAAGTCACAAAATACATAACGTCACAAAAATAAATAACGTCACAAAATACATAACGTCACAAAATACATAACGTCACAAAAATAAATGACGTCACAAAATAAATAAAGTCACAAAAATAAATGACGTCACAAAATGCATAACGTCACAAAAATAAATGATGTCACAAAATACATAACGTCACAAAAATAAATGACGTCATAAAATACATAACGTCACAAAAATAAATGACGTCACAAAAATTTATTACGTCACGAAAATAAATAACGTCACAAAATACATAACGTCACAAAATACATAGCGGCACAAAAATAAAAGACGTCACAAAGTACATAACGTCACAAAAATAAATGACGTCACAAAATACATAACGTCAAAAAAATAAATGACGTCAAAAAAATACATAACGTCACAAAAATAAATGACGTCACAAAATACATAACGTCACAAAAATAAATGACGTCACAAAATACATAACGTCACAAAAATAAATGACGTCACAAAGTACATAACGTTTCAAAAATAAATGACGTCACAAAATATTTAACGACACAAAATTAAATGACGTCACAAAATACATATTTCATAAAATACATAACGTCACAAAAATAAATGACGTCACAAAATACATAACGTCACAAAAATAAATGACGTCACAAAATACATAACGTCACAAATATAAATGACGTCACAATAATAAATGACGTCACAAAATACATAACGTCACAAAAATAAATGACGTCACAAAATACATAACGTCACAAAAATAAATGACGTCACAAAAATTAATTACGTCACAAAATACATAACGTCACAAAATATATAACGTCACAAAAATAAATTACGTCACAAAAATAAATTAGGTCACAAAATACATAACGTCACAAAAATAAATAACGTCACAAAATACATAACGTCACAAAATACATAACGTCACAAAAATAAATGACATCACAAAATAAATAAAGTCACAAAAATAAATGACGTCACAAAATGCATAACGTCACAAAAATAAATGACGTCACGAAATACATAACGTTACAAAAATAAATGACGTCACAAAATATTTAACGACACAAAATTAAATGACGTCACAAAATACATATTTCATAAAATACATAACGTCACAAAAATAAATGACGTCACAAAATACATAACGTCACAAAAATAAATGACGTCACAAAATACATAACGTCACAAAAATAAATGACGTCACAAAATACATAACGTCACAAAAATAAATGACGTCACAAAATACATAAGGTCACAAAAACAAATGACGTCACAAAATACATAACGTCACAAAAATAAATGACGTCACAAAATACATAACGTCACAAAAATAAATGACGTCACAAAAATTAATTACGTCACAAAATACATAACATCACAAAATATATAACGTCACAAAAATAAATGACGTCACAAAAATTAATTAAGTCACAAAATACATAACGTCACAAAAATAAATAACGTCACAAAATACATAACGTCACAAAATACATAACGTCACAAAAATAAATGACGTCACAAAATAAATAAAGTCACAAAAATAAATGACGTCACAAAATGCATAACGTCACAAAAATAAATGATGTCACAAAATACATAACGTCACAAAAATAAATGACGTCATAAAATACATAACGTCACAAAAATAAATGACGTCACAAAAATTTATTACGTCACGAAAATAAATAACGTCACAAAATACATAACGTCACAAAATACATAGCGGCACAAAAATAAAAGACGTCACAAAGTACATAACGTCACAAAAATTAATGACGTCACAAAATACATAACGTCAAAAAATAAATGACGTCAAAAAATACATAACGTCACAAAAAAAAATGACGTCACAAAATTAATTACGTCACAAAATACATAACGTCACAAAAATAAATGACGTCACAAAATATTTAACGACACAAAATTAAATGACGTCACAAAATAAATAAAGTCACAAAAATAAATGACGTCACAAAAATTAATTACGTCACAAAATGCATAACGTCACAAAATATATAACGTCACAAAAATAAATGACGTCACAAAAATTAAGTACTTCACAAAATACATAGCGTCACAAAAATAAATGACGTCACAAAATACATAACGTTACAAAAATAAATGACGTCACAAAATACATAACGTCACAAAAATAAATGACGTCACAAAATTAATTACGTCACAAAATACATAACGTCACAAAAATAAATGACGTCACAAAATATTTAACGACACAAAATTAAATGACGTCACAAAATAAATAACGTTACAAAAATAAATGACGTCACAAAATACATAACGTCACAAAAATAAATGACGTCACAAAAATTAAGTACGTCACAAAATACATAGCGTCACAAAAATAAATAACGTCACAAAATACATAACGTCACAAAAATAAATGACGTCACAAAATAAATAAAGTCACAAAAATAAATGACGTCACAAAATACATAACGTCACAAAAATAAATGACGTCACAAAAATTAATTACGTCACAAAATACATAACGTCACAAAATATATAACGTCACAAAAATAAATGACGTCACAAAAATTAATTAAGTCACAAAATACACAACGTCACAAAAATAAATAACGTCACAAAATACATAACGTCACAAAATGCATAACGTCACAAAAATAAATGATGTCACAAAATACATAACGTCACAAAAATAAATGACGTCATAAAATACATAACGTCACAAAAATAAATGACGTCACAAAAATTTATTACGTCACGAAAATAAATAACGTCACAAAATACATAACGTCACAAAATACATAGCGGCACAAAAATAAAAGACGTCACAAAGTACATAACGTCACAAAAATAAATGACGTCACAAAATACATAACGTCAAAAAAATAAATGACGTCAAAAAAATACATAACGTAACAAAAATAAATGACGTCACAAAATACATAACGTCACAAAAATAAATGACGTCACAAAATACATAACGTCACAAAAATAAATGACGTCACAAAGTACATAACGTTTCAAAAATAAATGACGTCACAAAATATTTAACGACACAAAATTAAATGACGTCACAAAATACATATTTCATAAAATACATAACGTCACAAAAATAAATGACGTCACAAAATACATAACGTCACAATAATAAATGACGTCACAAAATACATAACGTCACAAAAATAAATGACGTCACAAAATACATAACGTCACAAAAATAAATGACGTCACAAAAATTAATTACGTCACAAAATACATAACGTCACAAAATATATAACGTCACAAAAATAAATTACGTCACAAAAATAAATTAGGTCACAAAATACATAACGTCACAAAAATAAATAACGTCACAAAATACATAACGTCACAAAATACATAACGTCACAAAAATAAATGACATCACAAAATAAATAAAGTCACAAAAATAAATGACGTCACAAAATGCATAACGTCACAAAAATAAATGACGTCACGAAATACATAACGTTACAAAAATAAATGACGTCACAAAATATTTAACGACACAAAATTAAATGACGTCACAAAATACATATTTCATAAAATACATAACGTCACAAAAATAAATGACGTCACAAAATACATAACGTCACAAAAATAAATGACGTCACAAAATACATAACGTCACAAAAATAAATGACGTCACAAAATACATAACGTCACAAAAATAAATGACGTCACAAAATACATAAGGTCACAAAAACAAATGACGTCACAAAATACATAACGTCACAAAAATAAATGACGTCACAAAATACATAACGTCACAAAAATAAATGACGTCACAAAAATTAATTACGTCACAAAATACATAACATCACAAAATATATAACGTCACAAAAATAAATGACGTCACAAAAATTAATTAAGTTACAAAATACATAACGTCACAAAAATAAATAACGTCACAAAATACATAACGTCACAAAATACATAACGTCACAAAAATAAATGACGTCACAAAATAAATAAAGTCACAAAAATAAATGACGTCACAAAATGCATAACGTCACAAAAATAAATGATGTCACAAAATACATAACGTCACAAAAATAAATGACGTCATAAAATACATAACGTCACAAAAATAAATGACGTCACAAAAATTTATTACGTCACGAAAATAAATAACGTCACAAAATACATAACGTCACAAAATACATAGCGGCACAAAAATAAAAGACGTCACAAAGTACATAACGTCACAAAAATTAATGACGTCACAAAATACATAACGTCAAAAAATAAATGACGTCAAAAAATACATAACGTCACAAAAATAAATGACGTCACAAAATTAATTACGTCACAAAATACATAACGTCACAAAAATAAATGACGTCACAAAATATTTAACGACACAAAATTAAATGACGTCACAAAATAAATAAAGTCACAAAAATAAATGACGTCACAAAAATTAATTACGTCACAAAATGCATAACGTCACAAAATATATAACGTCACAAAAATAAATGACGTCACAAAAATTAAGTACTTCACAAAATACATAGCGTCACAAAAATAAATGACGTCACAAAATACATAACGTTACAAAAATAAATGACGTCACAAAATACATAACGTCACAAAAATAAATGACGTCACAAAATTAATTACGTCACAAAATACATAACGTCACAAAAATAAATGACGTCACAAAATATTTAACGACACAAAATTAAATGACGTCACAAAATAAATAACGTTACAAAAATAAATGACGTCACAAAATACATAACGTCACAAAAATAAATGACGTCACAAAAATTAAGTACGTCACAAAATACATAGCGTCACAAAAATAAATAACGTCACAAAATACATAACGTCACAAAAATAAATGACGTCACAAAATAAATAAAGTCACAAAAATAAATGACGTCACAAAATACATAACGTTACAAAATTTAATGACGTCACAAAATACATAACGTCACAAAAATAAATGACGTCACAAAATACATAACGTCACAAAAATAAATGACGTCACAATAATAAATGACGTCACAAAATACATAACGTCACAAAAATAAATGACGTCACAAAATACATAACGTTACAAAAATAAATGACGTCACAAAATACATAACGTCACAAAAATAAATGACGTCACAAAATTAATTACGTCACAAAATACATAACGTCACAAAAATAAATGACGTCACAAAATATTTAACGACACAAAATTAAATGACGTCACAAAATAAATAAAGTCACAAAAATAAATGACGTCACAAAAATTAATTACGTCACAAAATGCATAACGTCACAAAATATATAACGTCACAAAAATAAATGACGTCACAAAAATTAAGTACGTCACAAAATACATAGCGTCACAAAAATAAATAACGTCACAAAATACATAACGTCACAAAAATAAATGACGTCACAAAATAAATAAAGTCACAAAAATAAATGACGTCACAAAATACATAACGTCACAAAATTTAATGACGTTACAAAATACATAACGTCACAAAAATAAATGACGTCACAAAATACATAACGTCACAAAAATAAATGACGTCACAAAATACATAACGTCATAAAATACATAACGTCACAAAAAATGACGTCACAAAATACATAACGTCAAAAAAATAAATGACGTTACAAAATACATAACGTCACAAAAATAAATGACGTCACAAAATACATAACGTCACAAAAATAAATGACGTCACAAAATACATAACGTCACAAAAAAAATGACGTCACAAAATACATAATGTCACAAAAATAAATGACGTCCCAAAATACATAACGTCACAAAAATAAATGACGTCACAAAATACATAACGTCACAAAAATAAATGACGTCACAAAATACATAACGTCACAAAAATAAATAACGTCACAAAATACATAACGTCACAAAATACATAACGTCACAAAAATAAATGACGTCACAAAATATTTAACGACACAAAATTAAATGACGTCACAAAATACATATTTCATAAAATACATAACGTCACAAAAATAAATGACGTCACAAAATACATAACGTCACAAAAATAAATGACGTCACAAAATACATAACTTCACAAATATAAATGACGTCAAAATAATAAATGACGTCACAAAATACATAACGTTACAAAAATAAATGACGTCACAAAATACATAACGTCACAAAAATAAATGACGTCACAAAAATTAATTACGTCACAAAATACATAACGTCACAAAATATATAACGTCACAAAAATAAATGACGTCACAAAAATTAATTAGGTCACAAAATACATAACGTCACAAAAAATAATAACGTCACAAACTACATAACGTCACAAAATACATAACGTCACAAAAATAAATGACGTCACAAAATACATAACGTCACAAAAAAATGACGTCACAAAATACATAATGTCACAAAAATAAATGACGTCCCAAAATACATAACGTCACAAAAATAAATGACGTCACAAAATACATAACGTCACAAAAATAAATGACGTCACAAAATACATAACGTCACAAAAATAAATAACGTCACAAAATACATAACGTCACAAAATACATAACGTCACAAAAATAAATGACGTCACAAAATATTTAACGACACAAAATTAAATGACGTCACAAAATACATATTTCATAAAATACATAACGTCACAAAAATAAATGACGTCACAAAATACATAACGTCACAAAAATAAATGACGTCACAAAATACATAACGTCACAAAAATAAACGACGTCACAAAATACATAAGGTCACAAAAACAAATGACGTCACAAAATACATAACGTCACAAAAATAAATGACGTCACAAAATACATAACGTCACAAAAATAAATGACGTCACAAAAATTAATTACGTCACAAAATACATAACGTCACAAAATATATAACGTCACAAAAATAAATGACGTCACAAAAATTAATTAAGTCACAAAATACATAACGTCACAAAAATAAATAACGTCACAAAATACATAACGTCACAAAATACATAACGTCACAAAAATAAATGACGTCACAAAATAAATAAAGTCACAAAAATAAATGACGTCACAAAATGCATAACTTCACAAAAATAAATGATGTCACAAAATACATAACGTCACAAAAAGAAATGACGTCATAAAATACATAACGTCACAAAAATAAATGACGTCACAAAAATTTATTACATCACGAAAATAAATAACGTCACAAAATACATAACGTCACAAAATACATAGCGGCACAAAAATAAAAGACGTCACAAAGTACATAACGTCACAAAAATTAATGACGTCACAAAATACATAACGTCAAAAAAATAAATGACGTCAAAAAATACATAACGTCACAAAAATAAATGACGTCACAAAATTAATTACGTCACAAAATACATAACGTCACAAAAATAAATGACGTCACAAAATATTTAACGACACAAAATTAAATGACGTCACAAAATAAATAAAGTCACAAAAATAAATGACGTCACAAAAATTAATTACGTCACAAAATGCATAACGTCACAAAATATATAACGTCACAAAAATAAATGACGTCACAAAAATTAAGTACGTCACAAAATACATAGCGTCAAAAAAATAAATAACGTCACAAAATACATGACGTCACAAAAATAAATGACGTCACAAAATAAATAAAGTCACAAAAATAAATGACGTCACAAAATACATAACGTCACAAAATTTAATGACGTCACAAAATACATAACGTCACAAAAATAAATGACGTCACAAAATACATAACGTCACAAAAATAAATGACGTCACAATAATAAATGACGTCACAAAATACATAACGTCACAAAAATAAATGACGTCACAAAATACATAACGTTACAAAATAAATGACGTCACAAAATACATAACGTCACAAAAATAAATGACGTCACAAAATACATAACGTCACAAAAATAAATGACGTCACAAAATACATAACTTCACAAATATAAATGACGTCAAAATAATAAATGACGTCACAAAATACATAACGTTACAAAAATAAATGACGTCACAAAATACATAACGTCACAAAAATAAATGACGTCACAAAAATTAATTACGTCACAAAATACATAACGTCACAAAATATATAACGTCACAAAAATAAATGACGTCACAAAAATTAATTAGGTCACAAAATACATAACGTCACAAAAAATAATAACGTCACAAACTACATAACGTCACAAAATACATAACGTCACAAAAATAAATGACGTCACAAAATACATAACGTCACAAAAAAATGACGTCACAAAATACATAATGTCACAAAAATAAATGACGTCCCAAAATACATAACGTCACAAAAATAAATGACGTCACAAAATACATAACGTCACAAAAATAAATGACGTCACAAAATACATAACGTCACAAAAATAAATAACGTCACAAAATACATAACGTCACAAAATACATAACGTCACAAAAATAAATGACGTCACAAAATATTTAACGACACAAAATTAAATGACGTCACAAAATACATATTTCATAAAATACATAACGTCACAAAAATAAATGACGTCACAAAATACATAACGTCACAAAAATAAATGACGTCACAAAATACATAACGTCACAAAAATAAACGACGTCACAAAATACATAAGGTCACAAAAACAAATGACGTCACAAAATACATAACGTCACAAAAATAAATGACGTCACAAAATACATAACGTCACAAAAATAAATGACGTCACAAAAATTAATTACGTCACAAAATACATAACGTCACAAAATATATAACGTCACAAAAATAAATGACGTCACAAAAATTAATTAAGTCACAAAATACATAACGTCACAAAAATAAATAACGTCACAAAATACATAACGTCACAAAATACATAACGTCACAAAAATAAATGACGTCACAAAATAAATAAAGTCACAAAAATAAATGACGTCACAAAATGCATAACTTCACAAAAATAAATGATGTCACAAAATACATAACGTCACAAAAAGAAATGACGTCATAAAATACATAACGTCACAAAAATAAATGACGTCACAAAAATTTATTACATCACGAAAATAAATAACGTCACAAAATACATAACGTCACAAAATACATAGCGGCACAAAAATAAAAGACGTCACAAAGTACATAACGTCACAAAAATTAATGACGTCACAAAATACATAACGTCAAAAAAATAAATGACGTCAAAAAATACATAACGTCACAAAAATAAATGACGTCACAAAATTAATTACGTCACAAAATACATAACGTCACAAAAATAAATGACGTCACAAAATATTTAACGACACAAAATTAAATGACGTCACAAAATAAATAAAGTCACAAAAATAAATGACGTCACAAAAATTAATTACGTCACAAAATGCATAACGTCACAAAATATATAACGTCACAAAAATAAATGACGTCACAAAAATTAAGTACGTCACAAAATACATAGCGTCAAAAAAATAAATAACGTCACAAAATACATGACGTCACAAAAATAAATGACGTCACAAAATAAATAAAGTCACAAAAATAAATGACGTCACAAAATACATAACGTCACAAAATTTAATGACGTCACAAAATACATAACGTCACAAAAATAAATGACGTCACAAAATACATAACGTCACAAAAATAAATGACGTCACAATAATAAATGACGTCACAAAATACATAACGTCACAAAAATAAATGACGTCACAAAATACATAACGTTACAAAATAAATGACGTCACAAAATACATAACGTCACAAAAATAAATGACGTCCAAAATACATAACGTCACAAAAAAATGACGTCACAAAATACATAACGTCACAAAAATAAATGACGTCAAAATATACATAACGTCACAAAAATAAATGACGTCACAAAATTAATTACGTCACAAAATACATAACGTCACAAAAATAAATGACGTCACAAAATATTTAACGACACAAAATTAAATGACGTCACAAAATAAATAAAGTCACAAAAATAAATGACGTCACAAAAATTAATTACGTCACAAAATGCATAACGTCACAAAATATATAACGTCACAAAAATAAATGACGTCACAAAAATTAAGTACGTCACAAAATACATAGCGTCACAAAAATAAATAACGTCACAAAATACATAACGTCACAAAAATAAATGACGTCACAAAATAAATAAAGTCACAAAAATTAATGACGTCACAAAATACATAACGTCACAAAATTTAATGACGTCACAAAATACATAACGTCACAAAAATAAATGACGTCACAAAATACATAACGTCATAAAATACATAACGTCACAAAAAATGACGTCACAAAATACATAACGTCAAAAAAATAAATGACGTTACAAAATACATAACGTCACAAAAATAAATGACGTCACAAACATAATGACGTCACAAAATACATATTGTCACAAAAATAAATGACGTCACAAAATACATAACGTCACAAAAATAAATGACGTCACAAAATACATAACGTCAAAAAAAATGACGTCACAAAATACATAACGTCATAAAAATAAATGACGTCACAAAAATTAATTACTTCACAAAATACATAACGTCACAAAAATAAATGACGTCACAAAATACATAACGTCACAAAATACATTACGTCACAAAAATAAATGACGTCACAAAATACATAACGTCACAAAAATAAATAACGTCACAAAATACATAACGTCACAAAAATAAATGACGTCACAAAAATTAATTACGTCACAAAATACATAACGTCACAAAAATAAATGACGTCAAAAAATACAGAACCTCACAAAAATAAATGATGTCACAAAATACATAACGTCACAAAAATAAATGACGTCACAAAATAAATAAAGTCACAAAAATAAATGACGTCACAAAAATTAATTACGTCACAAAATGCATAACGTCACAAAATATATAACGTCACAAAAATAAATGACGTCACAAAAATTAAGTACGTCACAAAATACATAGCGTCACAAAAATAAATAACGTCACAAAATACATAACGTCACAAAAATAAATGACGTCACAAAATAAATAAAGTCACAAAAATAAATGACGTCACAAAATATTTAACGACACAAAATTAAATGACGTCACAAAATACATAACGTCACAAAAATAAATGACGTCACAAAATACATAACGTCATAAAAAACATAACGTCACAAAAAATGACGTCACAAAATACATAACGTCAAAAAAATAAATGACGTTACAAAATACATAACGTCACAAAAATAAATGACGTCACAAAATACATAACGTCACAAAAATAAATGACGTCACAAAATACATAACGTCACAAAAAAAATGACGTCACAAAATACATAATGTCACAAAAATAAATGACGTCCCAAAATACATAACGTCAGAAAAATAAATGACGTCACAAAATACATAACGTCACAAAAATAAATGACGTCACAAAATACATAACGTCACAAAAATAAATAACGTCACAAAATACATAACGTCACAAAATACATAACGTCACAAAAATAAATGACGTCACAAAATATTTAACGACACAAAATTAAATGACGTCACAAAATACATATTTCATAAAATACATAACGTCACAAAAATAAATGACGTCACAAAATACATAACGTCACAAAATACATTACGTCACAAAAATAAATGACGTCACAAAATACATAACGTCACAAATATAAATGACGTCACAATAATAAATGACGTCACAAAATACATAACGTCACAAAAATAAATGACGTCACAAAATACATAACGTCACAAAAATAAATGACGTCACAAAAATTAATTACGTCACAAAATACATAACGTCACAAAATATATAACGTCACAAAAATAAATGACGTCACAAAAATTAATTAGGTCACAAAATACATAACGTCACAAAAATAAATAACGTCACAAAATACATAACGTCACAAAATACATAACGTCACAAAAATAAATGACGTCACAAAATAAATAAAGTCACAAAAATAAATGACGTCACAAAATGCATAACGTCACAAAAATAAATGACGTCACGAAATACATAACGTTACAAAAATAAATGACGTCACAAAATATTTAACGACACAAAATTAAATGACGTCACAAAATACATATTTCATAAAATACATAATGTCACAAAAATAAATGACGTCACAAAATACATAACGTCACAAAAATAAATGACGTCACAAAATACATAACGTCACAAAAATAAACGACGTCACAAAATACATAAGGTCACAAAAACAAATGACGTCACAAAATACATAACGTCACAAAAATAAATGACGTCACAAAATACATAACGTCACAAAAATAAATGACGTCACAAAAATTAATTACGTCATTAATTACATAACGTCACAAAATATATAACGTCACAAAAATAAATGACGTCACAAAAATTAATTAAGTCACAAAATACATAACGTCACAAAAATAAATAACGTCACAAAATACATAACGTCACAAAATACATAACGTCACAAAAATAAATGATGTCACAAAATACATAACGTCACAAAAATAAATGACGTCATAAAATACATAACGTCACAAAAATAAATGACGTCACAAAAATTTATTACATCACGAAAATAAATAACGTCACAAAATACATAACGTCACAAAATACATAGCGGCACAAAAATAAAAGACGTCACAAAGTACATAACGTCACAAAAATTAATGACGTCACAAAATACATAACGTCAAAAAAATAAATGACGTCAAAAAATACATAACGTCACAAAAATAAATGACGTCACAAAATTAATTACGTCACAAAATACATAACGTCACAAAAATAAATGACGTCACAAAATATTTAACGACACAAAATTAAATGACGTCACAAAATAAATAAAGTCACAAAAATAAATGACGTCACAAAAATTAATTACGTCACAAAATGCATAACGTCACAAAATATATAACGTCACAAAAATAAATGACGTCACAAAAATTAAGTACGTCACAAAATACATAGCGTCACAAAAATAAATAACGTCACAAAATACATACGTCACAAAAATAAATGACGTCACAAAATAAATAAAGTCACAAAAATAAATGACGTCACAAAATACATAACGTCACAAAATTTAATGACGTCACAAAATACATAACGTCACAAAAATAAATGACGTCACAAAATACATAACGTCACAAAAATAAATGACGTCACAATAATAAATGACGTCACAAAATACATAACGTCACAAAAATAAATGACGTCACAAAATACATAACGTTACAAAAATAAATGACGTCACAAAATACATAACGTCACAAAAATTAATGACGTCCAAAATACACAACGTCACAAAAAAATGACGTCACAAAATACATAACGTCACAAAAATAAATGACGTCAAAATATACATAACGTCACAAAAATAAATGACGTCACAAAATTAATTACGTCACAAAATACATAACGTCACAAAAATAAATGACGTCACAAAATATTTAACGACACAAAATTAAATGACGTCACAAAATAAATAAAGTCACAAAAATAAATGACGTCACAAAAATTAATTACGTCACAAAATGCATAACGTCACAAAATATATAACGTCAAAAAAATAAATGACGTCACAAAAATTAAGTACGTCACAAAATACATAGCGTCACAAAAATAAATAACGTCACAAAATACATAACGTCACAAAAATAAATAACGTCACAAAATAAATAAAGTCACAAAAATAAATGACGTCACAAAATACATAACGTCACAAAATTTAATGACGTCACAAAATACATAACGTCACAAAAATAAATGACGTCACAAAATACATAACGTCACAAAAATAAATGACGTCACAAAATACATAACGTCATAAAATACATAACGTCACAAAAAATGACGTCACAAAATACATAACGTCAAAAAAATAAATGACGTTACAAAATACATAACGTCACAAAAATAAATGACGTCACAAAATACATAACGTCACAAAAATAAATGACGTCACAAAATATTTAACGACACAAAATTAAATGACGTCACAAAATACATATTTCATAAAATACATAACGTCACAAAAATAAATGACGTCACAAAATACATAACGTCACAAAAATAAATGACGTCACAAAATACATAACGTCACAAAAATAAATGACGTCACAAAATACATAAGGTCACAAAAACAAATGACGTCACAAAATACATAACGTCAAAAAAATAAATGACGTCACAAAATACATAACGTCACAAAAATAAATGACGTCACAAAAATTAATTACGTCACAAAATACATAACGTCACAAAATATATAACGTCACAAAAATAAATGACGTCACAAAAATTAATTAAGTCACAAAATACATAACGTCACAAAAATAAATAACGTCACAAAATACATAACGTCACAAAATACATAACGTCACAAAAATAAATGACGTCACAAAATAAATAAAGTCACAAAAATAAATGACGTCACAAAATGCATAACGTCACAAAAATAAATGATGTCACAAAATACATAACGTCACAAAAATAAATGACGTCATAAAATACATAACGTCACAAAAATAAATGACGTCAAAAAAATTTATTACGTCACGAAAATAAATAACGTCACAAAATACATAACGTCACAAAATACATAGCGGCACAAAAATAAAAGACGTCACAAAGTACATAACGTCACAAAAATAAATGACGTCACAAAATACATAACGTCACAAAAATAAATGACGTCACAAAATACATAACGTCACAAAAATAAATGACGTCACAAAATACATAACGTTACAAAAATAAATGACGTCACAAAATATTTAACGACACAAAATTAAATGACGTCACAAAATACATATTTCATAAAATACATAACGTCACAAAAATAAATGACGTCACAAAATACATAACGTCACAAAAATAAATGACGTCACAAAATACATAACGTCACAAATATAAATGACGTCACAATAATAAATGACGTCACAAAATACATAACGTCACAAAAATAAATGACGTCACAAAATACATAACGTCACAAAAATAAATGACGTCACAAAAATTAATTACGTCACAAAATACATAACGTCACAAAATATATAACGTCACAAAAATAAATTACGTCACAAAAATAAATTAGGTCACAAAATACATAACGTCACAAAAATAAATAACGTCACAAAATACATAACGTCACAAAATACATAACGTCACAAAAATAAATGACATCACAAAATAAATAAAGTCACAAAAATAAATGACGTCACAAAATGCATAACGTCACAAAAATAAATGACGTCACGAAATACATAACGCTACAAAAATAAATGACGTCACAAAATATTTAACGACACAAAATTAAATGACGTCACAAAATACATATTTCATAAAATACATAACGTCACAAAAATAAATGACGTCACAAAATACATAACGTCACAAAAATAAATGACGTCACAAAATACATAACGTCACAAAAATAAATGACGTCACAAAATACATAACGTCACAAAAATAAATGACGTCACAAAATACATAAGGTCACAAAAACAAATGACGTCACAAAATACATAACGTCACAAAAATAAATGACGTCACAAAATACATAACGTCACAAAAATAAATGACGTCACAAAAATTAATTACGTCACAAAATACATAACATCACAAAATATATAACGTCACAAAAATAAATGACGTCACAAAAATTAATTAAGTCACAAAATACATAACGTCACAAAAATAAATAACGTCACAAAATACATAACGTCACAAAATACATAACGTCACAAAAATAAATGACGTCACAAAATAAATAAAGTCACAAAAATAAATGACGTCACAAAATGCATAACGTCACAAAAATAAATGATGTCACAAAATACATAACGTCAAAAAATAAATGACGTCATAAAATACATAACGTCACAAAAATAAATGACGTCACAAAAATTTATTACATCACGAAAATAAATAACGTCACAAAATACATAACGTCACAAAATACATAGCGGCACAAAAATAAAAGACGTCACAAAGTACATAACGTCACAAAAATTAATGACGTCACAAAATACATAACGTCAAAAAATAAATGACGTCAAAAAATACATAACGTCACAAAAATAAATGACGTCACAAAATTAATTACGTCACAAAATACATAACGTCACAAAAATAAATGACGTCACAAAATATTTAACGACACAAAATTAAATGACGTCACAAAATAAATAAAGTCACAAAAATAAAT
Source organism: Flexamia atlantica (assembly GCA_035578135.1). Classification (NCBI taxonomy): domain Eukaryota; kingdom Metazoa; phylum Arthropoda; class Insecta; order Hemiptera; family Cicadellidae; genus Flexamia; species Flexamia atlantica. Next base: position 192,442 of record JAQJVK010000131.1, on the reverse strand, counting down.
GACGTCACAAAAATTAATTACGTCACAAAATGCATAACGTCACAAAATATATAACGTCACAAAAATAAATGACGTCACAAAAATTAAGTACGTCACAAAATACATAGCGTCACAAAAATAAATGACGTCACAAAATACATAACGTTACAAAAATAAATGACGTCACAAAATACATAACGTCACAAAAATAAATGACGTCACAAAATTAATTACGTCACAAAATACATAACGTCACAAAAATAAATGACGTCACAAAATATTTAACGACACAAAATTAAATGACGTCACAAAATAAATAACGTTACAAAAATAAATGACGTCACAAAATACATAACGTCACAAAAATAAATGACGTCACAAAAATTAAGTACGTCACAAAATACATAGCGTCACAAAAATAAATAACGTCACAAAATACATAACGTCACAAAAATAAATGACGTCACAAAATAAATAAAGTCACAAAAATAAATGACGTCACAAAATACATAACGTTACAAAATTTAATGACGTCACAAAATACATAACGTCACAAAAATTAATGACGTCCAAAATACACAACGTCACAAAAAAATGACGTCACAAAATACATAACGTCACAAAAATAAATGACGTCAAAATATACATAACGTCACAAAAATAAATGACGTCACAAAATTAATTACGTCACAAAATACATAACGTCACAAAAATAAATGACGTCACAAAATATTTAACGACACAAAATTAAATGACGTCACAAAATAAATAAAGTCACAAAAATAAATGACGTCACAAAAATTAATTACGTCACAAAATGCATAACGTCACAAAATATATAACGTCAAAAAAATAAATGACGTCACAAAAATTAAGTACGTCACAAAATACATAGCGTCACAAAAATAAATAACGTCACAAAATACATAACGTCACAAAAATAAATAACGTCACAAAATAAATAAAGTCACAAAAATAAATGACGTCACAAAATACATAACGTCACAAAATTTAATGACGTCACAAAATACATAACGTCACAAAAATAAATGACGTCACAAAATACATAACGTCACAAAAATAAATGACGTCACAAAATACATAACGTCATAAAATACATAACGTCACAAAAAATGACGTCACAAAATACATAACGTCAAAAAAATAAATGACGTTACAAAATACATAACGTCACAAAAATAAATGACGTCACAAAATACATAACGTCACAAAAATAAATGACGTCACAAAATATTTAACGACACAAAATTAAATGACGTCACAAAATACATATTTCATAAAATACATAACGTCACAAAAATAAATGACGTCACAAAATACATAACGTCACAAAAATAAATGACGTCACAAAATACATAACGTCACAAAAATAAATGACGTCACAAAATACATAAGGTCACAAAAACAAATGACGTCACAAAATACATAACGTCAAAAAAATAAATGACGTCACAAAATACATAACGTCACAAAAATAAATGACGTCACAAAAATTAATTACGTCACAAAATACATAACGTCACAAAATATATAACGTCACAAAAATAAATGACGTCACAAAAATTAATTAAGTCACAAAATACATAACGTCACAAAAATAAATAACGTCACAAAATACATAACGTCACAAAATACATAACGTCACAAAAATAAATGACGTCACAAAATAAATAAAGTCACAAAAATAAATGACGTCACAAAATGCATAACGTCACAAAAATAAATGATGTCACAAAATACATAACGTCACAAAAATAAATGACGTCATAAAATACATAACGTCACAAAAATAAATGACGTCAAAAAAATTTATTACGTCACGAAAATAAATAACGTCACAAAATACATAACGTCACAAAATACATAGCGGCACAAAAATAAAAGACGTCACAAAGTACATAACGTCACAAAAATAAATGACGTCACAAAATACATAACGTCACAAAAATAAATGACGTCACAAAATACATAACGTCACAAAAATAAATGACGTCACAAAATACATAACGTTACAAAAATAAATGACGTCACAAAATATTTAACGACACAAAATTAAATGACGTCACAAAATACATATTTCATAAAATACATAACGTCACAAAAATAAATGACGTCACAAAATACATAACGTCACAAAAATAAATGACGTCACAAAATACATAACGTCACAAATATAAATGACGTCACAATAATAAATGACGTCACAAAATACATAACGTCACAAAAATAAATGACGTCACAAAATACATAACGTCACAAAAATAAATGACGTCACAAAAATTAATTACGTCACAAAATACATAACGTCACAAAATATATAACGTCACAAAAATAAATTACGTCACAAAAATAAATTAGGTCACAAAATACATAACGTCACAAAAATAAATAACGTCACAAAATACATAACGTCACAAAATACATAACGTCACAAAAATAAATGACATCACAAAATAAATAAAGTCACAAAAATAAATGACGTCACAAAATGCATAACGTCACAAAAATAAATGACGTCACGAAATACATAACGCTACAAAAATAAATGACGTCACAAAATATTTAACGACACAAAATTAAATGACGTCACAAAATACATATTTCATAAAATACATAACGTCACAAAAATAAATGACGTCACAAAATACATAACGTCACAAAAATAAATGACGTCACAAAATACATAACGTCACAAAAATAAATGACGTCACAAAATACATAACGTCACAAAAATAAATGACGTCACAAAATACATAAGGTCACAAAAACAAATGACGTCACAAAATACATAACGTCACAAAAATAAATGACGTCACAAAATACATAACGTCACAAAAATAAATGACGTCACAAAAATTAATTACGTCACAAAATACATAACATCACAAAATATATAACGTCACAAAAATAAATGACGTCACAAAAATTAATTAAGTCACAAAATACATAACGTCACAAAAATAAATAACGTCACAAAATACATAACGTCACAAAATACATAACGTCACAAAAATAAATGACGTCACAAAATAAATAAAGTCACAAAAATAAATGACGTCACAAAATGCATAACGTCACAAAAATAAATGATGTCACAAAATACATAACGTCAAAAAATAAATGACGTCATAAAATACATAACGTCACAAAAATAAATGACGTCACAAAAATTTATTACATCACGAAAATAAATAACGTCACAAAATACATAACGTCACAAAATACATAGCGGCACAAAAATAAAAGACGTCACAAAGTACATAACGTCACAAAAATTAATGACGTCACAAAATACATAACGTCAAAAAATAAATGACGTCAAAAAATACATAACGTCACAAAAATAAATGACGTCACAAAATTAATTACGTCACAAAATACATAACGTCACAAAAATAAATGACGTCACAAAATATTTAACGACACAAAATTAAATGACGTCACAAAATAAATAAAGTCACAAAAATAAATGACGTCACAAAAATTAATTACGTCACAAAATGCATAACGTCACAAAATATATAACGTCACAAAAATAAATGACGTCACAAAAATTAAGTACGTCACAAAATACATAGCGTCACAAAAATAAATGACGTCACAAAATACATAACGTTACAAAAATAAATGACGTCACAAAATACATAACGTCACAAAAATAAATGACGTCACAAAATTAATTACGTCACAAAATACATAACGTCACAAAAATAAATGACGTCACAAAATATTTAACGACACAAAATTAAATGACGTCACAAAATAAATAACGTTACAAAAATAAATGACGTCACAAAATACATAACGTCACAAAAATAAATGACGTCACAAAAATTAAGTACGTCACAAAATACATAGCGTCACAAAAATAAATAACGTCACAAAATACATAACGTCACAAAAATAAATGACGTCACAAAATAAATAAAGTCACAAAAATAAATGACGTCACAAAATACATAACGTTACAAAATTTAATGACGTCACAAAATACATAACGTCACAAAAATAAATGACGTCACAAAATACATAACGTCACAAAAATAAATGACGTCACAATAATAAATGACGTCACAAAATACATAACGTCACAAAAATAAATGACGTCACAAAATACATAACGTTACAAAAATAAATGACGTCACAAAATACATAACGTCACAAAAATAAATGACGTCACAAAATTAATTACGTCACAAAATACATAACGTCACAAAAATAAATGACGTCACAAAATATTTAACGACACAAAATTAAATGACGTCACAAAATAAATAAAGTCACAAAAATAAATGACGTCACAAAAATTAATTACGTCACAAAATGCATAACGTCACAAAATATATAACGTCACAAAAATAAATGACGTCACAAAAATTAAGTACGTCACAAAATACATAGCGTCACAAAAATAAATAACGTCACAAAATACATAACGTCACAAAAATAAATGACGTCACAAAATAAATAAAGTCACAAAAATAAATGACGTCACAAAATATATAACGTCACAAAATTTAATGACGTTACAAAATACATAACGTCACAAAAATAAATGACGTCACAAAATACATAACGTCACAAAAATAAATTACGTCACAAAATACATAACGTCATAAAATACATAACGTCACAAAAAATGACGTCACAAAATACATAACGTCAAAAAAATAAATGACGTTACAAAATACATAACGTCACAAAAATAAATGACGTCACAAAATACATAACGTCACAAAAATAAATGACGTCACAAAATACATAACGTCACAAAAAAAATGACGTCACAAAATACATAATGTCACAAAAATAAATGACGTCCCAAAATACATAACGTCACAAAAATAAATGACGTCACAAAATACATAACGTCACAAAAATAAATGACGTCACAAAATACATAACGTCACAAAAATAAATAACGTCACAAAATACATAACGTCACAAAATACATAACGTCACAAAAATAAATGACGTCACAAAATATTTAACGACACAAAATTAAATGACGTCACAAAATACATATTTCATAAAATACATAACGTCACAAAAATAAATGACGTCACAAAATACATAACGTCACAAAAATAAATGACGTCACAAAATACATAACTTCACAAATATAAATGACGTCACAATAATAAATGACGTCACAAAATACATAACGTCACAAAAATAAATGACGTCACAAAATACATAACGTCACAAAAATAAATGACGTCACAAAAATTAATTACGTCACAAAATACATAACGTCACAAAATATATAACGTCACAAAAATAAATGACGTCACAAAAATTAATTAGGTCACAAAATACATAACGTCACAAAAATAAATAACGTCACAAAATACATAACGTCACAAAATACATAACGTCACAAAAATAAATGACGTCACAAAATACATAACGTCACAAAAAAAATGACGTCACAAAATACATAATGTCACAAAAATAAATGACGTCCCAAAATACATAACGTCACAAAAATAAATGACGTCACAAAATACATAACGTCACAAAAATAAATGACGTCACAAAATACATAACGTCACAAAAATAAATAACGTCACAAAATACATAACGTCACAAAATACATAACGTCACAAAAATAAATGACGTCACAAAATATTTAACGACACAAAATTAAATGACGTCACAAAATACATATTTCATAAAATACATAACGTCACAAAAATAAATGACGTCACAAAATACATAACGTCACAAAAATAAATGACGTCACAAAATACATAACTTCACAAATATAAATGACGTCACAATAATAAATGACGTCACAAAATACATAACGTCACAAAAATAAATGACGTCACAAAATACATAACGTCACAAAAATAAATGACGTCACAAAAATTAATTACGTCACAAAATACATAACGTCACAAAATATATAACGTCACAAAAATAAATGACGTCACAAAAATTAATTAGGTCACAAAATACATAACGTCACAAAAATAAATAACGTCACAAAATACATAACGTCACAAAATACATAACGTCACAAAAATAAATGACGTCACAAAATAAATAAAGTCACAAAAATAAATGACGTCACAAAATGCATAACTTCACAATAATAAATGATGTCACAAAATACATAACGTCACAAAAAGAAATGACGTCATAAAATACATAACGTCACAAAAATAAATGACGTCACAAAAATTTATTACATCACGAAAATAAATAACGTCACAAAATACATAACGTCACAAAATACATAGCGGCACAAAAATAAAAGACGTCACAAAGTACATAACGTCACAAAAATTAATGACGTCACAAAATACATAACGTCAAAAAAATAAATGACGTCAAAAAATACATAACGTCACAAAAATAAATGACGTCACAAAATTAATTACGTCACAAAATACATAACGTCACAAAAATAAATGACGTCACAAAATATTTAACGACACAAAATTAAATGACGTCACAAAATAAATAAAGTCACAAAAATAAATGACGTCACAAAAATTAATTACGTCACAAAATGCATAACGTCACAAAATATATAACGTCACAAAACTAAATGACGTCACAAAAATTAAGTACGTCACAAAATACATAGCGTCAAAAAAATAAATAACGTCACAAAATACATGACGTCACAAAAATAAATGACGTCACAAAATAAATAAAGTCACAAAAATAAATGACGTCACAAAATACATAACGTCACAAAATTTAATGACGTTACAAAATACATAACGTCACAAAAATAAATGACGTCACAAAATACATAACGTCACAAAAATAAATGAAGTCACAAAATACATAACGTCATAAAATACATAACGTCACAAAAAATGACGTCACAAAATACATAACGTCAAAAAAATAAATGACGTTACAAAATACATAACGTCACAAAAATAAATGACGTCACAAAATACATAACGTCACAAAAATAAATGACGTCACAAAATACATAACGTCACAAAAAAAATGACGTCACAAAATACATAATGTCACAAAAATAAATGACGTCCCAAAATACATAACGTCACAAAAATAAATGACGTCACAAAATACATAACGTCACAAAAATAAATGACGTCACAAAATACATAACGTCACAAAAATAAATAACGTCACAAAATACATAACGTCATAAAATACATAACGTCACAAAAATAAATGACGTCACAAAATATTTAACGACACAAAATTAAATGACGTCACAAAATACATATTTCATAAAATACATAACGTCACAAAAATAAATGACGTCACAAAATACATAACGTCACAAAAATAAATGACGTCACAAAATACATAACTTCACAAATATAAATGACGTCACAATAATAAATGACGTCACAAAATACATAACGTCACAAAAATAAATGACGCCACAAAATACATAACGTCACAAAAATAAATGACGTCACAAAAATTAATTACGTCACAAAATACATAACGTCACAAAATATATAACGTCACAAAAATAAATGACGTCACAAAAATTAATTAGATCACAAAATACATAACGTCACAAAAATAAATAACGTCACAAAATACATAACGTCACAAAATACATAACGTCACAAAAATAAATGACGTCACAAAATACATAACGTCACAAAAAAAATGACGTCACAAAATACATAATGTCACAAAAATAAATGACGTCCCAAAATACATAACGTCACAAAAATAAATGACGTCACAAAATACATAACGTCACAAAAATAAATGACGTCACAAAATACATAACGTCACAAAAATAAATAACGTCACAAAATACATAACGTCACAAAATACATAACGTCACAAAAATAAATGACGTCACAAAATATTTAACGACACAAAATTAAATGACGTCACAAAATACATATTTCATAAAATACATAACGTCACAAAAATAAATGACGTCACAAAATACATAACGTCACAAAAATAAATGACGTCACAAAATACATAACGTCACAAAAATAAACGACGTCACAAAATACATAAGGTCACAAAAACAAATGACGTCACAAAATACATAACGTCACAAAAATAAATGACGTCACAAAATACATAACGTCACAAAAATAAATGACGTCACAAAAATTAATTACGTCACAAAATACATAACGTCACAAAATATATAACGTCACAAAAATAAATGACGTCACAAAAATTAATTAAGTCACAAAATACATAACGTCACAAAAATAAATGACGTCACAAAATAAATAAAGTCACAAAAATAAATGACGTCACAAAATGCATAACTTCACAAAAATAAATGATGTCACAAAATACATAACGTCACAAAAAGAAATGACGTCATAAAATACATAACGTCACAAAAATAAATGACGTCACAAAAATTTATTACATCACGAAAATAAATAACGTCACAAAATACATAACGTCACAAAATACATAGCGGCACAAAAATAAAAGACGTCACAAAGTACATAACGTCACAAAAATTAATGACGTCACAAAATACATAAAGTCAAAAAAATAAATGACGTCAAAAAATACGTAACGTCACAAAAATAAATGACGTCACAAAATTAATTACGTCACAAAATACATAACGTCACAAAAATAAATGACGTCACAAAATATTTAACGACACAAAATTAAATGACGTCACAAAATAAATAAAGTCACAAAAATAAATGACGTCACAAAAATTAATTACGTCACAAAATGCATAACGTCACAAAATATATAACGTCACAAAAATAAATGACGTCACAAAAATTAAGTACGTCACAAAATACATAGCGTCAAAAAAATAAATAACGTCACAAAATACATGACGTCACAAAAATAAATGACGTCACAAAATAAATAAAGTCACAAAAATAAATGACGTCACAAAATACATAACGTCACAAAATTTAATGACGTCACAAAATACATAACGTCACAAAAATAAATGACGTCACAAAATACATAACGTCACAAAAATAAATGACGTCACAATAATAAATGACGTCACAAAATACATAACGTCACAAAAATAAATGACGTCACAAAATACATAACGTTACAAAAATAAATGACGTCACAAAATACATAACGTCACAAAAATAAATGACGTCCAAAATACATAACGTCACAAAAAAATGACGTCACAAAATACATAACGTCACAAAAATAAATGACGTCAAAATATACATAACGTCACAAAAATAAATGACGTCACAAAATTAATTACGTCACAAAATACATAACGTCACAAAAATAAATGACGTCACAAAATATTTAACGACACTAAATTAAATGACGTCACAAAATACATATTTCATAAAATACATAACGTCACAAAAATAAATGACGTCACAAAATACATAACGTCACAAAAATAAATGACGTCACAAAATACATAACGTCACAAATATAAATGACGTCACAATAATAAATGACGTCACAAAATACATAACGTCACAAAAATAAATGACGTCACAAAATACATAACGTCACAAAAATAAATGACGTCACAAAAATTAATTTTGTCACAAAATACATAACGTCACAAAATATATAACGTCACAAAAATAAATTACGTCACAAAAATAAATTAGGTCACAAAATACATAACGTCACAAAAATAAATAACGTCACAAAATACATAACGTCACAAAATACATAACGTCACAAAATACATAACGTCACAAAAATAAATGACATCACAAAATAAATAAAGTCACAAAAATAAATGACGTCACAAAATGCATAACGTCACAAAAATAAATGACGTCACGAAATACATAACGTTACAAAAATAAATGACGTCACAAAATATTTAACGACACAAAATTAAATGACGTCACAAAATACATATTTCATAAAATACATAACGTCACAAAAATAAATGACGTCACAAAATACATAACGTCACAAAAATAAATGACGTCACAAAATACATAACGTCACAAAAATAAATGACGTCACAAAATACATAACGTCACAAAAATAAATGACGTCACAAAATACATAAGGTCACAAAAACAAATGACGTCACAAAATACATAACGTCACAAAAATAAATGACGTCACAAAATACATAACGTCACAAAAATAAATGACGTCACAAAAATTAATTACGTCACAAAATACATAACATCACAAAATATATAACGTCACAAAAATAAATGACGTCACAAAAATTAATTAAGTCACAAAATACATAACGTCACAAAAATAAATAACGTCACAAAATACATAACGTCACAAAATACATAACGTCACAAAAATAAATGACGTCACAAAATAAATAAAGTCACAAAAATAAATGACGTCACAAAATGCATAACGTCACAAAAATAAATGATGTCACAAAATACATAACGTCACAAAAATAAATGACGTCGTAAAATACATAACGTCACAAAAATAAATGACGTCACAAAAATTTATTACGTCACGAAAATAAATAACGTCACAAAATACATAACGTCACAAAATACATAGCGGCACAAAAATAAAAGACGTCACAAAGTACATAACGTCACAAAAATTAATGACGTCACAAAATACATAACGTCAAAAAATAAATGACGTCAAAAAATACATAACGTCACAAAAATAAATGACGTCACAAAATTAATTACGTCACAAAATACATAACGTCACAAAAATAAATGACGTCACAAAATATTTAACGACACAAAATTAAATGACGTCACAAAATAAATAAAGTCACAAAAATAAATGACGTCACAAAAATTAATTACGTCACAAAATGCATAACGTCACAAAATATATAACGTCACAAAAATAAATGACGTCACAAAAATTAAGTACGTCACAAAATACATAGCGTCACAAAAATAAATGACGTCACAAAATACATAACGTTACAAAAATAAATGACGTCACAAAATACATAACGTCACAAAAATAAATGACGTCACAAAATTAATTACGTCACAAAATACATAACGTCACAAAAATAAATGACGTCACAAAATATTTAACGACACAAAATTAAATGACGTCACAAAATAAATAACGTTACAAAAATAAATGACGTCACAAAATACATAACGTCACAAAAATAAATGACGTCACAAAAATTAAGTACGTCACAAAATACATAGCGTCACAAAAATAAATAACGTCACAAAATACATAACGTCACAAAAATAAATGACGTCACAAAATAAATAAAGTCACAAAAATAAATGACGTCACAAAATACATAACGTTACAAAATTTAATGACGTCACAAAATACATAACGTCACAAAAATAAATGACGTCACAAAATACATAACGTCACAAAAATAAATGACGTCACAATAATAAATGACGTCACAAAATACATAACGTCACAAAAATAAATGACGTCACAAAATACATAACGTTACAAAAATAAATGACGTCACAAAATACATAACGTCACAAAAATAAATGACGTCACAAAATTAATTACGTCACAAAATACATAACGTCACAAAAATAAATGACGTCACAAAATATTTAACGACACAAAATTAAATGACGTCACAAAATAAATAAAGTCACAAAAATAAATGACGTCACAAAAATTAATTACGTCACAAAATGCATAACGTCACAAAATATATAACGTCACAAAAATAAATGACGTCACAAAAATTAAGTACGTCACAAAATACATAGCGTCACAAAAATAAATAACGTCACAAAATACATAACGTCACAAAAATAAATGACGTCACAAAATAAATAAAGTCACAAAAATAAATGACGTCACAAAATACATAACGTCACAAAATTTAATGACGTTACAAAATATATAACGTCACAAAAATAAATGACGTCACAAAATACATAACGTCATAAAATACATAACGTCACAAAAAATGACGTCACAAAATACATAACGTCAAAAAAATAAATGACGTTACAAAATACATAACGTCACAAAAATAAATGACGTCACAAAATACATAACGTCACAAAAATAAATGACGTCACAAAATACATAACGTCACAAAAAAAATGACGTCACAAAATACATAATGTCACAAAAATAAATGACGTCCCAAAATACATAACGTCACAAAAATAAATGACGTCACAAAATACATAACGCCACAAAAATAAATGACGTCACAAAATACATAACGTCACAAAAATAAATAACGTCACAAAATACATAACGTCACAAAATACACAACGTCACAAAAATAAATGACGTCACAAAATATTTAACGACACAAAATTAAATGACGTCACAAAATACATATTTCATAAAATACATAACGTCACAAAAATAAATGACGTCACAAAATACATAACGTCACAAAAATAAATGACGTCACAAAATACATAACTTCACAAATATAAATGACGTCACAATAATAAATGACGTCACAAAATACATAACGTCACAAAAATAAATGACGTCACAAAATACATAACGTCACAAAAATAAATGACGTCACAAAAATTAATTACGTCACAAAATACATAACGTCACAAAATATATAACGTCACAAAAATAAATGACGTCACAAAAATTAATTAGGTCACAAAATACATAACGTCACAAAAATAAATAACGTCACAAAATACATAACGTCACAAAATACATAACGTCACAAAAATAAATGACGTCACAAAATACATAACGTCACAAAAAAAATGACGTCACAAAATACATAATGTCACAAAAATAAATGACGTCCCAAAATACATAACGTCACAAAAATAAATGACGTCACAAAATACATAACGTCACAAAAATAAATGACGTCACAAAATACATAACGTCACAAAAATAAATAACGTCACAAAATACATAACGTCACAAAATACATAACGTCACAAAAATAAATGACGTCACAAAATATTTAACGACACAAAATTAAATGACGTCACAAAATACATATTTCATAAAATACATAACGTCACAAAAATAAATGACGTCACAAAATACATAACGTCACAAAAATAAATGACGTCACAAAATACATAACGTCACAAAAATAAACGACGTCACAAAATACATAAGGTCACAAAAACAAATGACGTCACAAAATACATAGCGTCACAAAAATAAATGACGTCACAAAATACATAACGTCACAAAAATAAATGACGTCACAAAAATTGATTACGTCACAAAATACATAACGTCACAAAATATATAACGTCACAAAAATAAATGACGTCACAAAAATTAATTAAGTCACAAAATACATAACGTCACAAAAATAAATAACGTCACAAAATACATAACGTCACAAAATACATAACGTCACAAAAATAAATGACGTCACAAAATAAATAAAGTCACAAAAATAAATGACGTCACAAAATGCATAACTTCACAAAAATAAATGATGTCACAAAATACATAACGTCACAAAAAGAAATGACGTCATAAAATACATAACGTCACAAAAATAAATGACGTCACTAAAATTTATTACATCACGAAAATAAATAACGTCACAAAATACATAACGTCACAAAATACATAGCGGCACAAAAATAAAAGACGTCACAAAGTACATAACGTCACAAAAATTAATGACGTCACAAAATACATAACGTCAAAAAAATAAATGACGTCAAAAAATACATAACGTCACAAAAATAAATGACGTCACAAAATTAATTACGTCACAAAATACATAACGTCACAAAAATAAATGACGTCACAAAATATTTAACGACACAAAATTAAATGACGTCACAAAATAAATAAAGTCAAAAAAATAAATGACGTCACAAAAATTAATTACGTCACAAAATGCATAACGTCACAAAATATATAACGTCACAAAAATAAATGACGTCACAAAAATTAAGTACGTCACAAAATACATAGCGTCAAAAAAATAAATAACGTCACAAAATACATGACGTCACAAAAATAAATGACGTCACAAAATAAATAAAGTCACAAAAATAAATGACGTCACAAAATACATAACGTCACAAAATTTAATGACGTCACAAAATACATAACGTCACAAAAATAAATGACGTCACAAAATACATAACGTCACAAAAATAAATGACGTCACAATAATAAATGACGTCACAAAATACATAACGTCACAAAAATAAATGACGTCACAAAATACATAACGTTACAAAAATAAATGACGTCACAAAATACATAACGTCACAAAAATAAATGACGTCCAAAATACATAACGTCACAAAAAAATGACGTCACAAAATACATAACGTCACAAAAATAAATGACGTCAAAATATACATAACGTTACAAAAATAAATGACGTCACAAAATTAATTACGTCACAAAATACATAACGTCACAAAAATAAATGACGTCACAAAATATTTAACGACACAAAATTAAATGACGTCACAAAATAAATAAAGTCACAAAAATAAATGACGTCACAAAAATTAATTACGTCACAAAATGCATAACGTCACAAAATATATAACGTCACAAAAATAAATGACGTCACAAAAATTAAGTACGTCACAAAATACATAGCGTCACAAAAATAAATAACGTCACAAAATACATAACGTCACAAAAATAAATGACGTCACAAAATAAATAAAGTCACAAAAATAAATGACGTCACAAAATACATAACGTCACAAAATTTAATGACGTCACAAAATACATAACGTCACAAAAATAAATGACGTCACAAAATACATAACGTCACAAATATAAATGACGTCACAAAATACATAACGTCATAAAATACATAACGTCACAAAAAATGACGTCACAAAATACGTAACGTCAAAAAAATAAATGACGTTACAAAATACATAACGTCACAAAAATAAATGACGTCACATAATACATAACGTCACAAAAATAAATGACGTCACAAAATACATAACGTCACAAAAAAATGACGTCACAAAATACATAATGTCACAAAAATAAATGACGTCCCAAAATACATAACGTCACAAAAATAAATGACGTCACAAAATACATAACGTCGCAAAAATAAATGACGTCACAAAATACATAACGTCACAAAAATAAATGACGTCACAAACATAATGACGTCACAAAATACATATTGTCACAAAAATAAATGACGTCACAAAATACATAACGTCACAAAAATAAATGACGTCACAAAATACATAACGACAAAAAAAATGACGTCACAAAATACATAACGTCATAAAAATAAATGACGTCACAAAAATTAATTACTTCACAAAATAAATAACGTCACAAAAATAAATGACGTCACAAAATACATAACGTCACAAAATACATTACGTCACAAAAATAAATGACGTCACAAAATACATAACGTCACAAAAATAAATAACGTCACAAAATACATAACGTCACAAAAATAAATGACGTCACAAAAATTAATTACGTCACAAAATACATAACGTCACAAAAATAAATGACGTCAAAAAATACAGAACCTCACAAAAATAAATGATGTCACAAAATACATAACGTCACAAAAATAAATGACGTCACAAAATAAATAAAGTCACAAAAATAAATGACGTCACAAAAATTAATTACGTCACAAAATGCATAACGTCACAAAATATATAACGTCACAAAAATAAATGACGTCACAAAAATTAAGTACGTCACAAAATACATAGCGTCACAAAAATAAATAACGTCACAAAATACATAACGTCACAAAAATAAATGACGTCACAAAATAAATAAAGTCACAAAAATAAATGACGTCACAAAATATTTAACGACACAAAATTAAATGACGTCACAAAATACATAACGTCACAAAAATAAATGACGTCACAAAATACATAACGTCATAAAATACATAACGTCACAAAAAATGACGTCACAAAATACATAACGTCAAAAAAATAAATGACGTTACAAAATACATAACGTCACAAAAATAAATGACGTCACAAAATACATAACGTCACAAAAATAAATGACGTCACAAAATACATAACGTCACAAAAAAAATGACGTCACAAAATACATAATGTCACAAAAATAAATGACGTCCCAAAATACATAACGTCACAAAAATAAATGACGTCACAAAATACATAACGTCACAAAAATAAATGACGTCACAAAATACATAACGTCACAAAAATAAATAACGTCACAAAATACATAACGTCACAAAATACATAACGTCACAAAAAAAATGACGTCACAAAATATTTAACGACACAAAATTAAATGACGTCACAAAATACATATTTCATAAAATACATAACGTCACAAAAATAAATGACGTCACAAAATACATAACGTCACAAAAATAAATGACGTCACAAAATACATAACGTCACAAATATAAATGACGTCACAATAATAAATGACGTCACAAAATACATAACGTCACAAAAATAAATGACGTCACAAAATACATAACGTCACAAAAATAAATGACGTCACAAAAATTAATTACGTCACAAAATACATAACGTCACAAAATATATAACGTCACAAAAATAAATGACGTCACAAAAATTAATTAGGTCACAAAATACATAACGTCACAAAAATAAATAACGTCACAAAATACATAACGTCACAAAATACATAACGTCACAAAAATAAATGACGTCACAAAATAAATAAAGTCACAAAAATAAATGACGTCACAAAATGCATAACGTCACAAAAATAAATGACGTCACGAAATACATAACGTTACAAAAATAAATGACGTCACAAAATATTTAACGACACAAAATTAAATGACGTCACAAAATACATATTTCATAAAATACATAACGTCACAAAAATAAATGACGTCACAAAATACATAACGTCACAAAAATAAATGACGTCACAAAATACATAACGTCACAAAAATAAACGACGTCACAAAATACATAAGGTCACAAAAACAAATGACGTCATAAAATACATAACGTCACAAAAATAAATGACGTCACAAAATACATAACGTCACAAAAATAAATGACGTCACAAAAATTAATTACGTCATTAATTACATAACGTCACAAAATATATAACGTCACAAAAATAAATGACGTCACAAAAATTAATTAAGTCACAAAATACATAACGTCACAAAAATAAATAACGTCACAAAATACATAACGTCACAAAATACATAACGTCACAAAAATAAATGACGTCACAAAATAAATAAAGTCACAAAAATAAATGACGTCACAAAATGCATAACGTCACAAAAATAAATGATGTCACAAAATACATAACGTCACAAAAATAAATGACGTCATAAAATACATAACGTCACAAAAATAAATGACGTCACAAAAATTTATTACATCACGAAAATAAATAACGTCACAAAATACATAACGTCACAAAATA
Source organism: Flexamia atlantica (assembly GCA_035578135.1). Classification (NCBI taxonomy): domain Eukaryota; kingdom Metazoa; phylum Arthropoda; class Insecta; order Hemiptera; family Cicadellidae; genus Flexamia; species Flexamia atlantica. Next base: position 175,180 of record JAQJVK010000131.1, on the reverse strand, counting down.
CATAGCGGCACAAAAATAAAAGACGTCACAAAGTACATAACGTCACAAAAATTAATGACGTCACAAAATACATAACGTCAAAAAAATAAATGACGTCAAAAAATACATAACGTCACAAAAATAAATGACGTCACAAAATTAATTAAGTCACAAAATACATAACGTCACAAAAATAAATGACGTCACAAAATATTTAACGACACAAAATTAAATGACGTCACAAAATAAATAAAGTCACAAAAATAAATGACGTCACAAAAATTAATTACGTCACAAAATGCATAACGTCACAAAATATATAACGTCACAAAAATAAATGACGTCACAAAAATTAAGTACGTCACAAAATACATAGCGTCACAAAAATTAAGTACGTCACAAAATACATAGCGTCACAAAAATAAATAACGTCACAAAATACATAACGTCACAAAAATAAATGACGTCACAAAATAAATAAAGTCACAAAAATAAATGACGTCACAAAATACATAACGTCACAAAATTTAATGACGTCACAAAATACATAACGTCACAAAAATAAATGACGTCACAAAATACATAACGTCACAAATATAAATGACGTCACAAAATACATAACATCATAAAATACATAACGTCACAAAAAATGACGTCACAAAATACGTAACGTCAAAAAAATAAATGACGTTACAAAATACATAACGTCACAAAAATAAATGACGTCACAAAATACATAACGTCACAAAAATAAATGACGTCACAAAATACATAACGTCACAAAAAAATGACGTCACAAAATACATAATGTCACAAAAATAAATGACGTCCCAAAATACATAACGTCACAAAAATAAATGACGTCACAAAATACATAACGTCGCAAAAATAAATGACGTCACAAAATACATAACGTCACAAAAATAAATGACGTCACAAACATAATGACGTCACAAAATACATATTGTCACAAAAATAAATGACGTCACAAAATACATAACGTCACAAAAATAAATGACGTCACAAAATACATAACGACAAAAAAAATGACGTCACAAAATACATAACGTCATAAAAATAAATGACGTCACAAAAATTAATTACTTCACAAAATACATAACGTCACAAAAATAAATGACGTCACAAAATACATAACGTCACAAAATACATTACGTCACAAATATAAATGACGTCACAAAATACATAACGTCACAAAAATAAATAACGTCACAAAATACATAACGTCACAAAAATAAATGACGTCACAAAAATTAATTACGTCACAAAATACATAACGTCACAAAAATAAATGACGTCAAAAAATACAGAACCTCACAAAAATAAATGATGTCACAAAATACATAACGTCACAAAAATAAATGACGTCACAAAATAAATAAAGTCACAAAAATAAATGACGTCACAAAAATTAATTACGTCACAAAATGCATAACGTCACAAAATATATAACGTCACAAAAATAAATGACGTCACAAAAATTAAGTACGTCACAAAATACATAGCGTCACAAAAATAAATAACGTCACAAAATACATAACGTCACAAAAATAAATGACGTCACAAAATAAATAAAGTCACAAAAATAAATGACGTCACAAAATATTTAACGACACAAAATTAAATGACGTCACAAAATACATAACGTCACAAAAATAAATGACGTCACAAAATACATAACGTCATAAAATACATAACGTCACAAAAAATGACGTCACAAAATACATAACGTCAAAAAAATAAATGACGTTACAAAATACATAACGTCACAAAAATAAATGACGTCACAAAATACATAACGTCACAAAAATAAATTACGTCACAAAATACATAACGTCACAAAAAAAATGACGTCACAAAATACATAATGTCACAAAAATAAATGACGTCCCAAAATACATAACGTCACAAAAATAAATGACGTCACAAAATACATAACGTCACAAAAATAAATGACGTCACAAAATACATAACGTCACAAAAATAAATAACGTCACAAAATACATAACGTCACAAAATACATAACGTCACAAAAATAAATGACGTCACAAAATATTTAACGACACAAAATTAAATGACGTCACAAAATACATATTTCATAAAATACATAACGTCACAAAAATAAATGACGTCACAAAATACATAACGTCACAAAAATAAATGACGTCACAAAATACATAACGTCACAAATATAAATGACGTCACAATAATAAATGACGTCACAAAATACATAACGTCACAAAAATAAATGACGTCACAAAATACATAACGTCACAAAAATAAATGACGTCACAAAAATTAATTACGTCACAAAATACATAACGTCACAAAATATATAACGTCACAAAAATAAATGACGTCACAAAAATTAATTAGGTCACAAAATACATAACGTCACAAAAATAAATAACGTCACAAAATACATAACGTCACAAAATACATAACGTCACAAAAATAAATGACGTCACAAAATAAATAAAGTCACAAAAATAAATGACGTCACAAAATGCATAACGTCACAAAAATAAATGACGTCACGAAATACATAACGTTACAAAAATAAATGACGTCACAAAATATTTAACGACACAAAATTAAATGACGTCACAAAATACATATTTCATAAAATACATAACGTCACAAAAATAAATGACGTCACAAAATACATAACGTCACAAAAATAAATGACGTCACAAAATACATAACGTCACAAAAATAAACGACGTCACAAAATACATAAGGTCACAAAAACAAATGACGTCATAAAATACATAACGTCACAAAAATAAATGACGTCACAAAATACATAACGTCACAAAAATAAATGACGTCACAAAAATTAATTACGTCATTAATTACATAACGTCACAAAATATATAACGTCACAAAAATAAATGACGTCACAAAAATTAATTAAGTCACAAAATACATAACGTCACAAAAGTAAATAACGTCACAAAATACATAACGTCACAAAATACATAACGTCACAAAAATAAATGACGTCACAAAATAAATAAAGTCACAAAAATAAATGACGTCACAAAATGCATAACGTCACAAAAATAAATGATGTCACAAAATACATAACGTCACAAAAATAAATGACGTCATAAAATACATAACGTCACAAAAATAAATGACGTCACAAAAATTTATTACATCACGAAAATAAATAACGTCACAAAATACATAACGTCACAAAATACATAGCGGCACAAAAATAAAAGACGTCACAAAGTACATAACGTCACAAAAATTAATGACGTCACAAAATACATAACGTCAAAAAAAAATGACGTCAAAAAATACATAACGTCACAAAAATAAATGACGTCACAAAATTAATTAAGTCACAAAATACATAACGTCACAAAAATAAATGACGTCACAAAATATTTAACGACACAAAATTAAATGACGTCACAAAATAAATAAAGTCACAAAAATAAATGACGTCACAAAAATTAATTACGTCACAAAATGCATAACGTCACAAAATATATAACGTCACAAAAATAAATGACGTCACAAAAATTAAGTACGTCACAAAATACATAGCGTCACAAAAATAAATAACGTCACAAAATACATGACGTCACAAAAATAAATGACGTCACAAAATAAATAAAGTCACAAAAATAAATGACGTCACAAAATACATAACGTCACAAAATTTAATGACGTCACAAAATACATAACGTCACAAAAATAAATGACGTCACAAAAATTAATTACTTCACAAAATACATAACGTCACAAAAATAAATGACGTCACAAAATACATAACGTCACAAAATACATTACGTCACAAAAATAAATGACGTCACAAAATACATAACGTCACAAAAATAAATGACGTCACAAAATACATAACGTCACAAAAATAAATGACGTCACAAAAATTAATTACGTCACAAAATACATAACGTCACAAAAATAAATGACGTCACAAAAATTAATTACATCACAAAATACATAACGTCACAAAAAATAAATGACGTCACAAAATACATAACGTCACAAAATACATTACGTCACAAAAATAAATGACGTCACAAAATACATAACGTCACAAAAATAAATGACGTCACAAAATACATAACGTCACAAAAATAAATGACGTCACAAAAATTAATTACGTCACAAAATACAAAACGTCACAAAAATAAATGACGTCACAAAAATTAATTACGTCACAAAATACATAAAGTCACAAAAATAAATGACGTCAAAAAATACATAACCCCACAAAAATAAATGATGTCACAAAATACATAACGTCACAAAAATAAATGACGTCACAAAATACATAACGTCACAAAAATAAATGACGTCACATAATACATAACGTCACAAAAATAAATGACGTCAAAAAATACATAACCTCACAAAAATAAATGACGTCACAAAATACATAACGTCATAAAAATAAATGACGTCACAAAAATTAATTACGTCACAAAATACATAAAGTCACAAAAATAAATGACATCAAAAAATACATAACCCCACAAAAATAAATGATGTCACAAAATACATAACGTCACAAAAATAAATGACGTCACAAAATACATAACGTCACAAAAATAAATGACGTCACAAAATATATAACGTCACAAAAATAAATGACGTCACAAAAATTAAGTACGTCACAAAATACATAGCGTCACAAAAATAAATAACGTCACAAAATACATGACGTCACAAAAATAAATGACGTCACAAAATAAATTAAGTCACAAAAATAAATGACGTCACAAAATACATAACGTCACAAAATTTAATGACGTCACAAAATACATAACGTCACAAAAATAAATGACGTCACAAAAATTAATTACTTCACAAAATACATAACGTCACAAAAATAAATGACGTCACAAAATACATAACGTCACAAAATACATTACGTCACAAAAATAAATGACGTCACAAAATACATAACGTCACAAAAATAAATGACGTCACAAAATACATAACGTCACAAAAATAAATGACGTCACAAAAATTAATTACGTCACAAAATACATAACGTCACAAAAATAAATGACGTCACAAAAATTAATTACATCACAAAATACATAACGTCACAAAAAATAAATGACGTCACAAAATACATAACGTCACAAAATACATTACGTCACAAAAATAAATGACGTCACAAAATACATAACGTCACAAAAATAAATGACGTCACAAAATACATAACGTCACAAAAATAAATGACGTCACAAAAATTAATTACGTCACAAAATACAAAACGTCACAAAAATAAATGACGTCACAAAAATTAATTACGTCACAAAATACATAAAGTCACAAAAATAAATGACGTCAAAAAATACATAACCCCACAAAAATAAATGATGTCACAAAATACATAACGTCACAAAAATAAATGACGTCACAAAATACATAACGTCACAAAAATAAATGACGTCACATAATACATAACGTCACAAAAATAAATGACGTCAAAAAATACATAACCTCACAAAAATAAATGACGTCACAAAATACATAACGTCATAAAAATAAATGACGTCACAAAAATTAATTACGTCACAAAATACATAAAGTCACAAAAATAAATGACGTCAAAAAATACATAACCCCACAAAAATAAATGATGTCACAAAATACATAACGTCACAAAAATAAATGACGTCACAAAATACATAACGTCACAAAAATAAATGACGTCACATAATACATAACGTCACAAAAATAAATGACGTCAAAAAATACATAACGTCACAAAAATAAATGACGTCACAAAATACATAACGTTACAAAAATAAATGACGTCACAAAATATTTAACGACACAAAATTAAATGACGTCACAAAATACATATTTCATAAAATACATAACGTCACAAAAATAAATGACGTCACAAAATAAATAAAGTCACAAAAATAAATGACATCACAAAATACATAACGTCACAAAAATAAATGACGTCACAAAATACATAACGTCACAAAAATTAATGACGTCACAAAAATTAATTACGTCACAAAATACATAACGTCACAAAAATTAATTACGTCAAAAAATACATAACCTCACAAAAATAAATGACGTCACAAAATACATAACGTCACAAAAATAAATGACGTCACAAAATACATAACGTCACAAAAATAAATGACGTCACAAAATACATAACGTCATAAAAATAAATGACGTCACAAAAATTAATTACTTCACAAAATACATAACGTCACAAAAATAAATGACGTCACAAAATACATAACGTCACAAAATACATTACGTCACAAAAATAATTGACGTCACAATTTACATAACGTCACAAAAATAAATGACGTCACAAAATACATAACGTCACAAAAATAAATGACGTCACAAAAATTAATTACGTCACAAAATACATAACGTCACAAAAATAAATGACGTCACAAAAATTAATTACGTCACAAAATACATAACGTCACAAAAATAAATGATGTCACAAAATACATAACGTTACAAAAATAAATGACGTCACAAAATAAATAAAGTCACAAAAATAAATGACGTCACAAAATACATAAAGTCACAAAAATAAATGACGTCACAAAATACATAACGTCACAAAAATAAATGACGTCACAAAATACATAACGTCACAAAAATAAATGAGGTCAAAAAATACATAACGTCACAAAAATAAATGACGTCACAAAAATAAATGATGTCACAAAATACATAACGTCACAAAAATAAATGACGTCACAAAATACATAACGTCACAAAAATAAATGATGTCACAAAATACATAACATCACAAAAATAAATGACGTCACAAAATACATAACGTCATAAAAATAAATGACGTCACAAAAATTAATTACTTCACAAAATACATAACGTCACAAAAATAAATGACGTCACAAAATACATAACGTCACAAAATACATTACGTCACAAAAATAAATGACGTCAAAAAATACATAACCCCACAAAAATAAATGATGTCACAAAATACATAACGTCACAAAAATAAATGACGTCACAAAATACATAACGTCACAAAAATAAATGACGTCACATAATACATAACGTCACAAAAATAAATGACGTCAAAAAATACATAACGTCACAAAAATAAATGGAGTCACAAAATACATAACGTTACAAAAATAAATGACGTCACAAAATATTTAACGACACAAAATTAAATGACGTCACAAAATACATATTTCATAAAATACATAACGTCACAAAAATAAATGACGTCACAAAATAAATAAAGTCACAAAAATAAATGACATCACAAAATACATAACGTCACAAAAATAAATGACGTCACAAAATACATAACGTCACAAAAATTAATGACGTCACAAAAATTAATTACGTCACAAAATACATAACGTCACAAAAATTAATTACGTCAAAAAATACATAACCTCACAAAAATAAATGACGTCACAAAATACATAACGTCACAAAAATAAATGACGTCACAAAATACATAACGTCACAAAAATAAATGACGTCACAAAATACATAACGTCATAAAAATAAATGACGTCACAAAAATTAATTACTTCACAAAATACATAACGTCACAAAAATAAATGACGTCACAAAATACATAACGTCACAAAATACATTACGTCACAAAAATAATTGACGTCACAATTTACATAACGTCACAAAAATAAATGACGTCACAAAATACATAACGTCACAAAAATAAATGACGTCACAAAAATTAATTACGTCACAAAATACATAACGTCACAAAAATAAATGACGTCACAAAAATTAATTACGTCACAAAATACATAACGTCACAAAAATAAATGATGTCACAAAATACATAACGTTACAAAAATAAATGACGTCACAAAATAAATAAAGTCACAAAAATAAATGACGTCACAAAATACATAAAGTCACAAAAATAAATGACGTCACAAAATACATAACGTCACAAAAATAAATGACGTCACAAAATACATAACGTCACAAAAATAAATGAGGTCAAAAAATACATAACGTCACAAAAATAAATGACGTCACAAAAATAAATGATGTCACAAAATACATAACGTCACAAAAATAAATGACGTCACAAAATACATAACGTCACAAAAATAAATGATGTCACAAAATACATAACATCACAAAAATAAATGACGTCACAAAATACATAACGTCATAAAAATAAATGACGTCACAAAAATTAATTACTTCACAAAATACATAACGTCACAAAAATAAATGACGTCACAAAATACATAACGTCACAAAATACATTACGTCACAAAAATAAATGACGTCACAAAATACATAACGTCACAAAAATAAATGACGTCACAAAATACATAACGTCACAAAAATAAATGACGTCACAAAAATTAATTACGTCACAAAATACATAACGTCACAAAAATAAATGACGTCAAAAAATACATAACCTCACAAAAATAAATGATGTCACAAAATACATAACGTCACAAAAATAAATGATGTCACAAAATACATAACGTTACAAAAATAAATGACGTCACAAAATAAATAAAGTCTCAAAAATAAATGACGTCACAAAATACATAACGTCACAAAAATAAATGACGTCAAAAAATACATAACCTCACAAAAATAAATGATGTCACAAAATACATAACGTCACAAAAATAAATGACGTCACAAAATACATAACGTCACAAAAATAAATGACGTCACAAAATACATAACGTCACAAAAATAAATGACGTCACAAAAAAAATAACGTCAAAAAAATAAATGACGTCACAAAATACATAACCTCACAAAAATAAATGATGTCACAAAATACATAACGTCACAAAAATAAATGATGTCACAAAATACATAACGTTACAAAAATAAATGACGTCACAAAATAAATAAAGTCTCAAAAATAAATGACGTCACAAAATACATTACGTCACAAAAATAAATGACGTCACAAAATACATAACGTCACAAAAATAAATGACGTCACAAAATACATAACGTCACAAAAATAAATGACGTCACAAAATACATAACGTCACAAAAATAAATGACGTCACAAAAAAAATAACGTCAAAAAAATAAATGACGTCACAAAATACATAACGTCACAAAAATAAATGACGTCAAAAAATACATAACGTCACAAAAATAAATCACGTCACAATAATAAATGACGTCACAAAATACATAACGTCACAAAAATAAATGACGTCACAAAATACATAACGTTACAAAAATAAATGACGTCACAAAATACATAACGTCACAAAAATAAATGACGTCACAAAATACATAACGTCACAAAAAATGACGTCTCAAAATACATAACGTCACAAAAATAAATGACGTTACAAAAAACATAATGTCACAAAAATAAATGACGTCACAAAATACATAACGTCACAAAAATAAATGACGTCACAAAATACATAACGTCACAAAAGTAAATGACGTCACAAAATACATAACGTCACAAAAACAAATGGTGTCACAAAATACATAACGTCACAAAAATAAATGACGTCACAAAATACATAACGTCACAAAAATAAATGACGTCACAAAAATTAATTACGTCACAAAATACATAACGTCACAAAATATATAACGTCACAAAAATAAATGACGTCACAAAAATTAATTACGTCACAAAATACATAACGTCACAAAAATAAATAACGTCACAAAATACATAACGTCACAAAAATAAATGACGTCACTAAATACATAACGTCACAAAAATAAATGACATCACAAAATACATAACGTCACAAAATACATAACGTTACAAAAATAAATGACGTCACAAAATAAATAATGTCAAAAAAATAAATGACGTCACAAAATACATAACGTCACAAAAATTAATTACGTCGAAAAATACATAACCTCACAAAAATAAATGACGTCACAAAATACATAACGTCACAAAAATAAATGACGTCACAAAATACATAACGTCACAAAAATAAATGACGTCACAAAATACATAACGTCACAAAAATAAATGACGTCACAAAAATTAATGACGTCACAAAATACATAACGTCACAAAAATAAATGACGTCAGAAAAATTAATTACGTCACAAAATACATAACGTCACAAAAATAAATGACGTCAAAAAATACATGACCTGACAAAAATAAATGATGTCACAAAATACATAACGTCACAAAAATAAATGACGTCACAAAATACATAACGTCACAAAAATAAATGACGTCACAAAATACATAACGTCACAAAAATAAATGACGTCACAAAAATTAATTACGTCACAAAATACATAACGTCACAAAATATATAACGTCACAAAAATAAATGACGTCACAAAAATTAATTACGTCACAAAATACATAACGTCACAAAAATAAATAACGTCACAAAATACATAACGTCACAAAATACATAACGTTACAAATATAAATGACGTCACAAAATAAATAAAGTCACAAAAATAAATGACGTCACAAAATACATAACGTCACAAAAAAAAGGATGTCACAAAATACATAACGTCACAAAAATAAATGACGTCACAAAATACATAACGTCACAAAAATAAATGACGTCACAAAATACATAACGTCACAAAAATAAATGATGTCACAAAATACATAACGTCACAAAAATAAATGACGTCACAAAATACATAACGTCATAAAAATAAATGACGTCACAAAAATTAATTACTTCACAAAATACATAACGTCACAAAAATAAATGACGTCACAAAATACATAACGTCACAAAATACATTACGTCCCAAAAATAAATAACGTCACAAAATACATAACGTCACAAAAATAAATGACGTCACAAAATACATAACGTCACAAAAATAAATGACGTCACAAAAATTAATTACGTCACAAAATACATAACGTCACAAAAATAAATGACGTCAAAAAATACATAACCTCAAAAAATGAATGATGTCACAAAATACATAATGTCACAAAAATAAATGACGTCACAAAATACATAACGTCACAAAAATAAATGACGTAACAAAATACATAACGTCACAAAAATAAATGACGTCACAAAATACATAACGTCACGAAAAATGACGTCTCAAAATACATAACGTCACAAAAATAAATGACGTCACAAAATACATAACGTCACAAAAATAAATGACGTTACAAAAAACATAACGTCACAAAAATAAATGACGTCACAAAATACATAACGTCACAAAAATAAATGACGTCACAAAATACATAACGTCACAAAAATAAATGACGTCACAAAATACATAACGTCACCAAATACATTACGTCACAAAAATAAATGACGTCACAAAATAAATAAAGTCACAAAAATAAATGACGTCACAAAATACATAACGTCACAAAAATTAATGACGTCACAAAAATTAATTACGTCACAAAATACATAACGTCACAAAAATTAATTACGTCAAAAAATACATAACCTCACAAAAATAAATGACGTCACAAAATACATAACGTCACAAAAATAAATGACGTCACAAAATACATTACGTCACAAAAATAAATGACGTCACAAAATACATCACGTCATAAAAATAATTGACGTCACAAAAATTAATTACTTCACAAAATACATAACGTCACAAAAATACATTACGTCACAAAATACATAACGTCACAAAATACATTACGTCACAAAAATAAATGACGTCACAAAATACATAACGTCACAAAAATAAATGACGTCACAAAATACATAACGTCACAAAAATTAATGTCGTCACAAAAATTAATTACGTCACAAAATACATAACGTCACAAAAATAAATGACGTCACAAAAATTAATTACGTCACAAAATACATAACGTCACAAAAATAAATGACGTCAAAAAATACATAACCTCACAAAAATAAATGATGTCACAAAATACATAACGTTACAAAAATAAATGACGTCACAAAATAAATAAAGTCACAAAAATAAATGACGTCACAAAATACATAAAGTCACAAAAATAAATGACGTCACAAAATACATAACGTCACAAAAATAAATGACGTCACAATATACATAACGTCACAAAAATTAATGACGTCACAAAAATTAATTACGTCACAAAAATTAATTACGTCACAAAATACATAACGTCACAAAAATTAATTACGTCAAAAAATACATAACCTTACAAAAATAAATGACGTCACAAAATACATAACGTCACAAAAATAAATGACGTCAAAAAATACATAACGTCACAAAAATAAATGACGTCACAAAATACATAACGTCACAAAAATAAATGATGTCACAAAATACATAACGTCACAAAAATAAATGACGTCACAAAATACATAACGTCATTAAAATAAATAACGTCACAAAAATTAATTACTTCACAAAATACATAACGTCACAAAAATAAATGACGTCACAAAATACATAACGTCACAAAATACATTACGTCACAAAAATAAATGACGTCACAAAATACATAACGTCACAAAAATAAATGACGTCAAAAAATACATAACGTCACAAAAATAAATGACGTCACAAAAATTAATTACGTCACAAAATACATAACGTCACAAAAAAAATGACGTCAAAAAATACATAACCTCACAAAAATAAATGATGTCACAAAATACATAACGTCACAAAAATAAATGACGTCACAAAATATATAACGTCACAAAAATAAATGACGTCACAAAATACATAACGTCACAAAAATAAATGACGTCACAAAAATAAATAACGTCACAAAATACATAACGTCACAAAATACATAACGTCACAAAAATAAATGACGTCACAAAAAAAACGTCAAAAAATAAATGACGTCACAAAATACATAACGTCACAAAAATAAATGACGTCAAAAAATACATAACGTCACAAAAATAAATGACGTCACAATAATAAATGACGTCACAAAATACATAACGTCACAAAAATAAATGACGTCACAAAATACATAACGTTACAAAAATAAATGACGTCACAAAATACATAACGTCACAAAAATAAATGACGTCACAAAATACATAACGTCACAAAAATAAATGACGTCACAAAATACATAACGTCACAAAAATAAATGACGTCACAAAATACATAACGTCACAAAAACAAATAGCGTCACAAAATACATAACGTCAAAAAAATAAATGACGTCACAAAACACATAACGTCACAAAAATAAATGACGTCACAAAAATTAATTACGTCACATAATACATAACGTCACAAAATATATAACGTCACAAAAATAAATGACGTCACAAAAATTAATTACGTCACAAAATACATAACGTCACAAAAATAAATGACGTCACAAAATACATAACGTCACAAAAAATGACGTCACAAAATACATAACGTCACAAAAATAAATGACGTCACAAAATAAATAAAGTCACAAAAATAAATGACGTCACAAAATACATAACGTCACAAAAATAAATGACGTCACAAAATACATAACGTCACAAAAATTAATGACGTCACAAAAATTAATTACGTCACAAAATACATAACGTCACAAAAATTAATTACGTCAAAAAATACATAACCTCACAAAAATAAATGACGTCACAAAATACATAACGTCACAAAAATAAATGACGTCACAAAATACATAACGTCACAAAAATAAATGACGTCACAAAATACATAACGTCATGAAAATAAATGACGTCACAAAAATTAATTACTTCACAAAATACATAACGTCACAAAAATAAATGACGTCACAAAATACATAACGTCACAAAATACATTACGTCACAAAAATTAATGACGTCACAAAATACATAACGTCACAAAAATAAATGACGTCACAAAATACATAACGTCACAAAAATAAATGACGTCACAAAATACATAACGTCACAAAAATAAATGACGTCACAAAAATTAATTACGTCACAAAATACATAACGTCACAAAAATAAATAACGTCACAAAATACATAACGTCACAAAGTACATAACGTCACAAAAATAAATGACGTCACAAAATAAATAAAGTCACAAAAATAAATGACGTCACAAAATAAATAACGTCACAAAAATAAATGACGTCACAAAATACATAACGTCACAAAAATTAATGACGTCACAAAATACATAACGTCACAAAAATAAATGACGTCACAAAATACATAACGTCATAAAAATAAATGACGTCACAAAAATTAATTACTTCACAAAATACATAACGTCACAAAAATAAATGACGTCACAAAATACATAACGTCACAAAATACATTACGTCACAAAAATAAATGACGTCACAAAATACATTACGTCACAAAAATAAATGTCGTCACAAAAATTAATGACGTCACAAAATACATAACGTCACAAAAATAAATGACGTCAGAAAAATTAATTACGTCACAAAATACATAACGTCACAAAAATAATGACGTCAAAAAATACATGACCTGACAAAAATAAATGATGTCACAAAATACATAACGTCACAAAAATAAATGACGTCACAAAATACATAACGTCACAAAAATAAATGACGTCACAAAATACATAACGTCACAAAAATAAATGACGTCACAAAAATTAATTACGTCACAAAATACATAACGTCACAAAATATATAACGTCACAAAAATAAATGACGTCACAAAAATTAATTACGTCACAAAATACATAACGTCACAAAAATAAATAACGTCACAAAATACATAACGTCACAAAATACATAACGTTACAAAAATAAATGACGTCACAATATAAATAAAGTCACAAAAATAAATGACGTCACAAAATACATAACGTCACAAAAAAAAGGATGTCACAAAATACATAACGTCACAAAAATAAATGACGTCACAAAATACATAACGTCACAAAAATAAATGACGTCACAAAATACATAACGTCACAAAAATAAATGATGTCACAAAATACATAACGTCACAAAAATAAATGACGTCACAAAATACATAACGTCATAAAAATAAATGACGTCACAAAAATTAATTACTTCACAAAATACATAACGTCACAAAAATAAATGACGTCACAAAATACATAACGTCACAAAATACATTACGTCCCAAAAATAAATGACGTCACAAAATACATAACGTCACAAAAATAAACGACGTCACAAAATACATAACGTCACAAAAATAAATGACGTCACAAAAATTAATTACGTCACAAAATACATAACGTCACAAAAATAAACGACGTCACAAAATACATAACGTCACAAAAATAAATGACGTCACAAAAATTAATTACGTCACAAAATACATAACGTCATAAAAATAAATGACGTCACAAAAATTAATTACTTCACAAAATACATAACGTCACAAAAATACATTACGTCACAAAATACATAACGTCACAAAATACATTACGTCACAAAAATAAATGACGTCACAAAATACATAACGTCACAAAAATAAATGACGTCACAAAATACATAACGTCACAAAAATAAATGTCGTCACAAAAATTAATTACGTCACAAAATACATAACGTCACAAAAATAAATGACGTCACAAAAATTAATTACGTCACAAAATACATAACGTCACAAAAATAAATGACGTCAAAAAATACATAACCTCACAAAAATAAATGATGTCACAAAATACATAACGTTACAAAAATAAATGACGTCACAAAATAAATAAAGTCACAAAAATAAATGACGTCACAAAATACATAAAGTCACAAAAATAAATGACGTCACAAAATACATAACGTCACAAAAATAAATGATGTCACAAAATACATAACGTCACAAAAATAAATGACGTCACAAAATACATAAAGTCACAAAAATAAATGACGTCACAATATACATAACGTCACAAAAATTAATGACGTCACAAAAATTAATTACGTCACAAAATACATAACGTCACAAAAATTAATTACGTCAAAAAATACATAACCTTACAAAAATAAATGACGTCACAAAATACATAACGTCACAAAAATAAATGACGTCAAAAAATACATAACGTCACAAAAATAAATGACGTCACAAAATACATAACGTCACAAAAATAAATGATGTCACAAAATACATAACGTCACAAAAATAAATGACGTCACAAAATACATAACGTCATTAAAATAAATGACGTCACAAAAATTAATTACTTCACAAAATACATAACGTCACAAAAATAAATGACGTCACAAAATACATAACGTCACAAAATACATTACGTCACAAAAATAAATGACGTCACAAAATACATAACGTCACAAAAATAAATGACGTCAAAAAATACATAACGTCACAAAAATAAATGACGTCACAAAAATTAATTACGTCACAAAATACATAACGTCACAAAAATAAATGACGTCAAAAAATACATAACCTCACAAAAATAAATGATGTCACAAAATACATAACGTCACAAAAATAAATGACGTCACAAAATACATAACGTCACAAACATAAATGACGTCACAAAATACATAACGTCACAAAAATAAATGACGTCACAAAAATAAATAACGTCACAAAATACATAACGTCACAAAATACATAACGTCACAAAAATAAATGACGTCACAAAAAAAAACGTCAAAAAAATAAATGACGTCACAAAATACATAACGTCACAAAAATAAATGACGTCAAAAAATACATAACGTCACAAAAATAAATGACGTCACAATAATAAATGACGTCACAAAATACATAACGTCACAAAAATAAATGACGTCACAAAATACATAACGTTACAAAAATAAATGACGTCACAAAATACATAACGTCACAAAAATAAATGGCGTCACAAAATACATAACGTCACAAAAATAAATGACGTCACAAAATACATAACTTCACAAAAACAAATAGCGTCACAAAATACATAACGTCAAAAAAATAAATGACGTCACAAAACACATAACGTCACAAAAATAAATGACGTCACAAAAATTAATTACGTCACATAATACATAACGTCACAAAATATATAACGTCACAAAAATAAATGACGTCACAAAAATTAATTACGTCACAAAATACATAACGTCACAAAAATAAATGACGTCACAAAATACATAACGTCACAAAAAATGACGTCACAAAATACATAACGTCACAAAAATAAATGACGTCACAAAATACATAACGTCACAAAAATTAATTACGTCACAAAATACATAACGTCACAAAAATTAATTACGTCAAAAAATACATAACCTCACAAAAATAAATGACGTCAAAAAATACATAACGTCACAAAAATAAATGACGTCACAAAATACATAACGTCACAAATAAATGACGTCACAAAATACATAACGTCATGAAAATAAATGACGTCACAAAAATTAATTACTTCACAAAATACATAACGTCACAAAAATAAATGACGTCACAAAATACATAACGTCACAAAACACATTACGTCACAAAAATTAATGACGTCACAAAATACATAACGTCACAAAAATAAATGACGTCACAAAATACATAACGTCACAAAAATAAATGACGTCACAAAAATTAATTACGTCACAAAATACATAACGTCACAAAAATAAATGACGTCACAAAAATTAATTACGTCACAAAATACATAACGTCACAAAATATATAACGTCACAAAAATAAATGACGTCACAAAATACATAACGTCATAAAAATAAATGACGTCACAAAAATTAATTACTTCACAAAATACATAACGTCACAAAAATAAATGACGTCACAAAATACATAACGTCACAAAGTACATAACGTCACAAAAATAAATGACGTCACAAAATAAATAAAGTCACAAAAATAAATGACGTCACAAAATAAATAACGTCACAAAAATAAATGACGTCACAAAATACATAACGTCACAAAAATTAATGACGTCACAAAATACATAACGTCACAAAAATAAATGACGTCACAAAATACATAACGTCATAAAAATAAATGACGTCACAAAAATTAATTACTTCACAAAATACATAACGTCACAAAAATAAATGACGTCACAAAATACATAACGTCACAAAATACATTACGTCACAAAAATAAATGACGTCACAAAATACATTACGTCACAAAAATAAATGTCGTCACAAAAATTAATGACGTCACAAAATACATAACGTCACAAAAATAAATGACGTCAGAAAAATTAATTACGTCACAAAATACATAACGTCACAAAAATAATGACGTCAAAAAATACATGACCTGACAATAAAAAATGATGTCACAAAATACATAACGTCACAAAAATAAATGACGTCACAAAATACATAACGTCACAAAAATAAATGACGTCACAAAATACATAACGTCACAAAAATAAATGACGTCACAAAAATTAATTACGTCACAAAATACATAACGTCACAAAAATAAATAACGTCACAAAATACATAACGTCACAAAATACATAACGTTACAAAAATAAATGACGTCACAATATAAATAAAGTCACAAAAATAAATGACGTCACAAAATACATAACGTCACAAAAAAAAGGATGTCACAAAATACATAACGTCACAAAAATAAATGACGTCACAAAATACATAACGTCACAAAAATAAATGACGTCACAAAATACATAACGTCACAAAAATAAATGATGTCACAAAATACATAACGTCACAAAAATAAATGACGTCACAAAATACATAACGTCATAAAAATAAATGACGTCACAAAAATTAATTACTTCACAAAATACATAACGTCACAAAAATAAATGACGTCACAAAATACATAACGTCACAAAATACATTACGTCCCAAAAATAAATGACGTCACAAAATACATAACGTCACAAAAATAAACGACGTCACAAAATACATAACGTCACAAAAATAAATGACGTCAAAAAATACATAACCTCACAAAAATAAATGATGTCACAAAATACATAACGTCACAAAAATAAATGACGTCACAAAATACATAACGTCACAAAAATAAATGACGTCACAAAATACATAACGTCACAAAAATAAATGACGTCACAAAATACATAACGTCACAAAAATAAACGACGTCACAAAATACATAACGTCACAAAAATAAATGACGTCACAAAAATTAATTACGTCACAAAATACATAACGTCACAAAAATAAATGACGTCAAAAAATACATAACCTCACAAAAATAAATGATGTCACAAAATACATAACGTCACAAAAATAAATGACGTCACAAAATACATAACGTCACAAAAATAAATGACGTCACAAAATACATAACGTCACAAAAATAAATGACGTCACAAAATACATAACGTCACAAACATAAATGACGTC
Organism: Flexamia atlantica; assembly: GCA_035578135.1. Taxonomy (NCBI): domain Eukaryota; kingdom Metazoa; phylum Arthropoda; class Insecta; order Hemiptera; family Cicadellidae; genus Flexamia; species Flexamia atlantica. The sequence goes on along the minus strand of JAQJVK010000131.1, from coordinate 155,926 downwards.
ACAAAAATAAATAACGTCACAAAATACATAACGTCACAAAATACATAACGTCAAAAAAATAAATGACGTCACAAAATACATAACGTCACAAAAATAAATGACGTCACAAAAAATTACGTCAAAAAATAAATGACGTCACAAAATACATAACGTCACAAAAATAAATGACGTCAAAAAATACATAACGTCACAAAAATAAATGACGTCACAATAATAAATGACGTCACAAAATACATAACGTCACAAAAATAAATGACGTCACAAAATACATAACGTCACGAAAAATGACGTCTCAAAATACATAACGTCACAAAAATAAATGACGTCACAAAATACATAACGTCACAAAAATAAATGACGTTACAAAAAACATAACGTCACAAAAATAAATGACGTCACAAAATACATAACGTCACAAAAATAAATGACGTCACAAAATACATAACGTCACAAAAATAAATGACGTCACAAAATACATAACGTCACAAAATACATAACGTCACAAAAATAAATGACGTCACAAAATAAATAAAGTCACAAAAATAAATGACGTCACAAAATACATAACGTCACAAAAATAAATGACGTCACAAAATACATAACGTCACAAAAATTAATGACGTCACAAAAATTAATTACGTCACAAAATACATAACGTCACAAAAATTAATTACGTCAAAAAATACATAACCTCACAAAAATAAATGACGTCACAAAATACATAACGTCACAAAAATAAATGACGTCACAAAATACATAACGTCACAAACATAAATGACGTCACAAAAATAAATAACGTCACAAAATACATAACGTCACAAAATACATAACGTCACAAAAATAAATGACGTCACAAAATACATAACGTCACAAAAATAAATGACGTCACAAAAAATTACGTCAAAAAATAAATGACGTCACAAAATACATAACGTCACAAAAATAAATGACGTCAAAAAATACATAACGTCACAAAAATAAATGACGTCACAATAATAAATGACGTCACAAAATACATAACGTCACAAAAATAAATGACGTCACAAAATACATAACGTCACGAAAAATGACGTCTCAAAATACATAACGTCACAAAAATAAATGACGTCACAAAATACATAACGTCACAAAAATAAATGACGTTACAAAAAACATAACGTCACAAAAATAAATGACGTCACAAAATACATAACGTCACAAAAATAAATGACGTCACAAAATACATAACGTCACAAAAATAAATGACGTCACAAAATACATAACGTCACAAAATACATAACGTCACAAAAATAAATGACGTCACAAAATAAATAAAGTCACAAAAATAAATGACGTCACAAAATACATAACGTCACAAAAATAAATGACGTCACAAAATACATAACGTCACAAAAATTAATGACGTCACAAAAATTAATTACGTCACAAAATACATAACGTCACAAAAATTAATTACGTCAAAAAATACATAACCTCACAAAAATAAATTACGTCACAAAATACATAACGTCACAAAAATAAATGACGTCACAAAATACATAACGTCATAAAAATAAATGACGTCACAAAAATTAATTACTTCACAAAATACATAACGTCACAAAAATAAATGACGTCACAAAATACATAACGTCACAAAATACATTACGTCACAAAAATAAATGACGTCACAAAATACATAACGTCACAAAAATAAATGACGTCACAAAATACATAACGTCACAAAAATAAATGACGTCACAAAAATTAATTACGTCACAAAATACATAACGTCACAAAAATAAATGACGTCACAAAAATTAATTACGTCACAAAATACATAACGTCACAAAAATAAATGACGTCAAAAAATACATAACCTCACAAAAATAAATGATGTCACAAAATACATAACGTTACAAAAATAAATGACGTCACAAAATAAATAAAGTCACAAAAATAAATGACGTCACAAAATACATAAAGTCACAAAAATAAATGACGTCACAAAATACATAACGTCACAAAAATAAATGACGTCACAAAATACATAACGTCACAAAAATTAATGACGACACAAAATACATAACGTCACAAAAATAAATGACGTCAAAAAATATATAACGTCACAAAAATAAATGACGTCACAAAATACATAACGTCACAAAAATAAATGATGTCACAAAATACATAACGTCACAAAAATAAATGACGTCACAAAATACATAACGTCATAAAAATAAATGACGTCACAAAAATTAATTACTTCACAAAATACATAACGTCACAAAAATAAATGACGTCACAAAATACATAACGTCACAAAATACATTACGTCACAAAAATAAATGACGTCACATAATACATAACGTCACAAAAATAAATGACGTCACAAAATACATAACGTCACAAAAATAAATGACGTCACAAAAATTAATTTCGTCACAAAATACATAACGTCACAAAAATAAATGACGTCAAAAAATACATAACCTCACAAAAATAAATGATGTCACAAAATACATAACGTCACAAAAATAAATGACGTCACAAAATACATAACGTCACAAAAATAAATGACGTCACAAAATACATAACGTCACAAAAATAAATGACGTCACAAAAATAAATAACGTCACAAAATACATAACGTCACAAAATACATAACGACACAAAAATAAATGACGTCACAAAAAAAACGTCAAAAAATAAATGACGTCACAAAATACATAACGTCACAAAAATAAATGACGTTACAAAAAACATAACGTCACAAAAATAAATGACGTCACAAAATACATAACGTCACAAAAATAAAAGACGTCACAAAATACATAACGTCACAAAAACAAATAGCGTCACAAAATACATAACGTCACAAAAATAAATGATGTCACAAAATACATAACGTCACAAAAATAAATGACGTCACAAAAATTAATTACGTCACAAAATACATAACGTCACAAAATATATAACGTCACAAAAATAAATGACGTCACAAAAATTAATTACGTCACAAAATACATAACGTCACAAAAATAAATGACGTCACAAAATACATAACGTCACAAAAAATGACGTCACAAAATACATAACGTCACAAAAATAAATGACGTCACAGAATAAATAAAGTCACAAAAATAAATGACGTCACAAAATACATAACGTCACAAAAATAAATGACGTCACAAAATACATAACGTCACAAAAATAAATGACGTCAAAAAATACATAACCTCACAAAAATAAATGATGTCACAAAATACATAACGTCATAAAAATAAATGACGTCACAAAAATTAATTACTTCACAAAATACATAACGTCACAAAAATAAATGACGTCACAAAATACATAACGTCACAAAATACATTACGTCACAAAAATAAATGACGTCACAAAATACATAACGTCACAAAAATAAATGACGTCACAAAATACATAACGTCACAAAAATAAATGACGTCACAAAAATTAATTACTTCACAAAATACATAACGTCACAAAATATATAACGTCACAAAAATAAATGACGTCACAAAAATTAATTACGTCACAAAATACATAAAGTCACAAAAATAAATAACGTCACAAAATACATAACGTCACAAAAATAAATAACGTCACAAAATAAATAAAGTCAAAAAAATAAATGACGTCACAAAATACATAACGTCACAAAAATAAATAACGTCACAAAATACATAACGTCACAAAAATTAATGACGTCACAAAAATTAATTACGTCACAAAATACATAACGTCACAAAAATTAATTACGTCAAAAAATACATAACCTCACAAAAATAAATGACGTCACAAAATACATAACGTCACACAAAATAAATGACGTCACAAAATACATAACGTCACGAAAATAAATGACGTCACAAAATACATAACGTCATAAAAATAAATGACGTCACAAAAATTAATTACTTCACAAAATACATAACGTCACAAAAATAAATGACGTCACAAAATACATAACGTCACAAAATACATTACGTCACAAAAATAAATGACGTCACAAAATACATAACGTCACAAAAATAAATGACGTCACAAAATACATAACGTCACAAAAATAAATGACGTCACAAAAATTAATTACGTCACAAAATACATAACGTCACAAAAATAAATGACGTCACAAAAATTAATTACGTAACAAAATACATAACGTCACAAAAATAAATGACGTCAAAAAAAACATAACCTCACAAAAATAAATGATGTCACAAAATACATAACGTCACAAAAATAAATGACGTCACAAAATACATAACGTCACAAAAATAAATGACGTCACATAATACATAACGTCACAAAAATAAATGACGTTACGAAAAACATAACGTCACAAAAATAAATGACGTCACAAAATACATAACGTCACAAAAATAAATGACGTCACAAAATACATAACGTCACAAAAATAAATGACGTCACAAAAATTAATTACGTCACAAAATACTTAACGTCACAAAATATATAACGTCACAAAAATAAATGACGTCACAAAAATTAATTACGTCACAAAATACATAACGTCACAAAAATAAATAACGTCACAAAATACATAACGTCAAAAAATACATAACGTCACAAAAATAAATGACGTCACAAAATAAATAAAGTCACAAAAATAAATGACGTTACAAAATACATAACGTCACAAAAATACATTACGTCACAAAAATAAATGACGTCACAAAATACATATTTCATAAAATACATAACGTCACAAAAATAAATGACGTCACAAAATACATAACGTCACAAAAATAAATGACGTCACAAAATACATAACGTCATAAAAATAAATGACGTCACAAAAATTAATTACTTCACAAAATACATAACGTCACAAAAATAAATGACGTCACAAAATACATAACGTCACAAAATACTTTACGTCACAAAAATAAATGACGTCACAAAATACATAACGTCACAAAAATAAATGACGTCACAAAATACATAACGTCACAAAAATAAATGACGTCACAAAAATTAATTACGTCACAAAATACATAACGTCACAAAAATAAATGACGTCACAATAATAAATGACGTCACAAAATACATAACGTCACAAAAATAAATGACGTCACAAAATACATAACGTTACAAAAATAAATAACGTCACAAAATACATAACGTCACAAAAATAAATGACGTCACAAAATACATAACGTTACAAAAATAAATGACGTCACAAAATATTTAACGACACAAAATTAAATGACGTCACAAAATACATATTTCATAAAATACATAACGTCACAAAAATAAATGACGTCACAAAATACATAACGTCACAAAAATAAATGACGTCACAAAATACATAACGTCATAAAAATAAATGACGTCACAATAATAAATGACGTCACAAAATACATAACGTCACAAAAATAAATGACGTCACAAAATACTTAACGTCACAAAAATAAATGACGTCACAAAAATTAATTACGTCACAAAATACATAACGTCACAAAAATAAATAACGTCACAAAATACATAACGTCACAAAATACATAACGTCACAAAAATAAATGACGTCACAAAATAAATAAAGTCACTAAAATAAATGACGTCACAAAATGCATAACGTCACAAAAATAAATGACGTCACGAAATACATTACGTTAAAAAAATAAATGACGTCACAAAATATTTAACGACACAAAATTAAATGACGTCACAAAATACATATTTCATAAAATACATAACGTCACAAAAATAAATGACGTCACAAAATACATAACGTCACAAAAATAAATGACGTCACAAAATAAATAACGTCACAAAAATAAATGACGTCACAAAATACATAACGTCACAAAAATAAATGACGTCACAAAATACATAACGTCACAAAATACATAACGTCACAAAAATAAATGACGTCACAAAATAAATAAAGTCACAAAAATAAATGACGTCACAAAATACATAACGTCACAAAAATAAATGACGTCACAAAATACATAACGTCACAAAAATTAATGACCTCACAAAAATTAATTACGTCACAAAATACATAACGTCACAAAAATTAATTACGTCAAAAAATACATAACCTCACAAAAATAAATGACGTCACAAAATACATAACGTCACAAAAATAAATGACGTCACAAAATACATAACGTCACAAAAATAAATGACGTCACAAAATACATAACGTCATAAAAATAAATGACGTCACAAAAATTAATTACTTCACAAAATACATAACGTCACAAAAATAAATGACGTCACAAAATACATAACGTCACAAAATACATTACGTCACAAAAATAAATGACGTCACAAAATACATAACGTCACAAAAATAAATGACGTCACAAAATACATAACGTCACAAAAATAAATGACGTCACAAAAATTAATTACGTCACAAAATACATAACGTCACAAAAATAAATGACGTCACAAAAATTAATTACGTCACAAAATACATGACGTCACAAAAATAAATGACGTCAAAAAATACATAACCTCACAAAAATAAATGATGTCACAAAATACATAACGTTACAAAAATAAATGACGTCACAAAATTAATAAAGTCACAAAAATAAATGACGTCAAAAAATACATAAAGTCACAAAAATAAATGACGTCACAAAATACATAACGTCACAAAAATAAATGACGTCACAAAATACATAACGTCACAAAAATTAATGACGTCACAAAAATTAATTACGTCACAAAATACATAACGTCACAAAAATAAATAACGTCACAAAATACATAACGTCACAAAATACATAACGTCACAAAAATAATTGACGTCACAAGATAAATAAAGTCACAAAAATAAATGACGTCACAAAATACATAACGTCACAAAAATAAATGACGTCACAAAATACATAACGTCACAAAATTAATGACGTCACAAAAATTAATTACGTCACAAAATACATAACGTCACAAAAATAAATGACGTCAAAAAATACATAACGTCACAAAAATAAATGACGTCACAAAATACATAACGTCACAAAAATAAATGATGTCACAAAATACATAACGTCACAAAAATAAATGACGTCACAAAATACATAACGTCATAAAAATAAATGACGTCACAAAAATTAATTACTTCACAAAATACATAACGTCACAAAAATAAATGACGTCACAAAATACATAACGTCACAAAATACATTACGTCACAAAAATAAATGACGTCACAAAATACATAACGTCACAAAAATAAATGACGTCACAAAATACATAACGTCACAAAAATAAATGACGTCACAAAAATTAATTACGTCACAAAATACATAACGTCACAAAAATAAATGTCGTCAAAAAATACATAACCTCACAAAAATAAATGATGTCACAAAATACATAACGTCACAAAAATAAATGACGTCACAAAATACATAACGTCACAAAAATAAATGACGTCACAAAATACATAACGTCACAAAATACATAACGTCACAAAATACATAACGTCACAAACATAAATGACGTCACAAAAAAAAAACGTCAAAAAAATAAATGACGTCACAAAATACATAACGTCACAAAAATAAATGACGTTACAAAAAACATAACGTCACAAAATAAATGACGTCACAAAATACATAACGTCACAAAAATAAATGACGTCACAAAATACATAACGTCACAAAAATAAATGACGTCACAAAATACATAACGTCACAAAAATAAATGACGTCACAAAATACATAACGTCACAAAAATGACGTCTCAAAATACATAACGTCACAAAAATAAATGACGTTACAAAAAACATAACGTCACAAAAATAAATGACGTCACAAAATACATAACGTCACAAAAATAAATGACGTCACAAAATACATAACGTCACAAAAATAAATGACGTCACAAAATACATAACGTTACAAAAACAAATAGCGTCACAAAATATATAACGTCACAAAAATATATGACGTCACAAAATACATAACGTCACAAAAATAAATGACGTCACAAAAATTAATTACGTCACAAAATACATAACGTCACAAAATATATAACGTCACAAAAATAAATGACGTCACAAAAATTAATTACGTCACAAAATACATAACGTCACAAAAATAAATGACGTCACAAAATACATAACGTCACAAAAAATGACGTCACAAAATACATAACGTCACAAAAATAAATGACGTCACAAAATAAATAAAGTCACAAAAATAAATGACGTCACAAAATACATAACGTCACAAAAATAAATGACGTCACAAAATACATAACGTCACAAAAATTAATGACGTCACAAAAATTAATTACGTCACAAAATACATAACGTCACAAAAATAAATGACGTCACAAAATACATAACGTCATAAAAATAAATGACGTCACAAAAATTAATTACTTCACAAAATACATAACGTCACAAAAATAAATGACGTCACAAAATACATAACGTCACAAAATACATTACGTCACAAAAATAAATGACGTCACAAAATACATAACGTCACAAAAATAAATGACGTCACAAAATACATAACGTCACAAAAATAAATGACGTCACAAAAATTAATTACTTCACAAAATACATAACGTCACAAAATATATAACGTCACAAAAATAAATGACGTCACAAAAATTAATTACGTCACATAATACATAACGTCACAAAAATAAATAACGTCACAAAATACATAACGTCACAAAAATAAATAACGTCACAAAATAAATAAAGTCACAAAAATAAATGACGTCACAAAATACATAACGTCACAAAAATAAATGACGTCACAAAATACATAACGTCACAAAAATTAATGACGTCACAAAAATTAATTACGTCACAAAATACATAACGTCACAAAAATTAATTACGTCAAAAAATACATAACCTCACAAAAATAAATGACGTCACAAAATACATAACGTCACAAAAATAAATGACGTCACAAAATACATAACGTCACAAAAATTAATGACGTCACAAAAATTAATTACGTCACAAAATACATAACGTCACAAAAATTAATTACGTCAAAAAATACATAACCTCACAAAAATAAATGACGTCACAAAATACATAACGTTACAAAAATAAATGACGTCAAAAAATACATAACGTCACAAAAATAAATGACGTCACAAAATACATAACGTCACAAAAATAAATGATGTCACAAAATACATAACGTCACAAAAATAAATGACGTCACAAAATACATAACGTCATAAAAATAAATGACGTCACAAAAATTAATTACTTCACAAAATACATAACGTCACAAAAATAAATGACGTCACAAAATACATAACGTCACAAAATACATTACGTCACAAAAATAAATGACGTCACAAAATACATAACGTCACAAAAATAAATGACGTCACAAAATACATAACGTCACAAAAATAAATGACGTCACAAAAATTAATTACGTCACAAAATACATAACGTCACAAAAATAAATGACGTCAAAAAATACATAACCTCACAAAAATAAATGATGTCACAAAATACATAACGTCACAAAAATAAATGACGTCACAAAATACATAACGTCACAAAAATAAATGACGTCACAAAATACATAACGTCACAAAATACATAACGTCACAAAATACATAACGACACAAACATAAATGACGTCACAAAAAAAAACGTCAAAAAAATAAATGACGTCACAAAATACATAACGTCACAAAAATAAATGACGTTACAAAAAACATAACGTCACAAAAATAAATGACGTCACAAAATACATAACGTCACAAAAATAAATGACGTCACAAAATACATAACGTCACAAAAATAAATGACGTCACAAAATACATAACGTCACAAAAATAAATGACGTCACAAAATACATAACGTCACAAAAAATGACGTCTCAAAATACATAACGTCACAAAAATAAATGACGTTACAAAAAACATAACGTCACCAAAATAAATGACGTCACAAAATACATAACGTCACAAAAATAAATGACGTCACAAAATACATAACGTCACAAAAATAAATGACGTCACAAAATACATAACGTCACAAAAACAAATAGCGTCACAAAATACATAACGTCACAAAAATAAATGACGTCACAAAATACATAACGTCACAAAAATAAATGACGTCACAAAAATTAATTACGTCACAAAATACGTAACGTCACAAAATATATAACGTCACAAAAATAAATGACGTCACAAAAATTAATTACGTCACAACATACATAACGTCACAAAAATAAATGACGTCACAAAATACATAACGTCACAAAAAATGACGTCACAAAATACATAATGTCACAAAAATAAATGACGTCACAAAATACATAACGTCACAAAAATAAATGACGTCACAAAATACATAACGTCACAAAAATTAATGACGTCACAAAAATTAATTACGTCACAAAATACATAACGTCACAAAAATTAATTACGTCAAAAAATACATAACCTCACAAAAATAAATGACGTCACAAAATACATAACGTCACAAAAATAAATGACGTCACAAAATACATAACGTCACAAAAATAAATGACGTCACAAAATACATAACGTCATAAAAATAAATGACGTCACAAAAATTAATTACTTTACAAAATACATAACGTCACAAAAATAAATGACGTCACAAAAATTAATTACGTCACAAAATACATAACGTCACAAAAATAAATGACGTCACAAAATACATAACGTCACAAAAAATGACGTCACAAAATACATAACGTCACAAAAATAAATGACGTCACAAAATACATAACGTCACAAAAATAAATGACGTCACAAAATACATAACGTCACAAAAATTAATGACGTCACAAAAATTAATTACGTCACAAAATACATAACGTCACAAAAATTAATTACGTCAAAAAATACATAACCTCACAAAAATAAATGACGTCACAAAATACATAACGTCACAAAAATAAATGACGTCACAAAATACATAACGTCACAAAAATAAATGACGTCACAAAATACATAACGTCATAAAAATAAATGACGTCACAAAAATTAATTACTTCACAAAATACATAACGTCACAAAAATAAATGACGTCACAAAATACATAACGTCACAAAATACATTACGTCACAAAAATAAATGACGTCACAAAATACATAACGTCACAAAAATAAATGACGTCACAAAATACATAACGTCACAAAAATAAATGACGTCACAAAATACATAACGTCACAAAAATAAATGATGTCACAAAATACATAACGTCACAAAAATAAATGACGTCACAAAATACATAACGTCATAAAAATAAATGACGTCACAAAAATTAATTACTTCACAAAATACATAACGTCACAAAAATAAATGACGTCACAAAATACATAACGTCACAAAATACATTACGTCACAAAAATAAATGACGTCACAAAATACATAACGTCACAAAAATAAATGACGTCACAAAATACATAACGTCACAAAAATAAATTACGTCACAAAAATTAATTACGTCACAAAATACATAACGTCACAAAAATAAATGACGTCAAAAAATACATAACCTCACAAAAATAAATGATGTCACAAAATACATAACGTCACAAAAATTAATGACGTCACAAAATACATAACGTCACAAAAATAAATGACGTCACAAAATACATAACGTCACAAAATACATAACGTCACAAAATACATAACGACACAAACATAAATGACGTCACAAAAAAAAAACGTCAAAAAAATAAATGACGTCACAAAATACATAACGTCACAAAAATAAATGACGTTACAAAAAACATAACGTCACAAAAATAAATGACGTCACAAAATACATAACGTCACAAAAATAAATGACGTCACAAAATACATAACGTCACAAAAATAAATGACGTCACAAAATACATAACGTCACAAAAATAAATGACGTCACAAAATACATTACGTCACAAAAAATGACGTCTCAAAATACATAACGTCACAAAAATAAATGACGTTACAAAAAACATAACGTCACCAAAATAAATGACGTCACAAAATACATAACGTCACAAAAATAAATGACGTCACAAAATACATAACGTCACAAAAATAAATGACGTCACAAAATACATAACGTCACAAAAACAAATAGCGTCACAAAATACATAACGTCACAAAAATAAATGACGTCACAAAATACATAACGTCACAAAAATAAATGACGTCACAAAAATTAATTACGTCACAAAATACGTAACGTCACAAAATATATAACGTCACAAAAATAAATGACGTCACAAAAATTAATTACGTCACAAAATACATAACGTCACAAAAATAAATGACGTCACAAAATACATAACGTCACAAAAATAAATGACGTCACAAAATACATAACGTCACAAAAAATGACGTCACAAAATACATAACGTCACAAAAATAAATGACGTCACAAAATAAATAAAGTCACAAAAATAAATGACGTCACAAAATACATAACGTCACAAAAATAAATGACGTCACAAAATACATAACGTCACAAAAATTAATGACGTCACAAAAATTAATTACGTCACAAAATACATAACGTCACAAAAATTAATTACGTCAAAAAATACATAACCTCACAAAAATAAATGACGTCACAAAATACATAACGTCACAAAAATAAATGACGTCACAAAATACATAACGTCACAAAAATAAATGACGTCACAAAATACATAACGTCATAAAAATAAATGACGTCACAAAAATTAATTACTTCACAAAATACATAACGTCACAAAAATAAATGACGTCACAAAATACATAACGTCACAAAATACATTACGTCACAAAAATAAATGACGTCACAAAATACACAACGTCACAAAAATAAATGACGTCACAAAATACATAACGTCACAAAAATAAATGACGTCACAAAAATTAATTACTTCACAAAATACATAACGTCACAAAATATATAACGTCACAAAAATAAATGACGTCACAAAAATTAATTACGTCACAAAATACATAACGTCACAAAAATAAATAACGTCACAAAATACATAACGTCACAAAAATAAATAACGTCACAAAATACATAACGTCACAAAAATAAATGACGTCACAAAATACATAACGTCACAAAAATTAATGACGTCACAAAAATTAATTACGTCACAAAATACATAACGTCACAAAAATTAATTACGTCAAAAAATACATAACCTCACAAAAATAAATGACGTCACAAAATACATAACGTCACAAAAATGAATGACGTCACAAAATACATAACGTCACAAAAATAAATGAGGTCACAAAATACATAACGTCATAAAAATAAATGACGTCACAAAAATTAATTACTTCACAAAATACATAACGTCACAAAAATAAATGACGTCACAAAATACATAACGTCACAAAATACATTACGTCACAAAAATAAATGACGTCACAAAATACATAACGTCACAAAAATAAATGACGTCACAAAATACATAACGTCACAAAAATAAATGACGTCACAAAAATTAATTACGTCACAAAATACATAACGTCACAAAAATAAATGACGTCACAAAAATTAATTACGTAACAAAATACATAACGTCACAAAAATAAATGACGTCACAAAATACATAACGTCACAAAAATAAATGACGTCACATAATACATAACGTCACAAAAATAAATGACGTTACAAAAAACATAACGTCACAAAAATAAATGACGTCACAAAATACATAACGTCACAAAAATAAATGACGTCACAAAATACATAACGTCACAAAAATAAATGACGCCACAAAAATTAATTACGTCACAAAATACTTAACGTCACAAAATATATAACGTCACAAAAATAAATGACGTCACAAAAATTAATTACGTCACAAAATACATAACGTCACAAAAATAAATAACGTCACAAAATACATAACGTCACAAAATACATAACGTCACAAAAATAAATGACGTCACAAAATAAATAAAGTCACAAAAATAAATGACGTTACAAAATACATAACGTCACAAAAATAAATGACGTCACAAAATACATAACGTCACAAAAATTAATTACGTCGCAAAATACATAACCTCACAAAAATAAATGACGTCACAAAATACATAACGTCACAAAAATAAATGACGTCACAAAATACATAACGTCACAAAAATAAATGACGTCACAAAATACATAACGTCATAAAAATAAATGACGTCACAAAAGTTAATTACTTCACAAAATACATAACGTCACAAAAAATAAATGACGTCACAAAATACATAACGTCACAAAATACATAACGTCACAAAAATAAATGACGTCACAAAATACATAACGTCACAAAAATAAATGACGTCACAAAATACATAACGTCACAAAAATAAATGACGTCACAAAAATTAATTACGTCACAAAATACATAACGTCACAAAAATAAATGACGTCACAAAAATTAATTAAGTCACAAAATACATAACGTCACAAAAATAAATGACGTCAAAAAATACATAACCCCACAAAAATAAATGATGTCACAAAATACATAACGTCACAAAATACATAACATCACAAAAATAAATGTCGTCACAAAATACATAACGTTACAAAAATAAATGACGTCACAAAATATTTAACGACACAAAATTAAATGACGTCACAAAATACATATTTCATAAAATACATAACGTCACAAAAATAAATGACGTCACAAAATACATAACGTCACAAAAATAAATGACGTCACAAAATACATAACGTCACAAAAATAAATGACGTCAAAAAATACATAACCCCACAAAAATAAATGATGTCACAAAATACATAACGTCACAAAAATAAATGACGTCACAAAAATTAATTACGTCACAAAATACATAACGTCACAAAAATAAATGACGTCACAATAATAAATGACGTCACAAAATACATAACGTCACAAAAATAAATGACGTCACAAAATACATAACGTTACAAAAATAAATAACGTCACAAAATACATAACGTCACAAAAATAAATGACGTCACAAAATACATAACGTTACAAAAATAAATGACGTCACAAAATATTTAACGACACAAATTAAATGACGTCACAAAATACATATTTCATAAAATACATAACGTCACAAAAATAAATGACGTCACAAAATACATAACGTCACAAAATTAAATGACGTCACAAAATACATAACGTCATAAAAATAAATGACGTCACAATAATAAATGACGTCACAAAATACATAACGTCACAAAAATAAATGACGTCACAAAATACATAACGTCACAAAAATAAATGACGTCACAAAAATTAATTACGTCACAAAATACATAACGTCACAAAAATAAATAACGTCACAAAATACATAACGTCACAAAATACATAACGTCACAAAAATAAATGACGTCACAAAATAAATAAAGTCACTAAAATAAATGACGTCACAAAATGCATAACGTCACAAAAATAAATGACGTCACGAAATACATTACGTTACAAAAATAAATGACGTCACAAAATATTTAACGACACAAAACTAAATGACGTCACAAAATACATATTTCATAAAATACATAACGTCACAAAAATAAATGACGTCACAAAATACATAACGTCACAAAAATAAATGACGTCACAAAATAAATAACGTCACAAAAATAAATGACGTCACAAAATACATAAGGTCACAAAAACAAATGACGTCACAAAATACATAACGTCACAAAAATAAATGACGTCACAAAATACATTACGTCACAAAAATAAATGACGTCACAAAAATTAATTACGTCAAAAAATACATAACGTCACAAAATATATAACGTCACAAAAATAAATGACGTCACAAAAATTAATTAAGTCACAAAATACATAACGTCACAAAAATAAATGACATCACAAAATAAATAAAGTCACAAAAATAAATGACGTCATAAAATACATAACGTCACAAAAATAAATGACGTCACAAAAATTTATTACGTCACGAAAATAAATAACGTCACAAAATACATAACGTCACAAAATACATAGCGGCACAAAAATAAATGACGTCACAAAGTACATACCGTCACAAAAATAAATGACGTCATAAAATACATAATGTCAAAAAAATTAAATGATGTCAAAAAAATACATAACGTCACAAAAATAAATGACGTCACAAAATACATAACGTCACAAAAATAATTGACGTCACAATAATAAATGACGTCACAAAATACATAACGTCACAAAAATAAATGACGTCACAAAATACATAACGTTACAAAAATAAATGACATCACAAAATACATAACGTCACAAAAATAAATGACGTCCAAAATAAATAACGTCACAAAAAAATGACGTCACAAAATACATAACGTCACAAAAATAAATGACGTCAAAAAATACATAACGTCACAAAAATAAATGACGTCACAAAATTAATTACGTCACAAAATACATAACGTCACAAAATATATAACGTCACAAAAATAAATGACGTCACAAAAATTAATTACGTCACAAAATACATAACGTGACAAAAATAAATAACGTCACAAAATACATAACGTCACAAAGTACATAACGTCACAAAAATAAATGACGTCACAAAATAAATAAAGTCACAAAAATAAATGACGTCACAAAATACATAACGTCACAAAAATAAATGACGTCACAAAATACATAACGTCACAAAAATTAATGACGTCACAAAAATTAATTACGTCACAAAAAACATAACGTTACAAAAATTAATTACGTCAAAAAATACATAACCTCACAAAAATAAATGACGTCACAAAATACATAACGTCACAAAAATAAATGACGTCACAAAATACATAACGTCACAAAAATAAATGACGTCACAAAATACATAACGTCATAAAAATAAATGACGTCACAAAAATTAATTACTTCACAAAATACATAACGTGACAAAAATAAATAACGTCACAAAATACATAACGTCACAAAGTACATAACGTCACAAAAATAAATGACGTCACAAAATAAATAAAGTCACAAAAATAAATGACGTCACAAAATACATAACGTCACAAAAATAAATGACGTCACAAAATACATAACGTCACAAAAATAAATGACGTCACAAAATACATAACGTCACAAAATACATTACGTCACAAAAATAAATGACGTCACAAAATACATTACGTCAAAAAAATAAATGACGTCACAAAAATTAATGACGTCACAAAATACATAACGTCACAAAAATAAATGACGTCAGAAAAATTAATTACGTCACAAAATACATAACGTCACAAAAATAATGACGTCAAAAAATACATGACCTGACAAAAATAAATGATGTCACAAAATACATAACGTCACAAAAATAAATGACGTCACAAAATACATAACGTCACAAAAATAAATGACGTCACAAAATACATAACGTCACAAAAATAAATGACGTCTCAAAAATTAATTACGTCACAAAATACATAACGTCACAAAATATATAACGTCACAAAAATAAATGACGTCACAAAAATTAATTACGTCACAAAATACATAACGTCACAAAAATAAATAACGTCACAAAATACATAACGTCACAAAATACATAACGTTACAAAAATAAATGACGTCACAATATAAATAAAGTCAAAAAATAAATGACGTCACAAAATACATAACGTCACAAAAAAAAGGATGTCACAAAATACATAACGTCACAAAAATAAATGACGTCACAAAATACATAACGTCACAAAAATAAATGACGTCACAAAATAAATAACGTCACAAAAATAAATGACGTCACAAAATACATAAGGTCACAAAAACAAATGACGTCACAAAATACATAACGTCACAAAAATAAATGACGTCACAAAATACATTACGTCACAAAAATAAATGACGTCACAAAAATTAATTACGTCAAAAAATACATAACGTCACAAAATATATAACGTCACAAAAATAAATGACGTCACAAAAATTAATTAAGTCACAAAATACATAACGTCACAAAAATAAATGACGTCACAAAATAAATAAAGTCACAAAAATAAATGACGTCATAAAATACATAACGTCACAAAAATAAATGACGTCACAAAAATTTATTACGTCACGAAAATAAATAACGTCACAAAATACATAACGTCACAAAATACATAGCGGCACAAAAATAAATGACGTCACAAAGTACATACCGTCACAAAAATAAATGACGTCACAAAATACATAATGTCAAAAAAATTAAATGATGTCAAAAAAATACATAACGTCACAAAAATAAATGACGTCACAAAATACATAACGTCACAAAAATAATTGACGTCACAATAATAAATGACGTCACAAAATACATAACGTCACAAAAATAAATGACGTCACAAAATACATAACGTTACAAAAATAAATGACATCACAAAATACATAACGTCACAAAAATAAATGACGTCCAAAATAAATAACGTCACAAAAAAATGACGTCACAAAATACATAACGTCACAAAAATAAATGACGTCAAAAAATACATAACGTCACAAAAATAAATGACGTCACAAAATTAATTACGTCACAAAATACATAACGTCACAAAATATATAACGTCACAAAAATAAATGACGTCACAAAAATTAATTACGTCACAAAATACATAACGTGACAAAAATAAATAACGTCACAAAATACATAACGTCACAAAGTACATAACGTCACAAAAATAAATGACGTCACAAAATAAATAAAGTCACAAAAATAAATGACGTCACAAAATACATAACGTCACAAAAATAAATGACGTCACAAAATACATAACGTCACAAAAATTAATGACGTCACAAAAATTAATTACGTCACAAAAAACATAACGTCACAAAAATTAATTACGTCAAAAAATACATAACCTCACAAAAATAAATGACGTCACAAAATACATAACGTCACAAAAATAAATGACGTCACAAAATACATAACGTCACAAAAATAAATGACGTCACAAAATACATAACGTCATAAAAATAAATGACGTCACAAAAATTAATTACTTCACAAAATACATAACGTCACAAAAATAAATGACGTCACAAAATACATAACGTCACAAAATACATTACGTCACAAAAATAAATGACGTCACAAAATACATTACGTCAAAAAAATAAATGACGTCACAAAAATTAATGACGTCACAAAATACATAACGTCACAAAAATAAATGACGTCAGAAAAATTAATTACGTCACAAAATACATAACGTCACAAAAATAATGACGTCAAAAAATACATGACCTGACAAAAATAAATGATGTCACAAAATACATAACGTCACAAAAATAAATGACGTCACAAAATACATAACGTCACAAAAATAAATGACGTCACAAAATACATAACGTCACAAAAATAAATGACGTCTCAAAAATTAATTACGTCACAAAATACATAACGTCACAAAATATATAACGTCACAAAAATAAATGACGTCACAAAAATTAATTACGTCACAAAATACATAACGTCACAAAAATAAATAACGTCACAAAATACATAACGTCACAAAATACATAACGTTACAAAAATAAATGACGTCACAATATAAATAAAGTCAAAAAATAAATGACGTCACAAAATACATAACGTCACAAAAAAAAGGATGTCACAAAATACATAACGTCACAAAAATAAATGACGTCACAAAATACATAACGTCACAAAAATAAATGACGTCACAAAATACATAACGTCACAAAAATAAATGACGTCACAAAATACATAACGTCATAAAAATAAATGACGTCACAAAAGTTAATTACTTCACAAAATACATAACGTCACAAAAAATAAATGACGTCACAAAATACATAACGTCACAAAATACATAACGTCACAAAAATAAATGACGTCACAAAATACATAACGTCACAAAAATAAATGACGTCACAAAATACATAACGTCACAAAAATAAATGACGTCACAAAAATTAATTACGTCACAAAATACATAACGTCACAAAAATAAATGACGTCACAAAAATTAATTACGTCACAAAATACATAACGTCACAAAAATAAATGACGTCAAAAAATACATAACCCCACAAAAATAAATGATGTCACAAAATACATAACGTCACAAAAATAAATGACGTCACAAAATACATAACGTCACAAAAATAAATGACGTCACATAATACATAACGTCACAAAAATAAATGACGTCAAAAAATACATAACGTCACAAAAATAAATGACGTCACAAAATACATAACGTTACAAAAATAAATGACGTCACAAAATATTTAACGACACAAAATTAAATGACGTCACAAAATACATATTTCATAAAATACATAACGTCACAAAAATAAATGACGTCACAAAATACATAACGTCACAAAAATAAATGACGTCACAAAATACATAACGTCACAAAAATAAATGACGTCACAAAAATTAATTACGTCACAAAATACATAACGTCACAAAAATAAATGACGTCACAAAAATTAATTACGTCACAAAATACATAACGTCACAAAAATAAATGACGTCAAAAAATACATAACCCCACAAAAATAAATGATGTCACAAAATACATAACGTCACAAAAATAAATGACGTCACAAAATACATAACGTCATAAAAATAAATGACGTCACAATAATAAATGACGTCACAAAATACATAACGTTACAAAAATAAATGACGTCACAAAATATTTAACGACACAAAATTAAATGACGTCACAAAATACATATTTCATAAAAGACATAACGTCACAAAAATAAATGACGTCACAAAATACATAACGTCACAAAAATAAATGACGTCACAAAATACATAACGTCATAAAAATAAATGACGTCACAATAAAAAATGACGTCACAAAATACATAACGTCACAAAAATAAATGACGTCACAAAATACATAACGTCACAAAAATAAATGACGTCACAATAATAAATGACGTCACAAAATACATAACGTCACAAAAATAAATGACGTCACAAAATACATAACGTTACAAAAATAAATAACGTCACAAAATACATAACGTCACAAAAATAAATGACGTCACAAAATACATAACGTTACAAAAATAAATGACGTCACAAAAATTAATTACGTCACAAAATACATAACGTCACAAAAATAAATAACGTCACAAAATACATAACGTCACAAAATACATAACGTTACAAAAATAAATGACGTCAAAAAATACATAACCCCACAAAAATAAATGATGTCACAAAATACATAACGTCACAAAAATAAATGACGTCACAAAATACATAACGTCATAAAAATAAATGACGTCACAAAAATTAATTACGTCACAAAATACATAACGTCACAAAAATAAATGACGTCAAAAAATACATAACCCCACAAAAATAAATGATGTCACAAAATACATAACGTCACAAAAATAAATGACGTCACAAAATACATAACGTCATAAAAATAAATGACGTCACAATAATAAATGACGTCACAAAATACATAACGTTACAAAAATAAATGACGTCACAAAATATTTAACGACACAAAATTAAATGACGTCACAAAATACATATTTCATAAAAGACATAACGTCACAAAAATAAATGACGTCACAAAATATTTAACGACACAAAATTAAATGACGTCACAAAATACATATTTCATAAAATACATAACGTCACAAAAATAAATGACGTCACAAAATACATAACGTCACAAAAATAAATGACGTCACAAAATACATAACGTCATAAAAATAAATGACGTCACAATAATAAATGACGTCACAAAATACATAACGTCACAAAAATAAATGACGTCACAAAATACATAACGTCACAAAAATAAATGACGTCACAAAAATTAATTACGTCACAAAATACATAACGTCACAAAAATAAATAACGTCACAAAATACATAACGTCACAAAATACATAACGTTACAAAAATAAATGACGTCACAATATAAATAAAGTCACAAAAATAAATGACGTCACAAAATACATAACGTCACAAAAAAAGGATGTCACAAAATACATAACGTCACAAAAATAAATGACGTCACAAAATACATAACGTCACAAAAATAAATGACGTCACAAAATACATAACGTCACAAAAATAAATGACGTCACAAAATACATAACGTCACAAAAATAAATGACGTCACAAAATACATAACGTCATAAAAATAAATGACGTCACAAAAATTAATTACTTCACAAAATACATAACGTCACAAAAATAAATGACGTCACAAAATACATAACGTCACAAAATACATTACGTCACAAAAATAAATGACGTCACAAAATACATAACGTCACAAAATACATAACGTTACAAAAATAAATGACGTCACAATATAAATAAAGTCACAAAAATAAATGACGTCACAAAATACATAACGTCACAAAAAAAAGGATGTCACATAATACATAACGTCACAAAAATAAATGACGTCAAAAAATACATAACGTCACAAAAATAAATGACGTCACAAAATACATAACGTCACAAAAATAAATGACGTCACAAAATACATAACGTCACAAAAATAAATGACGTCACAAAATACATAACGTCATAAAAATAAATGACGTCACAAAAATTAATTACTTCACAAAATACATAACGTCACAAAAATAAATGACGTCACAAAATACATAACGTCACAAAATACATTACGTCACAAAAATAAATGACGTCACAAAATACATAACGTCACAAAAATAAATGACGTCACAAAATACATAACGTCACAAAAATAAATGACGTCACAAAAATTAATTACGTCACAAAATACATAACGTCACAAAAATAAATGACGTCACAATAATAAATGACGTCACAAAATACATAACGTCACAAAAATAAATGACGACACAAAATACATAACGTTACAAAAATAAATAACGTCACAAAATACATAACGTCACAAAAATAAATGACGTCACAAAATACAGAACGTTACAAAAATAAATGACGTCACAAAATATTTAACGACACAAAATTAAATGACGTCACAAAATACATATTTCATAAAATACATAACGTCACAAAAATAAATGACGTCACAAAATACATAAAGTCACAAAAATAAATGACGTCACAAAATACATAACGTCATAAAAATAAATGACGTCACAATAATAAATGACGTCACAAAATACATAACGTCACAAAAATAAATGACGTCACAAAATACATAACGTCACAAAAATAAATGACGTCACAAAAATTAATTACGTCACAAAATACATAACGTCACAAAAATAAATAACGTCACAAAATACATAACGTCACAAAATACATAACGTCACAAAAATAAATGACGTCACAAAATAAATAAAGTCACTAAAATAAATGACGTCACAAAATGCATAACGTCACAAAAATAAATGACGTCACGAAATGCATTACGTTACAAAAATAAATGACGTCACAAAATATTTAACGACACAAAATTAAATGACGTCACAAAATACATATTTCATAAAATACATAACGTCACAAAAATAAATGACGTCACAAAATACATAACGTCACAAAAATAAATGACGTCACAAAATAAATAACGTCACAAAAATAAATGACGTCACAAAATACATAAGGTCACAAAAACAAATGACGTCACAAAATACATAACGTCACAAAAATAAATGACGTCACAAAATACATTACGTCACAAAAATAAATGACGTCACAAAAATTAATTACGTCAAAAAATACATAACGTCACAAAATATATAACGTCACAAAAATAAATGACGTCACAAAAATTAATTAAGTCACAAAATACATAACGTCACAAAAATAAATGACGTCACAAAATAAATAAAGTCACAAAAATAAATGACGTCATAAAATACATAACGTCACAAAAATAAATGACGTCACAAAAATTTATTACGTCTCGAAAATAAATAACGTCACAAAATACATAACGTCACAAAATACATAGCGGCACAAAAATAAATGACGTCACAAAGTACATAACGTCACAAAAATAAATGACGTCACAAAATACATAATGTCAAAAAAATTAAATGATGTCAAAAAAATACATAACGTCACAAAAATAAATGACGTCACAAAATACATAACGTCACAAAAATAATTGACGTCACAATAATAAATGACGTCACAAAATACATAACGTCACAAAAATAAATGACGTCACAAAATACATAACGTTACAAAAATAAATGACATCACAAAATACATAACGTCACAAAAATAAATGACGTCCAAAATAAATAACGTCACAAAAAAATGACGTCACAAAATACATAACGTCACAAAAATAAATGACGTCAAAAAATACATAACGTCACAAAAATAAATGACGTCACAAAATTAATTACGTCACAAAATACATAACGTCACAAAATATATAACGTCACAAAAATAAATGACGTCACAAAAATTAATTACGTCACAAAATACATAACGTCACAAAAATAAATAACGTCACAAAATACATAACGTCACAAAGTACATAACGTCACAAAAATAAATGACGTCACAAAATAAATAAAGTCACAAAAATAAATGACGTCACAAAATACATAACGTCACAAAAATAAATGACGTCACAAAATACATAACGTCACAAAAATTAATGACGTCACAAAAATTAATTACGTCACAAAAAACATAACGTCACAAAAATTAATTACGTCAAAAAATACATAACCTCACAAAAATAAATGACGTCACAAAATACATAACGTCACAAAAATAAATGACGTCACAAAATACATAACGTCACAAAAATAAATGACGTCACAAAATACATAACGTCATAAAAATAAATGACGTCACAAAAATTAATTACTTCACAAAATACATAACGTCACAAAAATAAATGACGTCACAAAATACATAACGTCACAAAATACATTACGTCACAAAAATAAATGACGTCACAAAATACATTACGTCAAAAAAATAAATGACGTCACAAAAATTAATGACGTCACAAAATACATAACGTCACAAAAATAAATGACGTCAGAAAAATTAATTACGTCACAAAATACATAACGTCACAAAAATAATGACGTCAAAAAATACATGACCTGACAAAAATAAATGATGTCACAAAATACATAACGTCACAAAAATAAATGACGTCACAAAATACATAACGTCACAAAAATAAATGACGTCACAAAATACATAACGTCACAAAAATAAATGACGTCTCAAAAATTAATTACGTCACAAAATACATAACGTCACAAAATATATAACGTCACAAAAATAAATGACGTCACAAAAATTAATTACGTCACAAAATACATAACGTCACAAAAATAAATAACGTCACAAAATACATAACGTCACAAAATACATAACGTTACAAAAATAAATGACGTCACAATATAAATAAAGTCACAAAAATAAATGACGTCACAAAATACATAACGTCACAAAAAAAGGATGTCACAAAATACATAACGTCACAAAAATAAATGACGTCACAAAATACATAACGTCACAAAAATAAATGACGTCACAAAATACATAACGTCACAAAAATAAATGACGTCACAAAATACATAACGTCACAAAAATAAATGACGTCACAAAATACATAACGTCATAAAAATAAATGACGTCACAAAAATTAATTACTTCACAAAATACATAACGTCACAAAAATAAATGACGTCACAAAATACATAACGTCACAAAATGCATTACGTCACAATAATAAATGACGTCACAAAATACATAACGTCACAAAAATAAATGACGTCACAAAATACATAACGTCACAAAAATAAATGACGTCACAAAAATTAATTACGTCACAAAATACATAACGTCACAAAAATAAATGACGTCACAATAATAAATGACGTCACAAAATACATAACGTCACAAAAATAAATGACGTCACAAAATACATAACGTTACAAAAATAAATAACGTCACAAAATACATAACGTCACAAAAATAAATGACGTCACAAAATACATAACGTTACGAAAATAAATGACGTCACAAAATATTTAACAACACAAAATTAAATGACGTCACAAAATACATATTTCATAAAATACATAACGTCACAAAAATAAATGACGTCACAAAATACATAACGTCACAAAAATAAATGACGTCACAAAATACATAACGTCATAAAAATAAATGACGTCACAATAATAAATGACGTCACAAAATACATAACGTCACAAAAATAAATGACGTCACAAAATACATAACGTCACAAAAATAAATGACGTCACAAAAATTAATTACGTCACAAAATACATAACGTCACAAAAATAAATAACGTCACAAAATACATAACGTCACAAAATACATAACGTCACAAAAATAAATGACGTCACAAAATAAATAAAGTCACTAAAATAAATGACGTCACAAAATGCATAACGTCACAAAAATAAATGACGTCACGAAATACATTACGTTACAAAAATAAATGACGTCACAAAATATTTAACGACACAAAATTAAATGACGTCACAAAATACATATTTCATAAAATACATAACGTCACAAAAATAAATGACGTCACAAAATACATAACGTCACAAAAATAAATGACGTCACAAAATAAATAACGTCACAAAAATAAATGACGTCACAAAATACATAAGGTCACAAAAACAAATGACGTCACAAAATACATAACGTCACAATAATAAATGACGTCACAAAATACATTACGTCACAAAAATAAATGACGTCACAAAAATTAATTACGTCAAAAAATACATAACGTCACAAAATATATAACGTCACAAAAATAAATGACGTCACAAAAATTAATTAAGTCACAAAATACATAACGTCACAAAAATAAATGACGTCACAAAATAAATAAAGTCACAAAAATAAATGACGTCATAAAATACATAACGTCACAAAAATAAATGACGTCACAAAAATTTATTACGTCACGAAAATAAATAACGTCACAAAATACATAACGTCACAAAATACATAGCGGCACAAAAATAAATGACGTCACAAAGTACATAACGTCACAAAAATAAATGACGTCACAAAATACATAATGTCAAAAAAATTAAATGATGTCAAAAAAATACATAACGTCACAAAAATAAATGACGTCACAAAATACATAACGTCACAAAAATAATTGACGTCACAATAATAAATGACGTCACAAAATACATAACGTCACAAAAATAAATGACGTCACAAAATACATAACGTTACAAAAATAAATGACATCACAAAATACATAACGTCACAAAAATAAATGACGTCCAAAATAAATAACGTCACAAAAAAATGACGTCACAAAATACATAACGTCACAAAAATAAATGACGTCAAAAAATACATAACGTCACAAAAATAAATGACGTCACAAAATTAATTACGTCACAAAATACATAACGTCACAAAATATATAACGTCACAAAAATAAATGACGTCACAAAAATTAATTACGTCACAAAATACATAACGTCACAAAAATAAATAACGTCACAAAATACATAACGTCACAAAGTACATAACGTCACAAAAATAAATGACGTCACAAAATACATAACGTCACAAAAATAAATGACGTCACAAAATACATAACGTCACAAAAATTAATGACGTCACAAAAATTAATTACGTCACAAAAAACATAACGTCACAAAAATTAATTACGTCAAAAAATACATAACCTCACAAAAATAAATGACGTCACAAAATACATAACGTCACAAAAATAAATGACGTCACAAAATACATAACGTCACAAAAATATATGACGTCACAAAATACATAACGTCATAAAAATAAATGACGTCACAAAAATTAATTACTTCACAAAATACATAACGTCACAAAAATAAATGACGTCACAAAATACATAACGTCACAAAATACATTACGTCACAAAAATAAATGACGTCACAAAATACATTACGTCAAAAAAATAAATGACGTCACAAAAATTAATGACGTCATAAAATACATAACGTCACAAAAATAAATGACGTCAGAAAAATTAATTACGTCACAAAATACATAACGTCACAAAAATAATGACGTCAAAAAATACATGACCTGACAAAAATAAATGATGTCACAAAATACATAACGTCACAAAAATAAATGACGTCACAAAATACATAACGTCACAAAAATAAATGACGTCACAAAATACATAACGTCACAAAAATAAATGACGTCTCAAAAATTAATTACGTCACAAAATACATAACGTCACAAAATATATAACGTCACAAAAATAAATGACGTCACAAAAATTAATTACGTCACAAAATACATAACGTCACAAAAATAAATAACGTCACAAAATACATAACGTCACAAAATACATAACGTTACAAAAATAAATGACGTCACAATATGAATAAAGTCACAAAAATAAATGACGTCACAAAATACATAACGTCACAAAAAAAAGGATGTCACAAAATACATAACGTCACAAAAATAAATGACGTCACAAAATACATAACGTCACAAAAATAAATGACGTCACAAAATACATAACGTCATAAAAATAAATGACGTCACAAAAATTAATTACTTCACAAAATACATAACGTCACAAAAATAAATGACGTCACAAAATACATAACGTCACAAAATACATTACGTCACAAAAATAAATGACGTCACAAAATACATAACGTCACAAAAATAAATGACGTCACAAAATACATAACGTCACAAAAATAAATGACGTCACAAAAATTAATTACGTCACAAAATACATAACGTCACAAAAATAAATGACGTCACAATAATAAATGACGTCACAAAATACATAACGTCACAAAAATAAATGACGTCACAAAATACATAACGTTACAAAAATAAATAACGTCACAAAATACATAACGTCACAAAAATAAATGACGTCACAAAATACATAACGTTACAAAAATAAATGACGTCACAAAATATTTAACAACACAAAATTAAATGACGTCACAAAATACATATTTCATAAAATACATAACGTCACAAAAATAAATGACGTCACAAAATACATAACGTCACAAAAATAAATGACGTCACAAAATACATAACGTCATAAAAATAAATGACGTCACAATAATAAATGACGTCACAAAATACATAACGTCACAAAAATAAATGACGTCACAAAATACATAACGTCACAAAAATAAATGACGTCACAAAAATTAATTACGTCACAAAATACATAACGTCACAAAAATAAATAACGTCACAAAATACATAACGTCACAAAATACATAACGTCACAAAAATAAATGACGTCACAAAATAAATAAAGTCACTAAAATAAATGACGTCACAAAATGCATAACGTTACAAAAATAAATGACGTCACGAAATACATTACGTTACAAAAATAAATGACGTCACAAAATATTTAACGACACAAAATTAAATGACGTCACAAAATACATATTTCATAAAATACATAACGTCACAAAAATAAATGACGTCACAAAATACATAACGTCACAAAAATAAATGACGTCACAAAATAAATAACGTCACAAAAATAAATGACGTCACAAAATACATAAGGTCACAAAAACAAATGACGTCACAAAATACATAACGTCACAAAAATAAATGACGTCACAAAGTACATTACGTCACAAAAATAAATGACGTCACAAAAATTAATTACGTCAAAAAATGCATAACGTCACAAAATATATAACGTCACAAAACTAAATGACGTCACAAAAATTAATTAAGTCACAAAATACATAACGTCACAAAAATAAATGACGTCACAAAATAAATAAAGTCACAAAAATAAATGACGTCATAAAATACATAACGTCACAAAAATAAATGACGTCACAAAAATTTATTACGTCACGAAAATAAATAACGTCACAAAATACATAGCGGCACAAAAATAAATGACGTCACAAAGTACATAACGTCACAAAAATAAATGACTTCACACAATACATAATGTCAAAAAAATTAAATGATGTCAAAAAAATACATAACGTCACAAAAATAAATGACGTCACAAAATACATAACGTCACAAAAATAATTGACGTCACAATAATAAATGACGTCATAAAATACATAACGTCACAAAAATAAATGACGTCACAAAATACATAACGTTACAAAAATAAATGACATCACAAAATACATAACGTCACAAAAATAAATGACGTCCAAAATAAATAACGTCACAAAAAAATGACGTCACAAAATACATAACGTCACAAAAATAAATGACGTCAAACATACATAATGTCACAAAAATAAATGACGTCACAAAATTAATTACGTCACAAAATACATAACGTCACAAAATATATAACGTCACAAAAATAAATGACGTCACAAAAATTAATTACGTCACAAAATACATAACGTCACAAAAATAAATAACGTCACAAAATACATAACGTCACAAAGTACATAACGTCACAAAAATAAATGACGTCACAAAATAAATAAAGTCACAAAAATAAATGACGTCACAAAATACATAACGTCACAAAAATAAATGACGTCACAAAATACATAACGTCACAAAAATTAATGACGTCACAAAAATTAATTACGTCACAAAAAACATAACGTCACAAAAATTAATTACGTCAAAAAATACATAACCTCACAAAAATAAATGACGTCACAAAATACATAACGTCACAAAAATAAATGACGTCACAAAATACATAACGTCACAAAAATAAATGACGTCACAAAATACATAACGTCATAAAAATAAATGACGTCACAAAAATTAATTACTTCACAAAATACATAACGTCACAAAAATAAATGACGTCACAAAATACATAACGTCACAAAATACATTACGTCACAAAAATAAATGACGTCACAAAATACATTACGTCAAAAAAATAAATGACGTCACAAAAATTAATGACGTCACAAAATACATAACGTCACAAAAATAAATGACGTCAGAAAAATTAATTACGTCACAAAATACATAACGTCACAAAAATAATGACGTCAAAAAATACATGACCTGACAAAAATAAATGATGTCACAAAATACATAACGTCACAAAAATAAATGACGTCACAAAATACATAACGTCACAAAAATAAATGACGTCACAAAATACATAACGTCACAAAAATAAATGACGTCTCAAAAATTAATTACGTCACAAAATACATAACGTCACAAAATATATAACGTCACAAAAATAAATGACGTCACAAAAATTAATTACGTCACAAAATACATAACGTCACAAAAATAAATAACGTCACAAAATACATAACGTCACAAAATACATAACGTTACAAAAATAAATGACGTCACAATATAAATAAAGTCACAAAAATAAATGACGTCACAAAATACATAACGTCACAAAAAAAAGGATGTCACAAAATACATAACGTCACAAAAATAAATGACGTCACAAAATACATAACGTCACAAAATACATTACGTCACAAAAATAAATGACGTCACAAAATACATAACGTCACAAAAATAAATGACGTCACAAAATACATAACGTCACAAAAATAAATGACGTCACAAAAATTAATTACGTCACAAAATACATAACGTCACAAAAATAAATGACGTCACAATAATAAATGACGTCACAAAATACATAACGTCACAAAAATAAATGACGTCACAAAATACATAACGTTACAAAAATAAATAACGTCACAAAATACATAACGTCACAAAAATAAATGACGTCACAAAATACATAACGTTACAAAAATAAATGACGTCACAAAATATTTAACAACACAAAATTAAATGACGTCACAAAATACATATTTCATAAAATACATAACGTCACAAAAATAAATGACGTCACAAAATACATAACGTCACAAAAATAAATGACGTCACAAAATACATAACGTCATAAAAATAAATGACGTCACAATAATAAATGACGTCACAAAATACATAACGTCACAAAAATAAATGACGTCACAAAATACATAACGTCACAAAAATAAATGACGTCACAAAAATTAATTACGTCACAAAATACATAACGTCACAAAAATAAATAACGTCACAAAATACATAACCTCACAAAATACATAACGTCACAAAAATAAATGACGTCACAAAATAAATAAAGTCACTAAAATAAATGACGTCACAAAATGCATAACGTCACAAAAATAAATGACGTCACGAAATACATTACGTTACAAAAATAAATGACGTCACAAAATATTTAACGACACAAAATTAAATGACGTCACAAAATACATATTTCATAAAATACATAACGTCACAAAAATAAATGACGTCACAAAATACATAACGTCACAAAAATAAATGACGTCACAAAATAAATAACGTCACAAAAATAAATGACGTCACAAAATACATAAGGTCACAAAAACAAATGACGTCACAAAATACATAACGTCACAAAAATAAATGACGTCACAAAGTACATTACGTCACAAAAATAAATGACGTCACAAAAATTAATTACGTCAAAAAATGCATAACGTCACAAAATATATAACGTCACAAAACTAAATGACGTCACAAAAATTAATTAAGTCACAAAATACATAACGTCACAAAAATAAATGACGTCACAAAATAAATAAAGTCACAAAAATAAATGACGTCATAAAATACATAACGTCACAAAAATAAATGACGTCACAAAAATTTATTACGTCACGAAAATAAATAACGTCACAAAATACATAGCGGCACAAAAATAAATGACGTCACAAAGTACATAACGTCACAAAAATAAATGACTTCACACAATACATAATGTCAAAAAAATTAAATGATGTCAAAAAAATACATAACGTCACAAAAATAAATGACGTCACAAAATACATAACGTCACAAAAATAATTGACGTCACAATAATAAATGACGTCACAAAATACATAACGTCACAAAAATAAATGACGTCACAAAATACATAACGTTACAAAAATAAATGACATCACAAAATACATAACGTCACAAAAATAAATGACGTCCAAAATAAATAACGTCACAAAAAAATGACGTCACAAAATACATAACGTCACAAAAATAAATGACGTCAAACATACATAATGTCACAAAAATAAATGACGTCACAAAATTAATTACGTCACAAAATACATAACGTCACAAAATATATAACGTCACAAAAATAAATGACGTCACAAAAATTAATTACGTCACAAAATACATAACGTCACAAAAATAAATAACGTCACAAAATACATAACGTCACAAAGTACATAACGTCACAAAAATAAATGACGTCACAAAATAAATAAAGTCACAAAAATAAATGACGTCACAAAATACATAACGTCACAAAAATAAATGACGTCACAAAATACATAACGTCACAAAAATTAATGACGTCACAAAAATTAATTACGTCACAAAAAACATAACGTCACAAAAATTAATTACGTCAAAAAATACATAACCTCACAAAAATAAATGACGTCACAAAATACATAACGTCACAAAAATAAATGACGTCACAAAATACATAACGTCACAAAAATAAATGACGTCACAAAATACATAACGTCATAAAAATAAATGACGTCACAAAAATTAATTACTTCACAAAATACATAACGTCACAAAAATAAATGACGTCACAAAATACATAACGTCACAAAATACATTACGTCACAAAAATAAATGACGTCACAAAATACATTACGTCAAAAAAATAAATGACGTCACAAAAATTAATGACGTCACAAAATACATAACGTCACAAAAATAAATGACGTCAGAAAAATTAATTACGTCACAAAATACATAACGTCACAAAAATAATGACGTCAAAAAATACATGACCTGACAAAAATAAATGATGTCACAAAATACATAACGTCACAAAAATAAATGACGTCACAAAATACATAACGTCACAAAAATAAATGACGTCACAAAATACATAACGTCACAAAAATAAATGACGTCTCAAAAATTAATTACGTCACAAAATACATAACGTCACAAAATATATAACGTCACAAAAATAAATGACGTCACAAAAATTAATTACGTCACAAAATACATAACGTCACAAAAATAAATAACGTCACAAAATACATAACGTCACAAAATACATAACGTTACAAAAATAAATGACGTCACAATATAAATAAAGTCACAAAAATAAATGACGTCACAAAATACATAACGTCACAAAAAAAAAGGATGTCACAAAATACATAACGTCACAAAAATAAATGACGTCACAAAATACATAACGTCACAAAAATAAATGACGTCACAAAATACATAACGTCACAAAAATAAATGATGTCACAAAATACATAACGTCACAAAAATAAATGACGTCACAAAATACATAACGTCATAAAAATAAATGACGTCACAAAAATTAATTACTTCACAAAATACATAACGTCACAAAAATTAATGACGTCACAAAATACATAACGTCAAAAAATACATTACGTCCCAAAAATAAATGACGTCACAAAATACATAACGTCACAAAAATAAATGACGTTACAAAAAACATAACGTCACAAAAATAAATGACGTCACAAAATACATAACGTCACAAAAATAAATGACGTCACAAAAATAAATGACGTCACAAAAATTAATTACGTCACAAAATACATAACGTCACAAAAATAAATGACGTCACAAAATACATAACGTCACAAAAAATGACGTCACAAAATACATAACGTCACAAAAATAAATGACGTCACAAAATAAATAAAGTCACAAAAATAAATGACGTCACAAAATACATAACGTCACAAAAATAAATGACGTCACAAAATACATAACGTCACAAAAATTAATGACGTCACAAAAATAAATGACGTCACAAAATAAATAAAGTCACAAAAATAAATGACGTCACAAAATACATAACGTCACAAAAATAAATGACGTCACAAAATACATAACGTCACAAAAATTAATGACGTCACAAAAATTAATTACGTCACAAAAAACATAACGTCACAAAAATTAATTACGTCAAAAAATACATAACCTCACAAAAATAAATGACGTCACAAAATACATAACTTCAAAAAAATAAATGACGTCACAAAATACATAACGTCACAAAAATAAATGACGTCACAAAATACATAACGTCATAAAAATAAATGACGTCACAAAAATTAATTACTTCACAAAATACATAACGTCACGAAAATAAATGACGTCACAAAATACATAACGTCACAAAATACATTACGTCACAAAAATAAATGACGTCACAAAATACATTACGTCAAAAAAATAAATGACGTCACAAAAATTAATGACGTCACAAAATACATAACGTCACAAAAATAAATGACGTCAGAAAAATTAATTACGTCACAAAATACATAACGTCACAAAAATAATGACGTCAAAAAATACATGACCTGACAAAAATAAATGATGTCACAAAATACACAACGTCACAAAAATAAATGACGTCACAAAATACATAACGTCACAAAAATAAATGACGTCTCAAAAATTAATTACGTCACAAAATACATAACGTCACAAAATATATAACGTCACAAAAATAAATGACGTCACAAAAATTAATTACGTCACAAAATACATAACGTCACAAAAATAAATAACGTCACAAAATACATAACGTCACAAAATACATAACGATACAAAAATAAATGACGTCACAATATAAATAAAGTCACAAAAATAAATGACGTCACAAAATACATAACGTCACAAAAAAAAGGATGTCACAAAATACATAACGTCACAAAAATAAATGACGTCACAAAATACATAACGTCACAAAAATAAATGACGTCACAAAATACATAACGTCACAAAAATAAATGATGTCACAAAATACATAACGTCACAAAAATAAATGACGTCACAAAATACATAACGTCATAAAAATAAATGACGTCACAAAAATTAATTACTTCACAAAATACATAACGTCACAAAAATTAATGACGTCACAAAATACATAACGTCACAAAATACATTACGTCCCAAAAATAAATGACGTCACAAAATACATAACGTCACAAAAATAAACGACGTCACAAAAAACATAACGTCACAAAAATAAATGACGTCACAAAAATTAATTACGTCACAAAATACATAACGTCACAAAAATAAATGACGTCAAAAAATACATAACCTCACAAAAATAAATGATGTCACAAAATACATAACGTCACAAAAATAAATGACGTCACAAAATACATAACGTCACAAAAATAAATGACGTCACAAAATACATAACGTCACAAAAATAAATGACGTCACAAAATACATAACGTCACAAAAATAAATGACGTCACAAAAATAAATAACGTCACAAAATACATAACGTCACAAAATACATAACGTCACAAAAATAAATGACGTCACAAAATACATAACGTCACAAAAATAAATGACGTCACAAAAAATTACGTCAAAAAAATAAATGACGTCACAAAATACATAACGTCACAAAAATAAATGACGTCAAAAAATACATAACGTCACAAAAATAAATGACGTCACAATAATAAATGACGTCACAAAATACATA
The DNA here is from genome assembly GCA_035578135.1 of Flexamia atlantica. NCBI lineage: Eukaryota > Metazoa > Arthropoda > Insecta > Hemiptera > Cicadellidae > Flexamia > Flexamia atlantica. Next base: position 119,452 of record JAQJVK010000131.1, on the reverse strand, counting down.
ACGTCACAAAAATAAATGACGTCACAAAATACATAACGTTACAAAAATAAATGACGTCACAAAATACATAACGTCACAAAAATAAATGACGTCACAAAATACATAACGTCACGAAAAATGACGTCTCAAAATACATAACGTCACAAAAATAAATGACGTCACAAAATACATAACGTCACAAAAATAAATGACGTTACAAAAAACATTACGTCACAAAAATAAATGACGTCACAAAATACATAACGTCACAAAAATAAATGACGTCACAAAATACATAACGTCACAAAAATAAATGACGTCACAAAATACATAACGTCACAAAATACATAACGTCACAAAAATAAATGACGTCACAAAATAAATAAAGTCACAAAAATAAATGACGTCACAAAATACATAACGTCACAAAAATAAATGACGTCACAAAATACATAACGTCACAAAAATTAATGACGTCACAAAAATTAATTACGTCACAAAATACATAACGTCACAAAAATTAATTACGTCAAAAAATACATAACCTCACAAAAATAAATGACGTCACAAAATACATAACGTCACAAAAATAAATGACGTCACAAAATACATAACGTCACAAAAATAAATGACGTCACAAAATACATAACGTCATAAAAATAAATGACGTCACAAAAATTAATTACTTCACAAAATACATAACGTCACAAAAATAAATGACGTCACAAAATACATAACGTCACAAAATACATTACGTCACAAAAATAAATGACGTCACAAAATACATAACGTCACAAAAATAAATGACGTCACAAAATACATAACGTCACAAAAATAAATGACGTCACAAAAATTAATTACGTCACAAAATACATAACGTCACAAAAATAAATGACGTCACAAAAATTAATTACGTCACAAAATACATAACGTCACAAAAATAAATTACGTCAAAAAATACATAACCTCACAAAAATAAATGATGTCACAAAATACATAACGTTACAAAAATAAATGACGTCACAAAATAAATAAAGTCACAAAAATAAATGACGTCACAAAATACATAAAGTCACAAAAATAAATGACGTCACAAAATACATAACGTCACAAAAATAAATGACGTCACAAAATACATAACGTCACAAAAATTAATGACGTCACAAAAATTAATTACGTCACAAAATACATAACGTCACAAAAATTAATTACGTCAAAAAATACATAACCTCACAAAAATAAATGACGTCACAAAATACATAACGTCACAAAAATAAATGACGTCAAAAAATACATAACGTCACAAAAATAAATGACGTCACAAAATACATAACGTCACAAAAATAAATGATGTCACAAAATACATAACGTCACAAAAATAAATGACGTCACAAAATACATAACGTCATAAAAATAAATGACGTCACAAAAATTAATTACTTCACAAAATACATAACGTCACAAAAATAAATGACGTCACAAAATACATAACGTCACAAAATACATTACGTCACAAAAATAAATGACGTCACAAAATACATAACGTCACAAAAATAAATGACGTCACAAAATACATAACGTCACAAAAATTAATGACGTCACAAAAATTAATTACGTCACAAAATACATAACGTCACAAAAATAAATGACGTCAAAAAATACATAGCCTCACAAAAATAAATGATGTCACAAAATACATAACGTCACAAAAATAAATGACGTCACAAAATACATAACGTCACAAAAATAAATGACGTCACAAAATACATAACGTCACAAAAATAAATGACGTCACAAAAATAAATAACGTCACAAAATACATAACGTCACAAAATACATAACGACACAAAAATAAATGACGTCACAAAAAAAACGTCAAAAAAATAAATGACGTCACAAAATACATAACGTCACAAAAATAAATGACGTTACAAAAAACATAACGTCACAAAAATAAATGACGTCACAAAATACATAACGTCACAAAAATAAATGACGTCACAAAAATAAATGACGTCACAAAAATTAATTACGTCACAAAATACATAACGTCACAAAAATAAATGACGTCACAAAATACATAACGTCACAAAAAATGACGTCACAAAATACATAACGTCACAAAAATAAATGACGTCACAAAATAAATAAAGTCACAAAAATAAATGACGTCACAAAATACATAACGTCACAAAAATAAATGACGTCACAAAATACATAACGTCACAAAAATTAATGACGTCACAAAAATTAATTACGTAACAAAATACATAACGTCACAAAAATTAATTACGTCAAAAAATACATAACCTCACAAAAATAAATGACGTCACAAAATACATAACCTCACAAAAATAAATGACGTCACAAAAATTAATTACGTCACATAATACATAACGTCACAAAATATATAACGTCACAAAAATAAATGACGTCACAAAAATTAATTACGTCACAAAATACATAACGTCACAAAAATAAATGACGTCACAAAATACATAACGTCACAAAAAATGACGTCACAAAATACATAACGTCACAAAAATAAATGACGTCACAAAATAAATAAGGTCACAAAAATAAATGACGTCACAAAATACATAACGTCACAAAAATAAATGACGTCACAAAATACATAACGTCACAAAAATTAATGACGTCACAAAAATTAATTACGTCACAAAATACATAACGTCACAAAAATTAATTACGTCAAAAAATACATAACCTCACAAAAATAAATGACGTCACAAAATACATAACGTCACAAAAATAAATGACGTCACAAAATACATAACGTCACAAAAATAAATGACGTCACAAAATACATAACGTCATGAAAATAAATGACGTAACAAAAATTAATTACTTCACAAAATACATAACGACACAAAAATAAATGACGTCACAAAATACATAACGTCACAAAATACATTACGTCACAAAAATAAATGACGTCACAAAATAAATAAAGTCACAAAAATAAATGACGTCACAAAATAAATAACGTCACAAAAATAAATGACGTCACAAAATACATAACGTCACAAAAATTAATGACGTCACAAAAATTAATTACGTCACAAAAAACATAACGTCACAAAAATTAATTACGTCAAAAAATACATAACCTCACAAAAATAAATGACGTCACAAAATACATAACGTCACAAAAATAAATGACGTCACAAAATACATAACGTCACAAAAATAAATGACGTCACAAAATACATAACGTCATAAAAATATATGACGTCACAAAAATTAATTACTTCACAAAATACATAACGTCACAAAAATTAATGACGTCACAAAATACACAACGTCACAAAAATAAATGACGTCAGAAAAATTAATTACGTCACAAAATACATAACGTCACAAAAATAATGACGTCAAAAAATACATGACCTGACAAAAATAAATGATGTCACAAAATACATAACGTCACAAAAATAAATGACGTCACAAAATACATAACGTCACAAAAATAAATGACGTCACAAAATACATAACGTCACAAAAATAAATGACGTCACAAAAATTAATTACGTCACAAAATACATAACGTCACAAAATATATAACGTCACAAAAATAAATGACGTCACAAAAATTAATTACGTCACAAAATACATAACGTCACAAAAATAAATAACGTCACAAAATACATAACGACACAAAATACATAACGTTACAAAAATAAATGACGTCACAATATAAATAAAGTCACAAAAATAAATGACGTCACAAAATACATAACGTCACAAAAAAAAGGATGTCACAAAATACATAACGTCACAAAAATAAATGACGTCACAAAATACATAACGTCACAAAAATAAATGACGTCACAAAATACATAACGTCACAAAAATAAATGATGTCACAAAATACATAACGTCACAAAAATAAATGACGTCACAAAATACATAACGTCATAAAAATAAATGACGTCACAAAAATTAATTACTTCACAAAATACATAACGTCACAAAAATAAATGACGTCACAAAATACATAACGTCACAAAATACATTACGTCCCAAAAATAAATGACGTCACAAAATACATAACGTCACAAAAATAAACGACGTCACAAAATACATAACGTCACAAAAATAAATGACGTCACAAAAATTAATTACGTCACAAAATACATAACGTCACAAAAATAAATGACGTCACAAAAATTAATTACGTCACAAAATACATAACGTCACAAAATATATAACGTCACAAAAATAAATGACGTCACAAAAATTAATTACGTCACAAAATACATAACGTCACAAAAATAAATAACGTCACAAAATACATAACGTCACAAAGTACATAACGTCACAAAAATAAATGACGTCACAAAATAAATAAAGTCACAAAAATAAATGACGTCACAAAATACATAACGTCACAAAAATAAATGACGTCACAAAATACATAACGTCACAAAAATTAATGACGTCACAAAAATTAATTACGTCACAAAAAACATAACGTCACAAAAATTAATTACGTCAAAAAATACATAACCTCACAAAAATAAATGACGTCACATAATACATAACGTCACAAAAATAAATGACGTCACAAAATACATAACGTCACAAAAATAAATGACGTCACAAAATACATAACGTCATAAAAATATATGACGTCACAAAAATTAATTACTTCACAAAATACATAACGTCACAAAAATAAATGACGTCACAAAATACATAACGTCACAAAATACATTACGTCACAAAAATAAATGACGTCACAAAATACATTACGTCACAAAAATAAATGACGTCACAAAAATTAATGACGTCACAAAATACATAACGTCACAAAAATAAATGACGTCAGAAAAATTAATTACGTCACAAAATACATAACGTCACAAAAATAATGACGTCAAAAAATACATGACCTGACAAAAATAAATGATGTCACAAAATACATAACGTCACAAAAATAAATGACGTCACAAAATACATAACGTCACAAAAATAAATGACGTCACAAAATACATAACGTCACAAAAATAAATGACGTCACAAAAATTAATTACGTCACAAAATACATAACGTCACAAAATATATAACGTCACAAAAATAAATGACGTCACAAAAATTAATTACGTCACAAAATACATAACGTCACAAAAATAAATAACGTCACAAAATACATAACGACACAAAATACATAACGTTACAAAAATAAATGACGTCACAATATAAATAAAGTCACAAAAATAAATGACGTCACAAAATACATAACGTCACAAAAAAAAGGATGTCACAAAATACATAACGTCACAAAAATAAATGACGTCACAAAATACATAACGTCACAAAAATAAATGACGTCACAAAATACATAACGTCACAAAAATAAATGATGTCACAAAATACATAACGTCACAAAAATAAATGACGTCACAAAATACATAACGTCATAAAAATAAATGACGTCACAAAAATTAATTACTTCACAAAATACATAACGTCACAAAAATAAATGACGTCACAAAATACATAACGTCACAAAATACATTACGTCCCAAAAATAAATGACGTCACAAAATACATAACGTCACAAAAATAAACGACGTCACAAAATACATAACGTCACAAAAATAAATGACGTCACAAAAATTAATTACGTCACAAAATACATAACGTCACAAAAATAAATGACGTCAAAAAATACATAACCTCACAAAAATAAATGATGTCACAAAATACATAACGTCACAAAAATAAATGACGTCACAAAATACATAACGTCACAAAAGTAAATGACGTCACAAAATACATAACGTCACAAAAATAAATGACGTCACAAAATACATAACGTCACAAAAATAAATGACGTCACAAAAATAAATAACGTCACAAAATACATAACGTCACAAAATACATAACGTCACAAAAATAAATGACGTCACAAAATACATAACGTCACAAAAATAAATGACGTCACAAAAAATTACGTCAAAAAAATAAATGACGTCACAAAATACATAACGTCACAAAAATAAATGACGTCAAAAAATACATAACGTCACAAAAATAAATGACGTCACAATAATAAATGACGTCACAAAATACATAACGTCACAAAAATAAATGACGTCACAAAATACATAACGTTACAAAAATAAATGACGTCACAAAATACATAACGTCACAAAAATAAATGACGTCACAAAATACATAACGTCACGAAAAATGACGTCTCAAAATACATAACGTCACAAAAATAAATGACGTCACAAAATACATAACGTCACAAAAATAAATGACGTTACAAAAAACATAACGTCACAAAAATAAATGACGTCACAAAATACATAACGTCACAAAAATAAATGACGTCACAAAAATTAATTACGTCACAAAATACATAACGTCACAAAAATAAATGACGTCACAAAAATTAATTACGTCACAAAATACATAACGTCACAAAAATAAATGACGTCAAAAAATACATAACCTCACAAAAATAAATGATGTCACAAAATACATAACGTTACAAAAATAAATGACGTCACAAAATAAATAAAGTCACAAAAATAAATGACGTCACAAAATACATAAAGTCACAAAAATAAATGACGTCACAAAATACATAACGTCACAAAAATAAATGACGTCACAAAATACATAACGTCACAAAAATAAATGACGTCAGAAAATACATAACGTCACAAAAATAAATAACGTCACAAAATACATAACGTCACAAAAATAAATGACGTCACAAAAATAAATAACGTCACAAAATACATAACGTCACAAAAATAAATGACGTCACAAAATACATAACGTCATAGAAATAAATGACGTCACAAAAATTAATTACTTCACAAAATACATAACGTCACAAAAATAAATGACGTCACAAAATACATAACGTCACAAAAATAAATGACGTCAAAAAATACATAACGTCACAAAAATAAATGACGTCACAAAATACATAACGTCACAAAAATAAATGTCACAAAATACATAACGTCACAAAAATAAATGACGTCACAAAATACATAACGTCATAAAAATAAATGACGTCACAAAAATTAATTACTTCACAAAATACATAACGTCACAAAAATAAATGACGTCACAAAATACATAACGTCACAAAATACATTACGTCACAAAAATAAATGACGTCACAAAAATTAATTACGTCACAAAATACATAACGTCACAAAAATTAATTACGTCAAAAAATACATAACCTCACAAAAATAAATGACGTCACAAAATACATAACGTCACAAAAATAAATGACGTCAAAAAATACATAACGTCACAAAAATAAATGACGTCACAAAATACATAACGTCACAAAAATAAATGATGTCACAAAATACATAACGTCACAAAAATAAATGACGTCACAAAATACATAACGTCATAAAAATAAATGACGTCACAAAAATTAATTACTTCACAAAATACATAACGTCACAAAAATAAATGACGTCACAAAATACATAACGTCACAAAATACATTACGTCACAAAAATAAATGACGTCAGAAAATACATAACGTCACAAAAATAAATGACGTCACAAAATACATAACGTCACAAAAATAAATGACGTCACAAAAATTAATTACGTCACAAAATACATAACGTCACAAAAATAAATGACGTCAAAAAATACATAACCTCACAAAAATAAATTATGTCACAAAATACATAACGTCACAAAAATAAATGACGTCACAAAATACATAACGTCACAAAAATAAATAACGTCACAAAATACATAACGTCACAAAAATAAATGACGTCACAAAAATAAATAACGTCACAAAATACATAACGTCACAAAATACATAACGACACAAAAATAAATGACGTCACAAAAAAAAACGTCAAAAAAATAAATGACGTCACAAAATACATAACGTCACAAAAATAAATGACGTTACAAAAAACATAACGTCACAAAAATAAATGACGTCACAAAATACATAACGTCACAAAAATAAATGACGTCACAAAAATAAATGACGTCACAAAAATTAATTACGTCACAAAATACATAACGTCACAAAAATAAATGACGTCACAAAATACATAACGTCACAAAAAATGACGTCACAAAATACATAACGTCACAAAAATAAATGACGTCACAAAATAAATAAAGTCACAAAAATAAATGACGTCACAAAATACATAACGTCACAAAAATAAATGACGTCACAAAATACATAACGTCACAAAAATTAATGACGTCACAAAAATTAATTACGTAACAAAATACATAACGTCACAAAAATTAATTACGTCAAAAAATACATAACCTCACAAAAATAAATGACGTCACAAAATACATAACCTCACAAAAATAAATGACGTCACAAAAATTAATTACGTCACATAATACATAACGTCACAAAATATATAACGTCACAAAAATAAATGACGTCACAAAAATTAATTACGTCACAAAATACATAACGTCACAAAAATAAATGACGTCACAAAATACATAACGTCACAAAAAATGACGTCACAAAATACATAACGTCACAAAAATAAATGACGTCACAAAATAAATAAAGTCACAAAAATAAATGACGTCACAAAATACATAACGTCACAAAAATAAATGACGTCACAAAATACATAACGTCACAAAAATTAATGACGTCACAAAAATTAATTACGTCACAAAATACATAACGTCACAAAAATTAATTACGTCAAAAAATACATAACCTCACAAAAATAAATGACGTCACAAAATACATAACGTCACAAAAATAAATGACGTCACAAAATACATAACGTCACAAAAATAAAGGACGTCACAAAATACATAACGTCATGAAAATAAATGACGTAACAAAAATTAATTACTTCACAAAATACATAACGTCACAAAAATAAATGACGTCACAAAATACATAACGTCACAAAATACATTACGTCACAAAAATAAATGACGTCACAAAATACATAACGTCACAAAAATAAATGACGTCACAAAACACATAACGTCACAAAAATAAATGACGTCACAAAAATTAATTACGTCACAAAATACATAACGTCACAAAAATAAATGACGTCACAAAAATTAATTACGTCACAAAATACATAACGTCACAAAATATATAACGTCACAAAAATAAATGACGTCACAAAAATTAATTACGTCACAAAATACATAACGTCACAAAAATAAATAACGTCACAAAATACATAACGTCACAAAGTACATAACGTCACAAAAATAAATGACGTCACAAAATAAATAAAGTCACAAAAATAAATGACGTCACAAAATACATAACGTCACAAAAATAAATGACGTCACAAAATACATAACGTCACAAAAATTAATGACGTCACAAAAATTAATTACGTCACAAAAAACATAACGTCACAAAAATTAATTACGTCAAAAAATACATAACCTCACAAAAATAAATGACGTCACAAAATACATAACGTCACAAAAATAAATGACGTCACAAAATACATAACGTCACAAAAATAAATGACGTCACAAAATACATAACGTCACAAAAATAAATGACGTCACAAAATACATAACGTCATAAAAATATATGACGTCACAAAAATTAATTACTTCACAAAATACATAACGTCACAAAAATAAATGACGTCACAAAATACATAACGTCACAAAATACATTACGTCACAAAAATAAATGACGTCACAAAATACATTACGTCACAAAAATAAATGACGTCACAAAAATTAATGACGTCACAAAATACATAACGTCACAAAAATAAATGACGTCAGAAAAATTAATTACGTCACAAAATACATAACGTCACAAAAATAATGACGTCAAAAAATACATGACCTGACAAAAATAAATGATGTCACAAAATACATAACGTCACAAAAATAAATGACGTCACAAAATACATAACGTCACAAAAATAAATGACGTCACAAAATACATAACGTCACAAAAATAAATGACGTCACAAAAATTAATTACGTCACAAAATACATAACATCACAAAATATATAACGTCACAAAAATAAATGACGTCACAAAAATTAATTACGTCACAAAATACATAACGTCACAAAAATAAATAACGTCACAAAATACATAACGACACAAAATACATAACGTTACAAAAATAAATGACGTCACAATATAAATAAAGTCACAAAAATAAATGACGTCACAAAATACATAACGTCACAAAAAAAAGGATGTCACAAAATACATAACGTCACAAAAATAAATGACGTCACAAAATACATAACGTCACAAAAATAAATGACGTCACAAAATACATAACGTCACAAAAATAAATGATGTCACAAAATACATAACGTCACAAAAATAAATGACGTCACAAAATACATAACGTCATAAAAATAAATGACGTCACAAAAATTAATTACTTCACAAAATACATAACGTCACAAAAATAAATGACGTCACAAAATACATAACGTCACAAAATACATTACGTCCCAAAAATAAATGACGTCACAAAATACATAACGTCACAAAAATAAACGACGTCACAAAATACATAACGTCACAAAAATAAATGACGTCACAAAAATTAATTACGTCACAAAATACATAACGTCACAAAAATAAATGACGTCAAAAAATACATAACCTCACAAAAATAAATGATGTCACAAAATACATAACGTCACAAAAATAAATGACGTCACAAAATACATAACGTCACAAAAGTAAATGACGTCACAAAATACATAACGTCACAAAAATAAATGACGTCACAAAATACATAACGTCACAAAAATAAATGACGTCACAAAAATAAATAACGTCACAAAATACATAACGTCACAAAATACATAACGTCACAAAAATAAATGAGAACACAAAATACATAACGTCACAAAAAATTACGTCAAAAAAATAAATGACGTCACAAAATACATAACGTCACAAAAATAAATGACGTCAAAAAATACATAACGTCAAAAAAATAAATGACGTCACAATAATAAATGACGTCACAAAATACATAACGTCACAAAAATAAATGACGTCACAAAATACATAACGTTACAAAAATAAATGACGTCACAAAATACATAACGTCACAAAAATAAATGACGTCACAAAATACATAACGTCACGAAAAATGACGTCTCAAAAAACATAACGTCACAAAAATAAATGACGTCACAAAATACATAACGTCACAAAAATAAATGACGTTACAAAAAACATAACGTCACAAAATTAAATGACGTCACAAAATACATAACGTCACAAAAATAAATGACGTCACAAAATACATAACGTCACAAAAATAAATGACGTCACAAAATACATAACGTCACAAAATACATAACGTCACAAAAATAAATGACGTCACAAAATAAATAAAGTCACAAAAATAAATGACGTCACAAAATACATAACGTCACAAAAATAAATGACGTCACAAAATACATAACGTCACAAAAATTAATGACGTCACAAAAATTAATTACGTCACAGAATACATAACGTCACAAAAATTAATTACGTCAAAAAATACATAACCTCACAAAAATAAATGACGTCACAAAATACATAACGTCAAAAAAATAAATGACGTCACAAAATACATAACGTCACAAAAATAAATGACGTCACAAAATACATAACGTCACAAAAATAAATGACGTCACAATAATAAATGACGTCACAAAATACATAACGTCACAAAAATAAATGACGTCACAAAATACATAACGTTACAAAAATAAATGACGTCACAAAATACATAACGTCACAAAAATAAATGACGTCACAAAATACATAACGTCACAAAAAAATGACGTCACAAAATACAAAACGTCACAAAAATAAATGACGTCATAAAATACATAACGTCACAAAAATAAATGACGTCACAAAATACATAACGTCAAAAAATAAATGACGTCACAAAATACATAACGTCACAAAAATAAATGACGTCACAAAATACATAACGTCACAAAATACATAACGTCACAAAAATAAATGACGTCACAAAATACATAACGTCACAAAAATAAATGACGTCACAAAAATTAATTACGTCACAAAATACATAACGTCACAAAATATATAACGTCACAAAAATAAATGACGTCACAAAAATTAATTACGTCACAAAATACATAACGTCACAAAAATAAATGACGTCACAAAATTAATTACGACACAAAATACATAACGTCACAAAAATAAATGACGTCAAAAAATACATAACCTCACAAAAATAAATGATGTCACAAAATACATAACGTCACAAAAATAAATGACGTCACAAAATACATAACGTCACAAAATACATAACGTCACAAAAATAAATGACGTCACAAAATACATAACGTCACAAAAATAATTGACGTCACAAAATAAATAAAGTCACAAAAATAAATGACGTCACAAAATACATAACGTCACAAAAATAAATGACATCACAAAATACATAACGTCACAAAATTAATGACGTCACAAAAATTAATTACGTCACAAAATACATAACGTCACAAAAATTAATTACGTCAAAAATACATAACCTCACAAAAATAAATGACGTCACAAAATACATAACGTCACAAAAATAAATGACGTCACAAAATACATAACGTCACTAAAATAAATGACTTCACAAAATACATAACGTCACAAAAATAAATGACGTCACAAAATACATAACGTCACAAAAATAAATGACGTCACAAAAATTAATGACGTCACAAAATACATAACGTCACAAAAATAAATGACGTCACAAAATTAATTACGACACAAAATACATAACGTCACAAAAATAAATGACGTCAAAAAATACATAACCTCACAAAAATAAATGATGTCACAAAATACATAATGTCACTAAAATAAATGACGTCACAAAATACATAACGTCACAAAAATAAATGACGTCACAAAATACATAACGTCACAAAAAAAATGACGTCACAAAATACATAACGTCACAAAAATAAATGACGTCACAAAAATAAATAACGTCACAAAATACATAACGTCACAAAATACATAACGTCACAAAATACATAACGGCAAAAAAATAAATGACGTCACAAAATACATAACGTCACAAAAATAAATGACGTCACTGAATACATAACGTCAAAAAAATAAATGACGTCACAAAATACATAACGTCACAAAAATAAATGACGTCACAAAATACATAACGTCACAAAAATAAATGACGTCACAAAATACATAACGTCACAAAAATAAATGACGTCACAATAATAAATGACGTCACAAAATACATAACGTCACAAAAATAAATGACGTCACAAAATACATAACGTTACAAAAATAAATGACGTCACAAAATACATAACGTCACAAAAATAAATGACGTCACAAAATACATAACGTCACAAAAAAATGACGTCACAAAATACAAAACGTCACAAAAATAAATGACGTCATAAAATACATAACGTCACAAAAATAAATGACGTCACAAAATACATAACGTCAAAAAATAAATGACGTCACAAAATACATAACGTCACAAAAATAAATGACGTCACAAAATACATAACGTCACAAAATACATAACGTCACAAAAATAAATGACGTCACAAAATACATAACGTCACAAAAATAAATGACGTCACAAAAATTAATTACGTCACAAAATACATAACGTCACAAAATATATAACGTCACAAAAATAAATGACGTCACAAAAATTAATTACGTCACAAAATACATAACGTCACAAAAATAAATAACGTCACAAAATACATAACGTCACAAAAATAATTGACGTCACAAAATAAATAAAGTCACAAAAATAAATGACGTCACAAAATACATAACGTCACAAAAATAAATGACATCACAAAATACATAACGTCACAAAATTAATGACGTCACAAAAATTAATTACGTCACAAAATACATAACGTCACAAAAATTAATTACGTCAAAAATACATAACCTCACAAAAATAAATGACGTCACAAAATACATAACGTCACAAAAATAAATGACGTCACAAAATACATAACGTCACTAAAATAAATGACTTCACAAAATACATAACGTCACAAAAATAAATGACGTCACAAAATACATAACGTCACAAAAATAAATGACGTCACAAAAATTAATGACGTCACAAAATACATAACGTCACAAAAATAAATGACGTCACAAAATACATAACGTCACAAAAACAAATGACGTCACAAAATACATAACGTCACAAAAATAAATGACGTCACAAAATACACAACGTCACAAAAATAAATGACGTCACAAAAATAAATGACGTCACAAAATACATAACGTCACAAAATATATAACGTCACAAAAATAAATGACGTCACAAAAATTAATTACGTCACAAAATACATAACGTCACAAAAATAAATAACGTCACAAAATACATAACGTCACAAAATACATAACGTTACAAAAATAAATGACGTCACAAAATACATAACGTCACAAAAATAAATGACGTCACAAAATACATAACGTCACAAAATTAATGACGTCACAAAAATTAATTACGTCAAAAAATACATAACCTCACAAAAATAAATGACGTCACAAAATACATAACGTCACAAAAATAAATGACGTCACAAAATACATAACGTCACAAAAATAAATGACGTCACAAAAAGTAATGACGTCACAAAATACATAACGTCACAAAAATAAATGACGTCACAAAATACATAACGTCACAAAATACATAACGGCAAAAAAATAAATGACGTCACAAAATACATAACGTCGCAAAAATAAATGACGTCACAAAATACATAACGTCAAAAAAATAAATGACGTCACAAAATACATAACGTCACAAAAATAAATGACGTCACAAAATACATAACGTCACAAAAATAAATGACGTCACAATAATAAATGACGTCACAAAATACATAACGTCACAAAAATAAATGACGTCACAAAATACATAACGTTACAAAAATAAATGACGTCACAAAATACATAACGTCACAAAAATAAATGACGTCACAAAATACATAACGTCACAAAAAAATGACGTCTCAAAATACAAAACGTCACAAAAATAAATGACGTCACAAAATACATAACGTCACAAAAATAAATGACGTCAAAAAATACATAACGTCACAAAAATAAATGACGTCACAAAAATAAATGACGTCACAAAAATTAATTACGTCAAAAAATACATAACGTCACAAAAATAAATAACGTCACAAAATACATAACGTCACAAAAATAATTGACGTCACAAAATAAATAAAGTCACAAAAATAAATGACGTCACAAAATACATAACGTCACAAAAATAAATGACGTCACAAAATACATAACGTCACAAAATAGATGACGTTACAAAAATTAATTACGTCACTAAATACATTACGTCACAAAAATTAATTACGTCAAAAAATACATAACCTCATAAAAATAAATGACGTCACAAAATACATAACGTCACAAAAATAAATGACGTCACAAAATACATAACGTCACAAAAATAAATGACGTCACAAAAATTAATGACGTCACAAAATACATAACGTCACAAAAATAAATGACGTCACAAAATTAATTACGTCACAAAATACATAACGTCACAAAAATAAATGACGTCAAAAAATACATAACCTCACAAAAATAAATGATGTCACAAAATACATAATGTCACTAAAATAAATGACGTCACAAAATACATAACGCCCCAAAAATAAATGACGTCACAAAATACATAACGTCACAAAAATAAATGACGTCACAAAATACATAACGTCACAAAAATAAATGACGTCACAAAAATAAATAACGTCACAAAATACATAACGTAATAAAATACATAACGGCAAAAAAATTAATGACGTCACAAAATACATAACGTCACAAAAATAAATGACGTCACAAAACACATAACGTCAAAAAAATTAATGACGTCACAAAATACATAACGTCACAAAAATAAATGACGTCACAAAATACATAACGTCACAAAAATAAATGACGTCACAATAATAAATGACGTCACAAAATACATAACGTCACAAAAATAAATGACGTCACAAAATACATAACGTCACAAAAATAAATGACGTCACAAAATACATAACGTCACAAAAATAAATGACGTCACAAAATACATAACGTTACAAAAATAAATTACGTCACAAAATACATAACGTCACAAAAATAAATGACGTCACAAAATACATAACGTCACAAAAAAATGACGTCACAAAATACAAAACGTCACAAAAATAAATGACGTCATAAAATACATAACGTCACAAAAATAAATGACGTCACAAAATACATAACGTCAAAAAATAAATGACGTCACAAAATACATAACGTCACAAAAATAAATGACGTCACAAAATACATAACGTCACAAAATACATAACGTCACAAAAATAAATGACGTCACAAAATACATAACGTCACAAAAATAAATGACGTCACAAAAATTAATTACGTCACAAAATACATAACGTCACAAAATATATAACGTCACAAAAATAAATGACGTCACAAAAATTAATTACGTCACAAAATACATAACGTCACAAAAATAAATAACGTCACAAAATACATAACGTCACAAAAATAATTGACGTCACAAAATAAATAAAGTCACAAAAATAAATGACGTCACAAAATACATAACGTCACAAAAATAAATGACATCACAAAATACATAACGTCACAAAATTAATGACGTCACAAAAATTAATTACGTCACAAAATACATAACGTCACAAAAATTAATTACGTCAAAAATACATAACCTCACAAAAATAAATGACGTCACAAAATACATAACGTCACAAAAATAAATGACGTCACAAAATACATAACGTCACTAAAATAAATGACTTCACAAAATACATAACGTCACAAAAATAAATGACGTCACAAAATACATAACGTCACAAAAATAAATGACGTCACAAAAATTAATGACGTCACAAAATACATAACGTCACAAAAATAAATGACGTCACAAAATACATAACGTCACAAAAACAAATGACGTCACAAAATACATAACGTCACAAAAATAAATGACGTCACAAAATACACAACGTCACAAAAATAAATGACGTCACAAAAATTAATTACGTCACAAAATACATAACGTCACAAAATATATAACGTCACAAAAATAAATGACGTCACAAAAATTAATTACGTCACAAAATACATAACGTCACAAAAATAAATAACGTCACAAATTACATAACGTCACAAAATACATAACGTTACAAAAATAAATGACGTCACAAAATAAATAAAGTCACAAAAATAAATGACGTCACAAAATACATAACGTCACAAAAATAAATGACGTCACAAAATACATAACGTCACAAAATTAATGACGTCACAAAAATTAATTACGTCAAAAAATACATAACCTCACAAAAATAAATGACGTCACAAAATACATAACGTCACAAAAATAAATGACGTCACAAAATACATAACGTCACAAAAATAAATGACGTCACAAAATACATAACGTCACAAAAATAAATGACGTCACAAAATACATAACGTCACAAAAATAAATGACGTCACAAAAAGTAATGACGTCACAAAATACATAACGTCACAAAAATAAATGACGTCACAAAATACATAACGTCACAAAATACATAACGGCAAAAAAATAAATGACGTCACAAAATACATAACGTCGCAAAAATAAATGACGTCACAAAATACATAACGTCAAAAAAATAAATGACGTCACAAAATACATAACGTCACAAAAATAAATGACGTCACAAAATACATAACGTCACAAAAATAAATGACGTCACAATAATAAATGACGTCACAAAATACATAACGTCACAAAAATAAATGACGTCACAAAATACATAACGTTACAAAAATAAATGACGTCACAAAATACATAACGTCACAAAAATAAATGACGTCACAAAATACATAACGTCACAAAAAAATGACGTCTCAAAATACAAAACGTCACAAAAATAAATGACGTCACAAAATACATAACGTCACAAAAATAAATGACGTCAAAAAATACATAACGTCACAAAAATAAATGACGTCACAAAAATAAATGACGTCACATAAATTAATTACGTCAAAAAATACATAACGTCACAAAAATAAATAACGTCACAAAATACATAACGTCACAAAAATAATTGACGTCACAAAATAAATAAAGTCACAAAAATAAATGACGTCACAAAATACATAACGTCACAAAAATAAATGACGTCACAAAATACATAACGTCACAAAATAAATAACGTTACAAAAATTAATTACGTCACAAAATACATAACGTCACAAAAATTAATTACGTCAAAAAATACATAACCTCATAAAAATAAATGACGTCACAAAATACATAACGTCACAAAAATAAATGACGTCACAAAATACATAACGTCACAAAAATAAATGACGTCACAAAAATTAATGACGTCACAAAATACATAACGTCACAAAAATAAATGACGTCACAAAATTAATTACGTCACAAAATACATAACGTCACAAAAATAAATGACGTCAAAAAATACATAACCTCACAAAAATAAATGATGTCACAAAATACATAATGTCACTAAAATAAATGACGTCACAAAATACATAACGTCACAAAAATAAATGACGTCACAAAATACATAACGTCACAAAAATAAATGACGTCACAAAATACATAACGTCACAAAAATAAATGACGTCACAAAAATAAATAACGTCACAAAATATATAACGTAATAAAATACATAACGGCAAAAAAATTAATGACGTCACAAAATACATAACGTCACAAAAATAAATGACGTCACAAAACACATAACGTCAAAAAAATTAATGACGTCACAAAATACATAACGTCACAAAAATAAATGACGTCACAAAATACATAACGTCACAAAAATAAATGACGTCACAATAATAAATGACGTCACAAAATACATAACGTCACAAAAATAAATGACGTCACAAAATACATAACGTCACAAAAATAAATGACGTCACAAAATACATAACGTCACAAAAATAAATGACGTCACAAAATACATAACGTCACAAATCAAATGACGTCACAAAATACATAACGTCACAAAAATAAATGACGTCACAAAATACATAACGTCACAAAAATAAATGACGTCACAAAAATTAATTACGTCACAAAATACATAACGTCACAAAATATATAACGTCACAAAAATAAATGACGTCACAAAAATTAATTACGTCACAAAATACATAACGTCACAAAAATAAATAACGTCACAAAATACATAACGTCACAAAAATAAATGACGTCACAAAGTACATAACGTCACAAAAATAAATGACGTCACAAAATACATAACGTCACAAAAATAAATGACGTCACAAAATACATAACGTCACAAAAATAAATGACGTCACAAAAAGTAATGACGTCACAAAATACATAACGTCACAAAAATAAATGACGTCACAAAATACATAACGTCACAAAATACATAACGGCAAAAAAATAAATGACGTCACAAAATACATAACGTCGCAAAAATAAATGACGTCACAAAATACATAACGTCAAAAAAATAAATGACGTCACAAAATACATAACGTCACAAAAATAAATGACGTCACAAAATACATAACGTCACAAAAATAAATGACGTCACAATAATAAATGACGTCACAAAATACATAACGTCACAAAAATAAATGACGTCACAAAATACATAACGTTACAAAAATAAATGACGTCACAAAATACATAACGTCACAAAAATTAATGACGTCACAAAAATTAATTACGTAACAAAATACATAACGTCACAAAAATTAATTACGTCACAAAACACATAACGTCACAAAAATAAATGACGTCACAAAAAAAAACGTCAAAAAAATAAATGACGTCACAAAATACATAACGTCACAAAAATAAATGACGTTACAAAAAACATAACGTCACAAAAATAAATGACGTCACAAAATACATAACGTCACAAAAATAAATGACGTCACAAAAATAAATGACGTCACAAAAATTAATTACGTCACAAAATACATAACGTCACAAAAATAAATGACGTCACAAAATACATAACGTCACAAAAAATGACGTCACAAAATACATAACGTCACAAAAATAAATGACGTCACAAAAAGTAATGACGTCACAAAATACATAACGTCACAAAAATAAATGACGTCACAAAATACATAACGTCACAAAATACATAACGGCAAAAAAATAAATGACGTCACAAAATACATAACGTCGCAAAAATAAATGACGTCACAAAATACATAACGTCAAAAAAATAAATGACGTCACAAAATACATAACGTCACAAAAATAAATGACGTCACAAAATACATAACGTCACAAAAATAAATGACGTCACAATAATAAATGACGTCACAAAATACATAACGTCACAAAAATAAATGACGTCACAAAATACATAACGTTACAAAAATAAATGACGTCACAAAATACATAACGTCACAAAAATTAATGACGTCACAAAAATTAATTACGTAACAAAATACATAACGTCACAAAAATTAATTACGTCACAAAACACATAACGTCACAAAAATAAATGACGTCACAAAAAAAAAACGTCAAAAAAATAAATGACGTCACAAAATACATAACGTCACAAAAATAAATGACGTTACAAGAAACATAACGTCACAAAAATAAATGACGTCACAAAATACATAACGTCACAAAAATAAATGACGTCACAAAAATAAATGACGTCACAAAAATTAATTACGTCACAAAATACATAACGTCACAAAAATAAATGACGTCACAAAATACATAACGTCACAAAAAATGACGTCACAAAATACATAACGTCACAAAAATAAATGACGT
The DNA here is from genome assembly GCA_035578135.1 of Flexamia atlantica. Classification (NCBI taxonomy): domain Eukaryota; kingdom Metazoa; phylum Arthropoda; class Insecta; order Hemiptera; family Cicadellidae; genus Flexamia; species Flexamia atlantica. Next base: position 98,561 of record JAQJVK010000131.1, on the reverse strand, counting down.
CACAAAATAAATAAAGTCACAAAAATAAATGACGTCACAAAATACATAACGTCACAAAAATAAATGACGTCACAAAATACATAACGTCACAAAAATTAATGACGTCACAAAAATTAATTACGTAACAAAATACATAACGTCACAAAAATTAATTACGTCAAAAAATACATAACCTCACAAAAATAAATGACGTCACAAAATACATAACCTCACAAAAATAAATGACGTCACAAAAATTAATTACGTCACATAATACATAACGTCACAAAATATATAACGTCACAAAAATAAATGACGTCACAAAAATTAATTACGTCACAGAATACATAACGTCACAAAAATAAATGACGTCACAAAATACATAACGTCACAAAAAATGACGTCACAAAATACATAACGTCACAAAAATAAATGACGTCACAAAATAAATAAAGTCACAAAAATAAATGACGTCACAAAATACATAACGTCACAAAAATAAATGACGTCACAAAATACATAACGTCACAAAAATTAATGACGTCACAAAAATTAATTACGTCACAAAATACATAACGTCACAAAAATTAATTACGTCAAAAAATACATAACCTCACAAAAATAAATGACGTCACAAAATACATAACGTCACAAAAATAAATGACGTCACAAAATACATAACGTCACAAAAATAAATGACGTCACAAAATACATAACGTCATGAAAATAAATGACGTAACAAAAATTAATTACTTCACAAAATACATAACGTCACAAAAATAAATGACGTCACAAAATACATAACGTCACAAAATACATTACGCCACAAAAATAAATGACGTCACAAAATACATAACGTCACAAAAATAAATGACGTCACAAAACACATAACGTCACAAAAATAAATGACGTCACAAAAATTAATTACGTCACAAAATACATAACGTCACAAAAATAAATGACGTCACAAAAATTAATTACGTCACAAAATACATAACGTCACAAAATATATAACGTCACAAAAATAAATGACGTCACAAAAATTAATTACGTCACAAAATACATAACGTCACAAAAATAAATAACGTCACAAAATACATAACGTCACAAAGTACATAACGTCACAAAAATAAATGACGTCACAAAATAAATAAAGTCACAAAAATAAATGACGTCACAAAATACATAACGTCACAAAAATAAATGACGTCACAAAATACATAACGTCACAAAAATTAATGACGTCACAAAAATTAATTACGTCACAAAAAACATAACGTCACAAAAATTAATTACGTCAAAAAATACATAACCTCACAAAAATAAATGACGTCACAAAATACATAACGTCACAAAAATAAATGACGTCACAAAATACATAACGTCACAAAAATAAATGACATCACAAAATACATAACGTCATAAAAATATATGACGTCACAAAAATTAATTACTTCACAAAATACATAACGTCACAAAAATAAATGACGTCACAAAATACATAACGTCACAAAATACATTACGTCACAAAAATAAATGACGTCACAAAATACATTATTTCACAAAAATAAATGACGTCACAAAAATTAATGACATCACAAAATACATAACGTCACAAAAATAAATGACGTCAGAAAAATTAATTACGTCACAAAATACATAACGTCACAAAAATAATGACGTCAAAAAATACATGACCTGACAAAAATAAATGATGTCACAAAATACATAACGTCACAAAAATAAATGACGTCACAAAATACATAACGTCACAAAAATAAATGACGTCACAAAATACATATCGTCACAAAAATAAATGACGTCACAAAAATTAATTACGTCACAAAATACAAACGTCACAAAATATATAACGTCACAAAAATAAATGACGTCACAAAAATTAATTACGTCACAAAATACATAACGTCACAAAAATAAATAACGTCACAAAATACATAACGACACAAAATACATAACGTTACAAAAATAAATGACGTCACAATATAAATAAAGTCACAAAAATAAATGACGTCACAAAATACATAACGTCACAAAAAAAAGGATGTCACAAAATACATAACGTCACAAAAATAAATGACGTCACAAAATACATAACGTCACAAAAATAAATGACGTCACAAAATACATAACGTCACAAAAATAAATGATGTCACAAAATACATAACGTCACATAAATAAATGACGTCACAAAATACATAACGTCATAAAAATAAATGACGTCACAAAAATTAATTACTTCACAAAATACATAACGTCACAAAAATAAATGACGTCAAAAAATACATAACCTCACAAAAATAAATGATGTCACAAAATACATAACGTCACAAAAATAAATGACGTCACAAAATACATAACGTCACAAAAGTAAATGACGTCACAAAATACATAACGTCGCAAAAATAAATGACGTCACAAAATACATAACGTCACAAAAATAAATGACGTCACAAAAATAAATAACGTCACAAAATACATAACGTCACAAAATACATAACGTCACAAAAATAAATGACGTCACAAAATACATAACGTCACAAAAATAAATGACGTCAAAAAATACATAACGTCACAAAAATAAATGACGTCACAATAATAAATGACGTCACAAAATACATAACGTCACAAAAATAAATGACGTCACAAAATACATAACGTTACAAAAATAAATGACGTCACAAAATACATAACGTCACGAAAAATGACGTCTCAAAATACATAACGTCACAAAAATAAATGACGTCACAAAATACATAACGTCACAAAAATAAATGACGTCAAAAAATACATAACGTCACAAAAATAAATGACGTCACAAAATACATAACGTCACAAAAATAAATGACGTCACAAAAATTAATGACGTCACAAAATACATAACGTCACAAAAATAAATGACGTCACAAAATTAATTACGACACAAAATACATAACGTCACAAAAATAAATGACGTCAAAAAATACATAACGTCACAAAAATAAATGACGTCACAAAAATAAATGACGTCACAAAAATTAATTACGTCAAAAAATACATAACGTCACAAAAATAAATAACGTCACAAAATACATAACGTCACAAAAATAATTGACGTCACAAAATAAATAAAGTCACAAAAATAAATGACGTCACAAAATACATAACGTCACAAAAATAAATGACGTCACAAAATACATAACGTCACAAAATAAATGACGTTACAAAAATTAATTACGTCACAAAATACATAACGTCACAAAAATTAATTACGTCAAAAAATACATAACCTCATAAAAATAAATGACGTCACAAAATACATAACGTCACAAAAATAAATGACGTCACAAAATACATAACGTCACAAAAATAAATGACGTCACAAAAATTAATGACGTCACAAAATACATAACGTCACAAAAATAAATGACGTCACAAAATTAATTACGTCACAAAATACATAACGTCACAAAAATAAATGACGTCAAAAAATACATAACCTCACAAAAATAAATGATGTCACAAAATACATAATGTCACTAAAATAAATGACGTCACAAAATACATAACGTCACAAAAATAAATGACGTCACAAAATACATAACGTCACAAAAATAAATGACGTCACAAAATACATAACGTCACAAAAATAAATGACGTCACAAAAATAAATAACGTCACAAAATACATAACGTAATAAAATACATAACGGCAAAAAAATTAATGACGTCACAAAATACATAACGTCACAAAAATAAATGACGTCACAAAACACATAACGTCAAAAAAATTAATGACGTCACAAAATACATAACGTCACAAAAATAAATGACGTCACAAAATACATAACGTCACAAAAATAAATGACGTCACAATAATAAATGACGTCACAAAATACATAACGTCACAAAAATAAATGACGTCACAAAATACATAACGTCACAAAAATAAATGACGTCACAAAATACATAACGTCACAAAAATAAATGACGTCACAAAATACATAACGTTACAAAAATAAATTACGTCACAAAATACATAACGTCACAAAAATAAATGACGTCACAAAATACATAACGTCACAAAAAAATGACGTCACAAAATACAAAACGTCACAAAAATAAATGACGTCATAAAATACATAACGTCACAAAAATAAATGACGTCACAAAATACATAACGTCAAAAAATAAATGACGTCACAAAATACATAACGTCACAAAAATAAATGACGTCACAAAATACATAACGTCACAAAATACATAACGTCACAAAAATAAATGACGTCACAAAATACATAACGTCACAAAAATAAATGACGTCACAAAAATTAATTACGTCACAAAATACATAACGTCACAAAATATATAACGTCACAAAAATAAATGACGTCACAAAAATTAATTACGTCACAAAATACATAACGTCACAAAAATAAATAACGTCACAAAATACATAACGTCACAAAAATAATTGACGTCACAAAATAAATAAAGTCACAAAAATAAATGACGTCACAAAATACATAACGTCACAAAAATAAATGACATCACAAAATACATAACGTCACAAAATTAATGACGTCACAAAAATTAATTACGTCACAAAATACATAACGTCACAAAAATTAATTACGTCAAAAATACATAACCTCACAAAAATAAATGACGTCACAAAATACATAACGTCACAAAAATAAATGACGTCACAAAATACATAACGTCACTAAAATAAATGACTTCACAAAATACATAACGTCACAAAAATAAATGACGTCACAAAATACATAACGTCACAAAAATAAATGACGTCACAAAAATTAATGACGTCACAAAATACATAACGTCACAAAAATAAATGACGTCACAAAATACATAACGTCACAAAAACAAATGACGTCACAAAATACATAACGTCACAAAAATAAATGACGTCACAAAATACACAACGTCACAAAAATAAATGACGTCACAAAAATTAATTACGTCACAAAATACATAACGTCACAAAATATATAACGTCACAAAAATAAATGACGTCACAAAAATTAATTACGTCACAAAATACATAACGTCACAAAAATAAATAACGTCACAAATTACATAACGTCACAAAATACATAACGTTACAAAAATAAATGACGTCACAAAATAAATAAAGTCACAAAAATAAATGACGTCACAAAATACATAACGTCACAAAAATAAATGACGTCACAAAATACATAACGTCACAAAATTAATGACGTCACAAAAATTAATTACGTCAAAAAATACATAACCTCACAAAAATAAATGACGTCACAAAATACATAACGTCACAAAAATAAATGACGTCACAAAATACATAACGTCACAAAAATAAATGACGTCACAAAATACATAACGTCACAAAAATAAATGACGTCACAAAATACATAACGTCACAAAAATAAATGACGTCACAAAAAGTAATGACGTCACAAAATACATAACGTCACAAAAATAAATGACGTCACAAAATACATAACGTCACAAAATACATAACGGCAAAAAAATAAATGACGTCACAAAATACATAACGTCGCAAAAATAAATGACGTCACAAAATACATAACGTCAAAAAAATAAATGACGTCACAAAATACATAACGTCACAAAAATAAATGACGTCACAAAATACATAACGTCACAAAAATAAATGACGTCACAATAATAAATGACGTCACAAAATACATAACGTCACAAAAATAAATGACGTCACAAAATACATAACGTTACAAAAATAAATGACGTCACAAAATACATAACGTCACAAAAATAAATGACGTCACAAAATACATAACGTCACAAAAAAATGACGTCTCAAAATACAAAACGTCACAAAAATAAATGACGTCACAAAATACATAACGTCACAAAAATAAATGACGTCAAAAAATACATAACGTCACAAAAATAAATGACGTCACAAAAATAAATGACGTCACAAAAATTAATTACGTCAAAAAATACATAACGTCACAAAAATAAATAACGTCACAAAATACATAACGTCACAAAAATAATTGACGTCACAAAATAAATAAAGTCACAAAAATAAATGACGTCACAAAATACATAACGTCACAAAAATAAATGACGTCACAAAATACATAACGTCACAAAATAAATAACGTTACAAAAATTAATTACGTCACAAAATACATAACGTCACAAAAATTAATTACGTCAAAAAATACATAACCTCATAAAAATAAATGACGTCACAAAATACATAACGTCACAAAAATAAATGACGTCACAAAATACATAACGTCACAAAAATAAATGACGTCACAAAAATTAATGACGTCACAAAATACATAACGTCACAAAAATAAATGACGTCACAAAATTAATTACGTCACAAAATACATAACATCACAAAAATAAATGACGTCAAAAAATACATAACCTCACAAAAATAAATGATGTCACAAAATACATAATGTCACTAAAATAAATGACGTCACAAAATACATAACGTCACAAAAATAAATGACGTCACAAAATACATAACGTCACAAAAATAAATGACGTCACAAAATACATAACGTCACAAAAATAAATGACGTCACAAAAATAAATAACGTCACAAAATACATAACGTAATAAAATACATAACGGCAAAAAAATTAATGACGTCACAAAATACATAACGTCACAAAAATAAATGACGTCACAAAACACATAACGTCAAAAAAATTAATGACGTCACAAAATACATAACGTCACAAAAATAAATGACGTCACAAAATACATAACGTCACAAAAATAAATGACGTCACAATAATAAATGACGTCACAAAATACATAACGTCACAAAAATAAATGACGTCACAAAATACATAACGTCACAAAAATAAATGACGTCACAAAATACATAACGTCACAAAAATAAATGACGTTACAAAATACATAACGTCACAAATCAAATGACGTCACAAAATACATAACGTCACAAAAATAAATGACGTCACAAAATACATAACGTCACAAAAATAAATGACGTCACAAAAATTAATTACGTCACAAAATACATAACGTCACAAAATATATAACGTCACAAAAATAAATGACGTCACAAAAATTAATTACGTCACAAAATACATAACGTCACAAAAATAAATAACGTCACAAAATACATAACGTCACAAAAATAAATGACGTCACAAAGTACATAACGTCACAAAAATAAATGACGTCACAAAATACATAACGTCACAAAAATAAATGACGTCACAAAATACATAACGTCACAAAAATAAATGACGTCACAAAAAGTAATGACGTCACAAAATACATAACGTCACAAAAATAAATGACGTCACAAAATACATAACGTCACAAAATACATAACGGCAAAAAAATAAATGACGTCACAAAATACATAACGTCGCAAAAATAAATGACGTCACAAAATACATAACGTCAAAAAAATAAATGACGTCACAAAATACATAACGTCACAAAAATAAATCACGTCACAAAATACATAACGTCACAAAAATAAATGACGTCACAATAATAAATGACGTCACAAAATACATAACGTCACAAAAATAAATGACGTCACAAAATACATAACGTTACAAAAATAAATGACGTCACAAAATACATAACGTCACAAAAATTAATTACGTAACAAAATACATAACGTCACAAAAATTAATTACGTCACAAAACACATAACGTCACAAAAATAAATGACGTCACAAAAAAAAACGTCAAAAAAATAAATGACGTCACAAAATACATAACGTCACAAAAATAAATGACGTTACAAAAAACATAACGTCACAAAAATAAATGACGTCACAAAATACATAACGTCACAAAAATAAATGACGTCACAAAAATAAATGACGTCACAAAAATTAATTACGTCACAAAATACATAACGTCACAAAAATAAATGACGTCACAAAATACATAACGTCACAAAAAATGACGTCACAAAATACATAACGTCACAAAAATAAATGACGTCACAAAATAAATAAAGTCACAAAAATAAATGACGTCACAAAATACATAACGTCACAAAAATAAATGACGTCACAAAATACATAACGTCACAAAAATTAATGACGTCACAAAAATTAATTACGTAACAAAATACATAACGTCACAAAAATTAATTACGTCAAAAAATACATAACCTCACAAAAATAAATGACGTCACAAAATACATAACCTCACAAAAATAAATGACGTCACAAAAATTAATTACGTCACATAATACATAACGTCACAAAATATATAACGTCACAAAAATAAATGACGTCACAAAAATTAATTACGTCACAAAATACATAACGTCACAAAAATAAATGACGTCACAAAATACATAACGTCACAAAAAATGACGTCACAAAATACATAACGTCACAAAAATAAATGACGTCACAAAATAAATAAAGTCACAAAAATAAATGACGTCACAAAATACATAACGTCACAAAAATAAATGACGTCACAAAATACATAACGTCACAAAAATTAATGACGTCACAAAAATTAATTACGTCACAAAATACATAACGTCACAAAAATTAATTACGTCAAAAAATACATAACCTCACAAAAATAAATGACGTCACAAAATACATAACGTCACAAAAATAAATGACGTCACAAAATACATAACGTCACAAAAATAAATGACGTCACAAAATACATAACGTCATGAAAATAAATGACGTAACAAAAATTAATTACTTCACAAAATACATAACGTCACAAAAATAAATGACGTCACAAAATACATAACGTCACAAAATACATTACGCCACAAAAATAAATGACGTCACAAAATACATAACGTCACAAAAATAAATGACGTCACAAAACACATAACGTCACAAAAATAAATGACGTCACAAAAATTAATTACGTCACAAAATACATAACGTCACAAAAATAAATGACGTCACAAAAATTAATTACGTCACAAAATACATAACGTCACAAAATATATAACGTCACAAAAATAAATGACGTCACAAAAATTAATTACGTCACAAAATACATAACGTCACAAAAATAAATAACGTCACAAAATACATAACGTCACAAAGTACATAACGTCACAAAAATAAATGACGTCACAAAATAAATAAAGTCACAAAAATAAATGACGTCACAAAATACATAACGTCACAAAAATAAATGACGTCACAAAATACATAACGTCACAAAAATTAATGACGTCACAAAAATTAATTACGTCACAAAAAACATAACGTCACAAAAATTAATTACGTCAAAAAATACATAACCTCACAAAAATAAATGACGTCACAAAATACATAACGTCACAAAAATAAATGACGTCACAAAATACATAACGTCACAAAAATAAATGACATCACAAAATACATAACGTCATAAAAATATATGACGTCACAAAAATTAATTACTTCACAAAATACATAACGTCACAAAAATAAATGACGTCACAAAATACATAACGTCACAAAATACATTACGTCACAAAAATAAATGACGTCACAAAATACATTATTTCACAAAAATAAATGACGTCACAAAAATTAATGACATCACAAAATACATAACGTCACAAAAATAAATGACGTCAGAAAAATTAATTACGTCACAAAATACATAACGTCACAAAAATAATGACGTCAAAAAATACATGACCTGACAAAAATAAATGATGTCACAAAATACATAACGTCACAAAAATAAATGACGTCACAAAATACATAACGTCACAAAAATAAATGACGTCACAAAATACATATCGTCACAAAAATAAATGACGTCACAAAAATTAATTACGTCACAAAATACATAACGTCACAAAATATATTACGTCACAAAAATAAATGACGTCACAAAAATTAATTACGTCACAAAATACATAACGTCACAAAAATAAATAACGTCACAAAATACATAACGACACAAAATACATAACGTTACAAAAATAAATGACGTCACAATATAAATAAAGTCACAAAAATAAATGACGTCACAAAATACATAACGTCACAAAAAAAAGGATGTCACAAAATACATAACGTCACAAAAATAAATGACGTCACAAAATACATAACGTCACAAAAATAAATGACGTCACAAAATACATAACGTCACAAAAATAAATGATGTCACAAAATACATAACGTCACATAAATAAATGACGTCACAAAATACATAACGTCATAAAAATAAATGACGTCACAAAAATTAATTACTTCACAAAATACATAACGTCACAAAAATAAATGACGTCAAAAAATACATAACCTCACAAAAATAAATGATGTCACAAAATACATAACGTCACAAAAATAAATGACGTCACAAAATACATAACGTCACAAAAGTAAATGACGTCACAAAATACATAACGTCACAAAAATAAATGACGTCACAAAATACATAACGTCACAAAAATAAATGACGTCACAAAAATAAATAACGTCACAAAATACATAACGTCACAAAATACATAACGTCACAAAAATAAATGACGTCACAAAATACATAACGTCACAAAAATAAATGACGTCACAAAAAATTACGTCAAAAAAATAAATGACGTCACAAAATACATAACGTCACAAAAATAAATGACGTCAAAAAATACATAACGTCACAAAAATAAATGACGTCACAATAATAAATGACGTCACAAAATACATAACGTCACAAAAATAAATGACGTCACAAAATACATAACGTTACAAAAATAAATGACGTCACAAAATACATAACGTCACGAAAAATGACGTCTCAAAATACATAACGTCACAAAAATAAATGACGTCACAAAATACATAACGTCACAAAAATAAATGACGTTACAAAAAACATAACGTCACAAAAATAAATGACGTCATAAAATACATAACGTCACAAAAATAAATGACGTCACAAAATACATAACGTCACAAAAATAAATGACGTCACAAAATACATAACGTCACAAAATACATAACGTCACAAAAATAAATGACGTCACAAAATAAATAAAGTCACAAAAATAAATGACGTCACAAAATACATAACGTCACAAAAATAAATGACGTCACAAAATACATAACGTCACAAAAATTAATTACGTCACAAAAATTAATTACGTCACAAAAATTAATTACGTCACAGAATACATAACGTCACAAAAATTAATTACGTCAAAAAATACATAACCTCACAAAAATAAATGACGTCACAAAATACATAACGTCAAAAAAATAAATGACGTCACAAAATACATAACGTCACAAAAATAAATGACGTCACAAAATACATAACGTCACAAAAATAAATGACGTCACAATAATAAATGACGTCACAAAATACATAACGTCATAAAAATAAATGACGTCACAAAATACATAACGTTACAAAAATAAATGACGTCACAAAATACATAACGTCACAAAAATAAATGACGTCACAAAATACATAACGTCACAAAAAAATGACGTCACAAAATACAAAACGTCACAAAAATAAATGACGTCATAAAATACATAACGTCACAAAAATAAATGACGTCACAAAATACATAACGTCACAAAAATAAATGACGTCACAAAATACATAACGTCACAAAAATAAATGACGTCACAAAATACATAACGTCACAAAAATAAATGACGTCACAAAATACATAACGTCACAAAAATAAATGACGTCACAAAATACATAACGTCACAAAATACATAACGGCAAAAAAATAAATGACGTCACAAAATACATAACGTCACAAAAATAAATGACGTCACAAAAATTAATTACGTCACAAAATACATAACGTCACAAAATATATAACGTCACAAAAATAAATGACGTCACAAAAATTAATTACGTCACAAAATACATAACGTCACAAAAATAAATAACGTCACAAAATACATAACGTCACAAAAATAAATGACGTCACAAAGTACATAACGTCACAAAAATAAATGACGTCACAAAATACATAACGTCACAAAAATAAATGACGTCACAAAATACATAACGTCACAAAAATAAATGACGCCACAAAAAGTAATGACGTCACAAAATACATAACGTCACAAAAATAAATGACGTCACAAAATACATAACGTCACAAAATACATAACGGCAAAAAAATAAATGACGTCACAAAATACATAACGTCGCAAAAATAAATGACGTCACAAAATACATAACGTCAAAAAAATAAATGACGTCACAAAATACATAACGTCACAAAAATAAATGACGTCACAAAATACATAACGTCACAAAAATAAATGACGTCACAATAATAAATGACGTCACAAAATACATAACGTCACAAAAATAAATGACGTCACAAAATACATAACGTTACAAAAATAAATGACGTCACAAAATACATAACGTCACAAAAATTAATGACGTCACAAAAATTAATTACGTAACAAAATACATAACGTCACAAAAATTAATTACGTCACAAAACACATAACGTCACAAAAATAAATGACGTCACAAAAAAAAACGTCAAAAAAATAAATGACGTCACAAAATACATAACGTCACAAAAATAAATGACGTTACAAAAAACATAACGTCACAAAAATAAATGACGTCACAAAATACATAACGTCACAAAAATAAATGACGTCACAAAAATAAATGACGTCACAAAAATTAATTACGTCACAAAATACATAACGTCACAAAAATAAATGACGTCACAAAATACATAACGTCACAAAAAATGACGTCACAAAATACATAACGTCACAAAAATAAATGACGTCACAAAATAAATAAAGTCACAAAAATAAATGACGTCACAAAATACATAACGTCACAAAAATAAATGACGTCACAAAATACATAACGTCACAAAAATTAATGACGTCACAAAAATTAATTACGTAACAAAATACATAACGTCACAAAAATTAATTACGTCAAAAAATACATAACCTCACAAAAATAAATGACGTCACAAAATACATAACCTCACAAAAATAAATGACGTCACAAAAATTAATTACGTCACATAATACATAACGTCACAAAATATATAACGTCACAAAAATAAATGACGTCACAAAAATTAATTACGTCACAAAATACATAACGTCACAAAAATAAATGACGTCACAAAATACATAACGTCACAAAAAATGACGTCACAAAATACATAACGTCACAAAAATAAATTACGTCACAAAATAAATAAAGTCACAAAAATAAATGACGTCACAAAATACATAACGTCACAAAAATAAATGACGTCACAAAATACATAACGTCACAAAAATTAATGACGTCACAAAAATTAATTACGTCACAAAATACATAACGTCACAAAAATTAATTACGTCAAAAAATACATAACCTCACAAAAATAAATGACGTCACAAAATACATAACGTCACAAAAATAAATGACGTCACAAAATACATAACGTCACAAAAATAAATGACGTCACAAAATACATAACGTCATGAAAATAAATGACGTAACAAAAATTAATTACTTCACAAAATACATAACGTCACAAAAATAAATGACGTCACAAAATACATAACGTCACAAAATACATTACGCCACAAAAATAAATGACGTCACAAAATACATAACGTCACAAAAATAAATGACGTCACAAAACACATAACGTCACAAAAATAAATGACGTCACAAAAATTAATTACGTCACAAAATACATAACGTCACAAAAATAAATGACGTCACAAAAATTAATTACGTCACAAAATACATAACGTCACAAAATATATAACGTCACAAAAATAAATGACGTCACAAAAATTAATTACGTCACAAAATACATAACGTCACAAAAATAAATAACGTCACAAAATACATAACGTCACAAAGTACATAACGTCACAAAAATAAATGACGTCACAAAATAAATAAAGTCACAAAAATAAATGACGTCACAAAATACATAACGTCACAAAAAAAATGACGTCACAAAATACATAACGTCACAAAAATTAATGACGTCACAAAAATAAATTACGTCACAAAAAACATAACGTCACAAAAATTAATTACGTCAAAAAATACATAACCTCACAAAAATAAATGACGTCACAAAATACATAACGTCACAAAAATAAATGACGTCACAAAATACATAACGTCACAAAAATAAATGACGTCACAAAATACATAACGTCATAAAAATATATGACGTCACAAAAATTAATTACTTCACAAAATACATAACGTCACAAAAATAAATGACGTCACAAAATACATAACGTCACAAAATACATTACGTCAAAAAATAAATGACGTCACAAAATACATTACGTCACAAAAATAAATGACGTCACAAAAATTAATGACGTCACAAAATACATAACGTCACAAAAATAAATGACGTCAGAAAAATTAATTACGTCACAAAATACATAACGTCACAAAAATAATGACGTCAAAAAATACATGACCTGACAAAAATAAATGATGTCACAAAATACATAACGTCACAAAAGTAAATGACGTCACAAAATACATAACGTCACAAAAATAAATGACGTCACAAAATACATAACGTCACAAAAATAAATGACGTCACAAAAATTAATTACGTCACAAAATACATAACGTCACAAAATATATAACGTCACAAAAATAAATGACGTCACAAAAATTAATTACGTCACAAAATACATAACGTCACAAAAATAAATAACGTCACAAAATACATAACGACACAAAATACATAACGTTACAAAAATAAATGACGTCACAATATAAATAAAGTCACAAAAATAAATGACGTCACAAAATACATAACGTCACAAAAAAAAGGATGTCACAAAATACATAACGTCACAAAAATAAATGACGTCACAAAATACATAACGTCACAAAAATAAATGACGTCACAAAATACATAACGTCACAAAAATAAATGATGTCACAAAATACATAACGTCATATAAATAAATGACGTCACAAAATACATAACGTCATAAAAATAAATGACGTCACAAAAATTAATTACTTCACAAAATACATAACGTCACAAAAATAAATGACGTCACAAAATACATAACGTCACAAAATACATTACGTCCCAAAAATAAATGACGTCACAAAATACATAACGTCACAAAAATAAACGACGTCACAAAATACATAACGTCACAAAAATAAATGACGTCACAAAAATTAATTACGTCACAAAATACATAACGTCACAAAAATAAATGACGTCAAAAAATACATAACCTCACAAAAATAAATGATGTCACAAAATACATAACGTCACAAAAATAAATGACGTCACAAAATACATAACGTCACAAAAGTAAATGACGTCACAAAATACATAACGTCACAAAAATAAATGACGTCACAAAATACATAACGTCACAAAAATAAATGACGTCACAAAAATAAATAACGTCACAAAATACATAACGTCACAAAATACATAACGTCACAAAAATAAATGACGTCACAAAATACATAACGTCACAAAAATAAATGACGTCACAAAAAATTACGTCAAAAAAATAAATGACGTCACAAAATACATAACGTCACAAAAATAAATGACGTCAAAAAATACATAACGTCACAAAAATAAATGACGTCACAATAATAAATGACGTCACAAAATACATAACGTCACAAAAATAAATGACGTCACAAAATACATAACGTTACAAAAATAAATGACGTCACAAAATACATAACGTCACGAAAAATGACGTCTCAAAATACATAACGTCACAAAAATAAATGACGTCACAAAATACATAACGTCACAAAAATAAATGACGTTACAAAAAACATAACGTCACAAAAATAAATGACGTCACAAAATACATAACGTCACAAAAATAAATGACGTCACAAAATACATAACGTCACAAAAATAAATGACGTCACAAAATACATAACGTCACAAAATACATAATGTCACAAAAATAAATGACGTCACAAAATAAATAAAGTCACAAAAATAAATGACGTCACAAAATACATAACGTCACAAAAATAAATGACGTCACAAAATACATAACGTCACAAAAATTAATTACGTCACAAAAATTAATTACGTCACAGAATACATAACGTCACAAAAATTAATTACGTCAAAAAATACATAACCTCACAAAAATAAATGACGTCACAAAATACATAACGTCAAAAAAATAAATGACGTCACAAAATACATAACGTCACAAAAATAAATGACGTCACAAAATACATAACGTCACAAAAATAAATGACGTCACAATAATAAATGACGTCACAAAATACATAACGTCATAAAAATAAATGACGTCACAAAATACATAACGTTACAAAAATAAATGACGTCACAAAATACATAACGTCACAAAAATAAATGACGTCACAAAATACATAACGTCACAAAAAAATGACGTCACAAAATACAAAACGTCACAAAAATAAATGACGTCATAAAATACATAACGTCACAAAAATAAATGACGTCACAAAATACATAACGTCACAAAAATAAATGACGTCACAAAATACATAACGTCACAAAAATAAATGACGTCACAAAATACATAACGTCACAAAATACATAACGTCACAAAAATAAATGACGTCACAAAATACATAACGTCACAAAAATAAATGACGTCACAAAAATTAATTACGTCACAAAATACATAACGTCACAAAATATATAACGTCACAAAAATAAATGACGTCACAAAAATTAATTACGTCACAAAATACATAACGTCACAAAAATAAATAACGTCACAAAATACATAACGTCACAAAAATAATTGACGTCATAAAATAAATAATGTCACAAAAATAAATGACGTCACAAAATACATAACGTCACAAAAATAAATGACATCACAAAATACATAACGTCACAAAATTAATGACGTCACAAAAATTAATTACGTCACAAAATACATAACGTCACAAAAATTAATTACGTCAAAAATACATAAACCTCACAAAAATAAATGACGTCACAAAATACATAACGTCACAAAAATAAATGACGTCACAAAATACATACCGTCACTAAAATAAATGACTTCACAAAATACATAACGTCACAAATATAAATGACGTCACAAAATACATAACGTCACAAAAATAAATGACGTCACAAAAATTAATGACGTCACAAAATACATAACGTCACAAAAATAAATGACGTCACAAAATTAATTACGACACAAAATACATAACGTCACAAAAATAAATGACGTCAAAAAATACATAACCTCACAAAAATAAATGATGTCACAAAATACATAATGTCACTAAAATAAATGACGTCACAAAATACATAACGTCACAAAAATAAATGACGTCACAAAATACATAACGTCACAAAAAAAATGACGTCACAAAATACATAACGTCACAAAAATAAATGACGTCACAAAAATAAATAACGTCACAAAATACATAACGTCACAAAATACATAACGTCACAAAATACATAACGGCAAAAAAATAAATGACGTCACAAAATACATAACGTCACAAAAATAAATGACGTCACTAAATACATAACGTCAAAAAAATAAATGACGTCACAAAATACATAACGTCACAAAAATAAATGACGTCACAAAATACATAACGTCACAAAAATAAATGACGTCACAAAATACATAACGTCACAAAAATAAATGACGTCACAAAATACATAACGTCACAAAAACAAATGACGTCACAAAATACATAACGTCACAAAAATAAATGACGTCACAAAATACATAACGTCACAAAAATAAATGACGTCACAAAAATTAATTACGTCACAAAATACATAACGTCACAAAATATATAACGTCACAAAAATAAATGACGTCACAAAAATTAATTACGTCAAAAAATACATAACGTCACAAAAATAAATAACGTCACAAAATACATAACGTCACAAAATACATAACGTTACAAAAATAAATGACGTCACAAAATAAATAAAGTCACAAAAATAAATGACGTCACAAAATACATAACGTCACAAAAATAAATGACGTCACAAAAATTAATTACGTCACAAAATACATAACGTCACAAAATATATAACGTCACAAAAATAAATGACGTCACAAAAATTAATTACGTCAAAAAATACATAACGTCACAAAAATAAATAACGTCACAAAATACATAACGTCACAAAATACATAACGTTACAAAAATAAATGACGTCACAAAATAAATAAAGTCACAAAAATAAATGACGTCACAAAATACATAACGTCACAAAAATAAATGACGTCACAAAATACATAACGTCACAAAAATAAATGACGTCACAAAATACATAACGTCACAAAAATAAATGACGTCACAAAATACATAACGTCACAAAAATAAATGACGTCACAAAAAGTAATGACGTCACAAAATACATAACGTCACAAAAATAAATGACGTCACAAAATACATAACGTCACAAAATACATAACGGCAAAAAAATAAATGACGTCACAAAATACATAACGTCGCAAAAATAAATGACGTCACAAAATACATAACGTCAAAAAAATAAATGACGTCACAAAATACATATCGTCACAAAAATAAATGACGTCACAAAATACATAACGGCACAAAAATAAATGACGTCACAATAATAAATGACGTCACAAAATACATAACGTCACAAAAATAAATGACGTCACAAAATACATAACGTTACAAAAATAAATGACGTCACAAAATACATAACGTCACAAAAATAAATGACGTCACAAAATACATAACGTCACAAAAAAATGACTTCTCAAAATACAAAACGTCACAAAAATAAATGACCTCACAAAATACATAACGTCACAAAAATAAATGACGTCAAAAAATACATAACGTCACAAAAATAAATGACGTCACAAAATACATAACGTCACAAAAATAAATGACGTCACAAAATACATAACGTCACAAAAACAAATGACGTCACAAAATACATAATGTCACAAAATATATAACGTCACAAAAATAAATGACGTCACAAAAATTAATTACGTCAAAAAATACATAACGTCACAAAAATAAATAACGTCACAAAATACATAACGTCACAAAAATAATTGACGTCACAAAATAAATAAAGTCACAAAAATAAATGACGTCACAAAATACATAACGTCACAAAAATAAATGACGTCACAAAATACATAACGTCACAAAATTAATGACGTTACAAAAATTAATTACGTCACAAAATACATAACGTCACAAAAATTAATTACGTCAAAAAATACATAACCTCATAAAAATAAATGACGTCACAAAATACATAACGTCACAAAAATAAATGACGTCACAAAATACATAACGTCACAAAAATAAATGACGTCACAAAAATTAATGACGTCACAAAATACATAACGTCACAAAAATAAATGACGTCACAAAATTAATTACGTCACAAAATACATAACGTCACAAAAATAAATGACGTCAAAAAATACATAACCTCACAAAAATAAATGATGTCACAAAATACATAATGTCACTAAAATAAATGACGTCACAAAATACATAACGTCACAAAAATAAATGACGTCACAAAATACATAACGTCACAAAAATAAATGACGTCACAAAATACATAACGTCACAAAAATAAATGACGTCACAAAAATAAATAACGTCACAAAATACATAACGTAATAAAATACATAACGGCAAAAAAATTAATGACGTCACAAAATACATAACGTCACAAAAATAAATGACGTCACAAAACACATAACGTCAAAAAAATAAATGACGTCACAAAATACATAACGTCACAAAAATAAATGACGTCACAAAATACATAACGTCACAAAAATAAATGACGCCACAATAATAAATGACGTCACAAAATACATAACGTCACAAAAATAAATGACGTCACAAAATACATAACGTCACAAAAATAAATGACGTCACAAAATACATAACGTCACAAAAATAAATGACGTCACAAAATACATAACGTCACAAAAACAAATGACGTCACAAAATACATAACGTCACAAAAATAAATGACGTCACAAAATACATAACGTCACAAAAATAAATGACGTCACAAAAATTAATTACGTCACAAAATACATAACGTCACAAAATATATAACGTCACAAAAATAAATGACGTCACAAAAATTAATTACGTCACAAAATACATAACGTCACAAAAATAAATAAAGTCACAAAATACATAACGTCACAAAAATAAATGACGTCACAAAGTACATAACGTCACAAAAATAAATGACGTCACAAAATACATAACGTTACAAAAATAAATGACGTCACAAAATACATAACGTCACAAAAATAAATGACGTCACAAAAAGTAATGACGTCACAAAATACATAACGTCACAAAAATAAATGACGTCACAAAATACATAACGTCACAAAATACATAACGGCAAAAAAATAAATGACGTCACAAAATACATAACGTCGCAAAAATAAATGACGTCACAAAATACATAACGTCAAAAAAATAAATGACGTCACAAAATACAAAACGTCACAAAAATAAATGACGTCACAAAATACATAACGTCACAAAAATAAATGACGTCACAATAATAAATGACGTCACAAAATATATAACGTCACAAAAATAAATGACGTCACAAAATACATAACGTTACAAAAATAAATGACGTCACAAAATACATAACGTCACAAAAATAAATGACGTCACAAAATACATAACGTCACAAAAAAATGACGTCACAAAATACAAAACGTCACAAAAATAAATGACGTCACAAAATACATAACGTCACAAAAATAAATGACGTCAAAAAATACATAACGTCACAAAAATAAATGACGTCACAAAATACATAACGTCACAAAAATAAATGACGTCACAAAATACATAACGTCACAAAAACAAATGACGTCACAAAATACATAACGTCACAAAAATTAATTACGTCACAAAATACATAACGTCACAAAAATAAATGACGTCACAAAAATTAATTACGTCACGAAATACATAACGTCACAAAATATATAACGTCACAAAAATAAATGACGTCACAAAAATTAATTACGTCACAAAATACATAACGTCACAAAAATAAATAACGTCACAAAATACATAACGTCACAAAAATAATTGACGTCACAAAATAAATAAAGTCACAAAAATAAATGACGTCACAAAATACATAACGTCACAAAAATAAATGCTGTCACAAAATACATAACGTCACAAAATTAATGACGTTACAAAAATTAATTACGTCACAAAATACATAACGTCACAAAAATTAATTACGTCAAAAAATACATAACCTCATAAAAATAAATGACGTCACAAAATACATAACGTCACAAAAATAAATGACGTCACAAAATACATAACGTCACAAAAATAAATGACGTCACAAAAAATTACGTCAAAAAAATAAATGACGTCACAAAATACATAACGTCACAAAAATAAATGACGTCAAAAAATACATAACGTCACAAAAATAAATGACGTCACAATAATAAATGACGTCACAAAATACATAACGTCACAAAAATAAATGACGTCACAAAATACATAACGTTACAAAAATAAATGACGTCACAAAATACATAACGTCACGAAAAATGACGTCTCAAAATACATAACGTCACAAAAATAAATGACGTCACAAAATACATAACGTCACAAAAATAAATGACGTTACAAAAAACATAACGTCACAAAAATAAATGACGTCACAAAATACATAACGTCACAAAAATAAATGACGTCACAAAATACATAACGTCACAAAAATAAATGACGTCACAAAATACATAACGTCACAAAATACATAACGTCACAAAAATAAATGACGTCACAAAATAAATAAAGTCACAAAAATAAATGACGTCACAAAATACATAACGTCACAAAAATAAATGACGTCACAAAATACATAACGTCACAAAAATTAATTACGTCACAAAAATTAATTACGTCACAGAATACATAACGTCACAAAAATTAATTACGTCAAAAAATACATAACCTCACAAAAATAAATGACGTCACAAAATACATAACGTCAAAAAAATAAATGACGTCACAAAATACATAACGTCACAAAAATAAATGACGTCACAAAATACATAACGTCACAAAAATAAATGACGTCACAATAATAAATGACGTCACAAAATACATAACGTCATAAAAATAAATGACGTCACAAAATACATAACGTTACAAAAATAAATGACGTCACAAAATACATAACGTCACAAAAATAAATGACGTCACAAAATACATAACGTCACAAAAAAATGACGTCACAAAATACAAAACGTCACAAAAATAAATGACGTCATAAAATACATAACGTCACAAAAATAAATGACGTCACAAAATACATAACGTCACAAAAATAAATGACGTCACAAAATACATAACGTCACAAAAATAAATGACGTCACAAAATACATAACGTCATAAAATACATAACGTCACAAAAATAAATTACGTCACAAAATACATAACGTCACAAAAATAAATGACGTCACAAAAATTAATTACGTCACAAAATACATAACGTCACAAAATATATAACGTCACAAAAATAAATGACGTCACAAAAATTAATTACGTCACAAAATACATAACGTCACAAAAATAAATAACGTCACAAAATACATAACGTCACAAAAATAATTGACGTCACAAAATAAATAATGTCACAAAAATAAATGACGTCACAAAATACATAACGTCACAAAAATAAATGACATCACAAAATACATAACGTCACAAAATTAATGACGTCACAAAAATTAATTACGTCACAAAATACATAACGTCACAAAAATTAATTACGTCAAAAATACATAAACCTCACAAAAATAAATGACGTCACAAAATACATAACGTCACAAAAATAAATGACGTCACAAAATACATAACGTCACTAAAATAAATGACTTCACAAAATACATAACGTCACAAATATAAATGACGTCACAAAATACATAACGTCACAAAAATAAATGACGTCACAAAAATTAATGACGTCACAAAATACATAACGTCACAAAAATAAATGACGTCACAAAATTAATTACGACACAAAATACATAACGTCACAAAAATAAATGACGTCAAAAAATACATAACCTCACAAAAATAAATGATGTCACAAAATACATAATGTCACTAAAATAAATGACGTCACAAAATACATAACGTCACAAAAATAAATGACGTCACAAAATACATAACGTCACAAAAAAAATGACGTCACAAAATACATAACGTCACAAAAATAAATGACTTCACAAAAATAAATAACGTCACAAAATACATAACGTCACAAAATACATAACGTCACAAAAAAAATAACGGCAAAAAAATAAATGACGTCACAAAATACATAACGTCACAAAAATAAATGACGTCACTAAATACATAACGTCAAAAAAATAAATGACGTCACAAAATACATAACGTCACAAAAATAAATGACGTCACAAAATACATAACGTCACAAAAATAAATGACGTCACAAAATACATAACGTCACAAAAATAAATGACGTCACAAAATACATAACGTCACAAAAACAAATGACGTCACAAAATACATAACGTCACAAAAATAAATGACGTCACAAAATACATAACGTCACAAAAATAAATGACGTCACAAAAATTAATTACGTCACAAAATACATAACGTCACAAAATATATAACGTCACAAAAATAAATGACGTCACAAAAATTAATTACGTCACAAAATACATAACGTCACAAAAATAAATAACGTCACAAAATACATAACGTCACAAAATACATAACGTTACAAAAATAAATGACGTCACAAAATAAATAAAGTCACAAAAATAAATGACGTTACAAAATACATAACGTCACAAAAATAAATGACGTCACAAAATACATAACGTCACAAAATTAATGACGTCACAAAAATTAATTACGTCAAAAAATACATAACCTCACAAAAATAAATGACGTCACAAAATACATAACGTCACAAAAATAAATGACGTCACAAAATACATAACGTCACAAAAATAAATGACGTCACAAAATACATAACGTCACAAAAATAAATGACGTCACAAAATACATAACGTCACAAAAATAAATGACGTCACAAAAAGTAATGACGTCACAAAATACATAACGTCACAAAAATAAATGACGTCACAAAATACATAACGTCACAAAAATTAATGACGTCACAAAATACATAACGGCACAAAAATAAATGACGTCACAATAATAAATGACGTCACAAAATACATAACGTCACAAAAATAAATGACGTCACAAAATACATAACGTTACAAAAATAAATGACGTCACAAAATACATAACGTCACAAAAATAAATGACGTCACAAAATACATAACGTCACAAAAAAATGACGTCTCAAAATACAAAACGTCACAAAAATAAATGACGTCACAAAATACATAACGTCACAAAAATAAATGACGTCAAAAAATACATAACGTCACAAAAATAAATGACGTCACAAAATACATAACGTCACAAAAATAAATGACGTCACAAAATACATAACGTCACAAAAACAAATGACGTCACAAAATACATAATGTCACAAAATATATAACGTCACAAAAATAAATGACGTCACAAAAATTAATTACGTCAAAAAATACATAACGTCACAAAAATAAATAACGTCACAAAATACATAACGTCACAAAAATAATTGACGTCACAAAATAAATAAAGTCACAAAAATAAATGACGTCACAAAATACATAACGTCACAAAAATAAATGACGTCACAAAATACATAACGTCACAAAATTAATGACGTTACAAAAATTAATTACGTCACAAAATACATAACGTCACAAAAATTAATTACGTCAAAAAATACATAACCTCATAAAAATAAATGACGTCACAAAATACATAACGTCACAAAAATAAATGACGTCACAAAATACATAACGTCACAAAAATAAATGACGTCACAAAAATTAATGACGTCACAAAATACATAACGTCACAAAAATAAATGACGTCACAAAATTAATTACGTCACAAAATACATAACGTCACAAAAATAAATGACGTCAAAAAATACATAACCTCACAAAAATAAATGATGTCACAAAATACATAATGTCACTAAAATAAATGACGTCACAAAATACATAACGTCACAAAAATAAATGACGTCACAAAATACATAACGTCACAAAAATAAATGACGTCACAAAATACATAACGTCACAAAAATAAATGACGTCACAAAAATAAATAACGTCACAAAATACATAACGTAATAAAATACATAACGGCAAAAAAATTAATGACGTCACAAAATACATAACGTCACAAAAATAAATGACGTCACAAAACACATAACGTCAAAAAAATAAATGACGTCACAAAATACATAACGTCACAAAAATAAATGACGTCACAAAATACATAACGTCACAAAAATAAATGACGCCACAATAATAAATGACGTCACAAAATACATAACGTCACAAAAATAAATGACGTCACAAAATACATAACGTCACAAAAATAAATGACGTCACAAAATACATAACGTCACAAAAATAAATGACGTCACAAAATACATAACGTCACAAAAATAAATGACGTCACAAAATACATAACGTTACAAAAATAAATGACGTCACAAAATACATAACGTCAAAAAAATAAATGACGTCACAAAATACATAACGATACAAAAATAAATGACGTCACAAAATATTAATTACGTCATAAAATACATAACGTCACAAAAATAAATGACGTCACAAAATACATAACGTCACAAAATACATAACGTCACAAAAATAAATGGCGTCACAAAATACATAACGTCAAAAAAATGACGTCACAAAATACATAACGTCACAAAAATAAATGACGTCACAAAATATTAATTACGTCACAAAATACATAACGTCACAAAATAAATGACGTAAAAAAATACATAACGTCACAAAAATAAATGACGTCACAAAATACATAACGTCACAAAATAAATGACGTCACAAAATACATAACGTCACAAAAATAAATGACGTCACAAAATACATAACGTCACAAAAATAAATGACGTCACAAAATACATAACGTCACAAAAATAAATGACGTCACAAAAAGTAATGACGTCACAAAATACATAACGTCACAAAAATAAATGACGTCACAAAATACATAACGTCACAAAATACATAACGGCAAAAAAATAAATGACGTCACAAAATACATAACGTCGCAAAAATAAATGACGTCACAAAATACATAACGTCAAAAAAATAAATGACGTCACAAAATACATATCGTCACAAAAATAAATGACGTCACAAAATACATAACGGCACAAAAATAAATGACGTCACAATAATAAATGACGTCACAAAATACATAACGTCACAAAAATAAATGACGTCACAAAATACATAACGTTACAAAAATAAATGACGTCACAAAATACATAACGTCACAAAAATAAATGACGTCACAAAATACATAACGTCACAAAAAAATGACGTCTCAAAATACAAAACGTCACAAAAATAAATGACCTCACAAAATACATAACGTCACAAAAATAAATGACGTCAAAAAATACATAACGTCACAAAAATAAATGACGTCACAAAATACATAACGTCACAAAAATAAATGACGTCACAAAATACATAACGTCACAAAAACAAATGACGTCACAAAATACATAATGTCACAAAATATATAACGTCACAAAAATAAATGACGTCACAAAAATTAATTACGTCAAAAAATACATAACGTCACAAAAATAAATAACGTCACAAAATACATAACGTCACAAAAATAATTGACGTCACAAAATAAATAAAGTCACAAAAATAAATGACGTCACAAAATACATAACGTCACAAAAATAAATGACGTCACAAAATACATAACGTCACAAAATTAATGACGTTACAAAAATTAATTACGTCACAAAATACATAACGTCACAAAAATTAATTACGTCAAAAAATACATAACCTCATAAAAATAAATGACGTCACAAAATACATAACGTCACAAAAATAAATGACGTCACAAAATACATAACGTCACAAAAATAAATGACGTCACAAAAATTAATGACGTCACAAAATACATAACGTCACAAAAATAAATGACGTCACAAAATTAATTACGTCACAAAATACATAACGTCACAAAAATAAATGACGTCAAAAAATACATAACCTCACAAAAATAAATGATGTCACAAAATACATAATGTCACTAAAATAAATGACGTCACAAAATACATAACGTCACAAAAATAAATGACGTCACAAAATACATAACGTCACAAAAATAAATGACGTCACAAAATACATAACGTCACAAAAATAAATGACGTCACAAAAATAAATAACGTCACAAAATACATAACGTAATAAAATACATAACGGCAAAAAAATTAATGACGTCACAAAATACATAACGTCACAAAAATAAATGACGTCACAAAACACATAACGTCAAAAAAATAAATGACGTCACAAAATACATAACGTCACAAAAATAAATGACGTCACAAAATACATAACGTCACAAAAATAAATGACGCCACAATAATAAATGACGTCACAAAATACATAACGTCACAAAAATAAATGACGTCACAAAATACATAACGTCACAAAAATAAATGACGTCACAAAATACATAACGTCACAAAAATAAATGACGTCACAAAATACATAACGTCACAAAAACAAATGACGTCACAAAATACATAACGTCACAAAAATAAATGACGTCACAAAATACATAACGTCACAAAAATAAATGACGTCACAAAAATTAATTACGTCACAAAATACATAACGTCACAAAATATATAACGTCACAAAAATAAATGACGTCACAAAAATTAATTACGTCACAAAATACATAACGTCACAAAAATAAATAAAGTCACAAAATACATAACGTCACAAAAATAAATGACGTCACAAAGTACATAACGTCACAAAAATAAATGACGTCACAAAATACATAACGTTACAAAAATAAATGACGTCACAAAATACATAACGTCACAAAAATAAATGACGTCACAAAAAGTAATGACGTCACAAAATACATAACGTCACAAAAATAAATGACGTCACAAAATACATAACGTCACAAAATACATAACGGCAAAAAAATAAATGACGTCACAAAATACATAACGTCGCAAAAATAAATGACGTCACAAAATACATAACGTCAAAAAAATAAATGACGTCACAAAATACAAAACGTCACAAAAATAAATGACGTCACAAAATACATAACGTCACAAAAATAAATGACGTCACAATAATAAATGACGTCACAAAATATATAACGTCACAAAAATAAATGACGTCACAAAATACATAACGTTACAAAAATAAATGACGTCACAAAATACATAACGTCACAAAAATAAATGACGTCACAAAATACATAACGTCACAAAAAAATGACGTCACAAAATACAAAACGTCACAAAAATAAATGACGTCACAAAATACATAACGTCACAAAAATAAATGACGTCAAAAAATACATAACGTCACAAAAATAAATGACGTCACAAAATACATAACGTCACAAAAATAAATGACGTCACAAAATACATAACGTCACAAAAACAAATGACGTCACAAAATACATAACGTCACAAAAATTAATTACGTCACAAAATACATAACGTCACAAAAATAAATGACGTCACAAAAATTAATTACGTCACGAAATACATAACGTCACAAAATATATAACGTCACAAAAATAAATGACGTCACAAAAATTAATTACGTCACAAAATACATAACGTCACAAAAATAAATAACGTCACAAAATACATAACGTCACAAAAATAATTGACGTCACAAAATAAATAAAGTCACAAAAATAAATGACGTCACAAAATACATAACGTCACAAAAATAAATGCTGTCACAAAATACATAACGTCACAAAATTAATGACGTTACAAAAATTAATTACGTCACAAAATACATAACGTCACAAAAATTAATTACGTCAAAAAATACATAACCTCATAAAAATAAATGACGTCACAAAATACATAACGTCACAAAAATAAATGACGTCACAAAATACATAACGTCACAAAAATAAATGACGTCACAAAAAATTACGTCAAAAAAATAAATGACGTCACAAAATACATAACGTCACAAAAATAAATGACGTCAAAAAATACATAACGTCACAAAAATAAATGACGTCACAATAATAAATGACGTCACAAAATACATAACGTCACAAAAATAAATGACGTCACAAAATACATAACGTTACAAAAATAAATGACGTCACAAAATACATAACGTCACGAAAAATGACGTCTCAAAATACATAACGTCACAAAAATAAATGACGTCACAAAATACATAACGTCACAAAAATAAATGACGTTACAAAAAACATAACGTCACAAAAATAAATGACGTCACAAAATACATAACGTCACAAAAATAAATGACGTCACAAAATACATAACGTCACAAAAATAAATGACGTCACAAAATACATAACGTCACAAAATACATAACGTCACAAAAATAAATGACGTCACAAAATAAATAAAGTCACAAAAATAAATGACGTCACAAAATACATAACGTCACAAAAATAAATGACGTCACAAAATACATAACGTCACAAAAATTAATTACGTCACAAAAATTAATTACGTCACAGAATACATAACGTCACAAAAATTAATTACGTCAAAAAATACATAACCTCACAAAAATAAATGACGTCACAAAATACATAACGTCAAAAAAATAAATGACGTCACAAAATACATAACGTCACAAAAATAAATGACGTCACAAAATACATAACGTCACAAAAATAAATGACGTCACAATAATAAATGACGTCACAAAATACATAACGTCATAAAAATAAATGACGTCACAAAATACATAACGTTACAAAAATAAATGACGTCACAAAATACATAACGTCACAAAAATAAATGACGTCACAAAATACATAACGTCACAAAAAAATGACGTCACAAAATACAAAACGTCACAAAAATAAATGACGTCATAAAATACATAACGTCACAAAAATAAATGACGTCACAAAATACATAACGTCACAAAAATAAATGACGTCACAAAATACATAACGTCATAAAATACATAACGTCACAAAAATAAATTACGTCACAAAATACATAACGTCACAAAAATAAATGACGTCACAAAAATTAATTACGTCACAAAATACATAACGTCACAAAATATATAACGTCACAAAAATAAATGACGTCACAAAAATTAATTACGTCACAAAATACATAACGTCACAAAAATAAATAACGTCACAAAATACATAACGTCACAAAAATAATTGACGTCACAAAATAAATAATGTCACAAAAATAAATGACGTCACAAAATACATAACGTCACAAAAATAAATGACATCACAAAATACATAACGTCACAAAATTAATGACGTCACAAAAATTAATTACGTCACAAAATACATAACGTCACAAAAATTAATTACGTCAAAAATACATAAACCTCACAAAAATAAATGACGTCACAAAATACATAACGTCACAAAAATAAATGACGTCACAAAATACATAACGTCACTAAAATAAATGACTTCACAAAATACATAACGTCACAAATATAAATGACGTCACAAAATACATAACGTCACAAAAATAAATGACGTCACAAAAATTAATGACGTCACAAAATACATAACGTCACAAAAATAAATGACGTCACAAAATTAATTACGACACAAAATACATAACGTCACAAAAATAAATGACGTCAAAAAATACATAACCTCACAAAAATAAATGATGTCACAAAATACATAATGTCACTAAAATAAATGACGTCACAAAATACATAACGTCACAAAAATAAATGACGTCACAAAATACATAACGTCACAAAAAAAATGACGTCACAAAATACATAACGTCACAAAAATAAATGACTTCACAAAAATAAATAACGTCACAAAATACATAACGTCACAAAATACATAACGTCACAAAAAAAATAACGGCAAAAAAATAAATGACGTCACAAAATACATAACGTCACAAAAATAAATGACGTCACTAAATACATAACGTCAAAAAAATAAATGACGTCACAAAATACATAACGTCACAAAAATAAATGACGTCACAAAATACATAACGTCACAAAAATAAATGACGTCACAAAATACATAACGTCACAAAAATAAATGACGTCACAAAATACATAACGTCACAAAAACAAATGACGTCACAAAATACATAACGTCACAAAAATAAATGACGTCACAAAATACATAACGTCACAAAAATAAATGACGTCACAAAAATTAATTACGTCACAAAATACATAACGTCACAAAATATATAACGTCACAAAAATAAATGACGTCACAAAAATTAATTACGTCACAAAATACATAACGTCACAAAAATAAATAACGTCACAAAATACATAACGTCACAAAATACATAACGTTACAAAAATAAATGACGTCACAAAATAAATAAAGTCACAAAAATAAATGACGTTACAAAATACATAACGTCACAAAAATAAATGACGTCACAAAATACATAACGTCACAAAATTAATGACGTCACAAAAATTAATTACGTCAAAAAATACATAACCTCACAAAAATAAATGACGTCACAAAATACATAACGTCACAAAAATAAATGACGTCACAAAATACATAACGTCACAAAAATAAATGACGTCACAAAATACATAACGTCACAAAAATAAATGACGTCACAAAATACATAACGTCACAAAAATAAATGACGTCACAAAAAGTAATGACGTCACAAAATACATAACGTCACAAAAATAAATGACGTCACAAAATACATAACGTCACAAAAATTAATGACGTCACAAAATACATAACGGCACAAAAATAAATGACGTCACAATAATAAATGACGTCACAAAATACATAACGTCACAAAAATAAATGACGTCACAAAATACATAACGTTACAAAAATAAATGACGTCACAAAATACATAACGTCACAAAAATAAATGACGTCACAAAATACATAACGTCACAAAAAAATGACGTCTCAAAATACAAAACGTCACAAAAATAAATGACGTCACAAAATACATAACGTCACAAAAATAAATGACGTCAAAAAATACATAACGTCACAAAAATAAATGACGTCACAAAATACATAACGTCACAAAAATAAATGACGTCACAAAATACATAACGTCACAAAAACAAATGACGTCACAAAATACATAATGTCACAAAATATATAACGTCACAAAAATAAATGACGTCACAAAAATTAATTACGTCAAAAAATACATAACGTCACAAAAATAAATAACGTCACAAAATACATAACGTCACAAAAATAATTGACGTCACAAAATAAATAAAGTCACAAAAATAAATGACGTCACAAAATACATAACGTCACAAAAATAAATGACGTCACAAAATACATAACGTCACAAAATTAATGACGTTACAAAAATTAATTACGTCACAAAATACATAACGTCACAAAAATTAATTACGTCAAAAAATACATAACCTCATAAAAATAAATGACGTCACAAAATACATAACGTCACAAAAATAAATGACGTCACAAAATACATAACGTCACAAAAATAAATGACGTCACAAAAATTAATGACGTCACAAAATACATAACGTCACAAAAATAAATGACGTCACAAAATTAATTACGTCACAAAATACATAACGTCACAAAAATAAATGACGTCAAAAAATACATAACCTCACAAAAATAAATGATGTCACAAAATACATAATGTCACTAAAATAAATGACGTCACAAAATACATAACGTCACAAAAATAAATGACGTCACAAAATACATAACGTCACAAAAATAAATGACGTCACAAAATACATAACGTCACAAAAATAAATGACGTCACAAAAATAAATAACGTCACAAAATACATAACGTAATAAAATACATAACGGCAAAAAAATTAATGACGTCACAAAATACATAACGTCACATAATAAATGACGTCACAAAACACATAACGTCAAAAAAATAAATGACGTCACAAAATACATAACGTCACAAAAATAAATGACGTCACAAAATACATAACGTCACAAAAATAAATGACGCCACAATAATAAATGACGTCACAAAATACATAACGTCACAAAAATAAATGACGTCACAAAATACATAACGTCACAAAAATAAATGACGTCACAAAATACATAACGTCACAAAAATAAATGACGTCACAAAATACATAACGTCACAAAAACAAATGACGTCACAAAATACATAACGTCACAAAAATAAATGACGTCACAAAATACATAACGTCACAAAAATAAATGACGTCACAAAAATTAATTACGTCACAAATTACATAACGTCACAAAATATATAACGTCACAAAAATAAATGACGTCACAAAAATTAATTACGTCACAAAATACATAACGTCACAAAAATAAATAAAGTCACAAAATACATAACGTCACAAAAATAAATGACGTCACAAAGTACATAACGTCACAAAAATAAATGACGTCACAAAATACATAACGTCACAAAAATAAATGACGTCACAAAATACATAACGTCACAAAAATAAATGACGTCACAAAAAGTAATGACGTCACAAAATACATAACGTCACAAAAATAAATGACGTCACAAAATACATAACGTCACAAAATACATAACGGCAAAAAAATAAATGACGTCACAAAATACATAACGTCGCAAAAATAAATGACGTCACAAAATACATAACGTCAAAAAAATAAATGACGTCACAAAATACAAAACGTCACAAAAATAAATGACGTCACAAAATACATAACGTCACAAAAATAAATGACGTCACAATAATAAATGACGTCACAAAATATATAACGTCACAAAAATAAATGACGTCACAAAATACATAACGTTACAAAAATAAATGACGTCACAAAATACATAACGTCACAAAAATAAATGACGTCACAAAATACATAACGTCACAA
Source organism: Flexamia atlantica (assembly GCA_035578135.1). Classification (NCBI taxonomy): domain Eukaryota; kingdom Metazoa; phylum Arthropoda; class Insecta; order Hemiptera; family Cicadellidae; genus Flexamia; species Flexamia atlantica. The sequence goes on along the minus strand of JAQJVK010000131.1, from coordinate 64,492 downwards.
AAAAATGACGTCACAAAATACAAAACGTCACAAAAATAAATGACGTCACAAAATACATAACGTCACAAAAATAAATGACGTCAAAAAATACATAACGTCACAAAAATAAATGACGTCACAAAATACATAACGTCACAAAAATAAATGACGTCACAAAATACATAACGTCACAAAAACAAATGACGTCACAAAATACATAACGTCACAAAAATTAATTACGTCACAAAATACATAACGTCACAAAAATAAATGACGTCACAAAAATTAATTACGTCACGAAATACATAACGTCACAAAATATATAACGTCACAAAAATAAATGACGTCACAAAAATTAATTACGTCACAAAATACATAACGTCACAAAAATAAATAACGTCACAAAATACATAACGTCACAAAAATAATTGACGTCACAAAATAAATAAAGTCACAAAAATAAATGACGTCACAAAATACATAACGTCACAAAAATAAATGCTGTCACAAAATACATAACGTCACAAAATTAATGACGTTACAAAAATTAATTACGTCACAAAATACATAACGTCACAAAAATTAATTACGTCAAAAAATACATAACCTCATAAAAATAAATGACGTCACAAAATACATAACGTCACAAAAATAAATGACGTCACAAAATACATAACGTCACAAAAATAAATGACGTCACAAAAATTAATGACGTCACAAAATACATAACGTCACAAAAATAAATGACGTCACAAAATTAATTACGTCACAAAATACATAACGTCACAAAAATAAATGACGTCAAAAAATACATAACCTCACAAAAATAAATGATGTCACAAAATACATAATGTTACTAAAATAAATGACGTCACAAAATACATAACGTCACAAAAATAAATGACGTCACAAAATACATAACGTCACAAAAATAAATGACGTCACAAAATACATAACGTCACAAAAATAAATGACGTCACCAAAATAAATGACGTAACAAAATACATAACGTAATAAAATACATAACGGCAAAAAAATTAATGACGTCACAAAATACATAACGTCACAAAAATAAATGACGTCACAAAACACATAACGTCAAAAAAATAAATGACGTCACAAAATACATAACGTCACAAAAATAAATGACGTCACAAAATACATAACGTCACAAAAATAAATGACGTCACAATAATAAATGACGTCACAAAATACATAACGTCACAAAAATAAATGACGTCACAAAATACATAACGTCACAAAAATAAATGAAATCACAAAATACATAACGTCACAAAAATAAATGACGTCACAAAATACATAACGACACAAAAATAAATGACGTCACAAAATACATAACGTCACAAAAATAAATGACGTCACAAAATACATAACGTCACAAAAATAAATGACGTCACAATAATAAATGACGTCACAAAATACATAACGTCACAAAAATAAATGACGTCACAAAATACATAACGTTACAAAAATAAATGACGTCACAAAATACATAACGTCACAAAAATAAATGACGTCACAAAATACATAACGTCACAAAAATAAATGACGTCACAAAATACATAACGTCACAAAAACAAATGACGTCACAAAATACATAACGTCACAAAAATAAATGACGTCACAAAATACATAACGTCACAAAAATAAATGACGTCACAAAAATTAATTACGTCACGAAATATATAACGTCACAAAATATATAACGTCACAAAAATAAATGACGTCACAAAAATTAATTACGTCACAAAATACATAACGTCACAAAAATAAATAACGTCACAAAATACATAACGTCACAAAAATAATTGACGTCACAAAATAAATAAAGTCACAAAAATAAATGACGTCACAAAATACATAACGTCACAAAAATAAATGACGTCACAAAATACATAACGTCACAAAATTAATGACGTCACAAAAATAAATGACGTCACAAAATACATAACGTCACAAAAATTAATTACGTCAAAAAATACATAACCTCATAAAAATAAATGACGTCACAAAATACATAACGTCACAAAAATAAATGACGTCACAAAATACATAACGTCACAAAAATAAATGACGTCACAAAAATTAATGACGTCACAAAATACATAACGTCACAAAAATAAATGACGTCACAAAATTAATTACGTCACAAAATACATAACGTCACAAAAATAAATGACGTCAAAAAATACATAACCTCACAAAAATAAATGATGTCACAAAATACATAATGTTACTAAAATAAATGACGTCACAAAATACATAACGTCACAAAAATTACTGACGTCACAAAATACATATCGTCACAAAAATAAATGACGTCACAAAATACATAACGTCACAAAAATAAATGACGTCACAAAAATAAATAACGTCACAAAATACATAACGTAATAAAATACATAACGGCAAAAAAATTAATGACGTCACAAAATACATAACGTCACAAAAATAAATGACGTCACAAAACACATAACGTCAAAAAAATAAATGACGTCACAAAATACATAACGTCACAAAAATAAATGACGTCACAAAATACATAACGTCACAAAAATAAATGACGTCACAATAATAAATGACGTCACAAAATACATAACGTCACAAAAATAAATGACGTCACAAAATACATAACGTCACAAAAATAAATGAAGTCACAAAATACATAACGTCAAAAAAATAAATGACGTCACAAAATACATAACGACACAAAAATAAATGACGTCACAAAATACATAACGTCACAAAAATAAATGACGTCACAAAATACATAACGTCACAAAAATAAATGACGTCACAAAATACATAACGTCACAAAAAAAAATGACGTCACAAAATACATAACGTCACAAAAACAAATGACGTCACAAAATACATAACGTCACAAAAATAAATGACGTCACAAAATACATAACGTCACAAAAATAAATGACGTCACAAAAATTAATTACGTCACAAAATACATAACGTCACAAAATATATAACGTCACAAAAATAAATGACGTCACAAAAATTAATTACGTCACAAAATACATAACGTCACAAAAATAAATAACGTCACAAGATACATAACGTCACAAAATACATAACGTTACAAAAACAAATGACGTCACAAAATAAATAAAGTCACAAAAATAAATGACGTCACAAAATACATAACGTCACAAAAATAAATGATGTCACAAAATACATAACGTCACAAAATTAATGACGTCACAAAAATTAATTACGTCACAAAATACATAACGTCACAAAAATTAATTACGTCAAAAAATACATAACCTCACAAAAATAAATGACGTCACAAAATACATAACGTCACAAAAATAAATGACGTCACAAAATACATAACGTCACAAAAATAAATGACGTCACAAAATACATAACGTCACAAAAATAAATGACGTCACAAAATACATAACGTCACAAAAATAAATGACGTCACAAAAATTAATTACGTCACAAAATACATAACGTCACAAAATATATAACGTCACAAAAATAAATGACGTCACAAAAATTAATTACGTCACAAAATACATAACGTCACAAAAATAAATAACGTCACAAAATACATAACGTCACAAAATACATAACGTTACAAAAATAAATGACGTCACAAAATAAATAAAGTCACAAAAATAAATGACGTCACAAAATACATAACGTCACAAAAATAAATGACGTCACAAAATACATAACGTCACAAAATTAATGACGTCACAAAAATTAATTACGTCACAAAATACATAACGTCACAAAAATTAATTACGTCAAAAAATACATAACATCACAAAAATAAAAGACGTCACAAAATACATAACGTCACAAAAATAAATGACGTCACAAAATACATAACGTCACAAAAATAAATGACGTCACAAAATACATAACGTCACAAAAATAAATGACGTCACAAAATACATAACGTCACAAAAATAAATGACGTCACAAAAAGTAATGACGTCACAAAATACATAACGTCAAAAAATAAATGACGTCACAAAATACATAACGTCACAAAAATAAATGACGTCACAAAAATTAATTACGTCACAAAATACATAACGTCACAAAAATAAATGACGTCACAAAATACATAACGTCACAAAATACATAACGTCACAAAAATAAATAACGTCACAAAATACATAACGTCAAAAAAATAAAAGACGTCACAAAATACATAACGTCACAAAAAATAAATTACGTCACAAAATGCATAACGTCACAAAAATAAATAATGTCACAAAATACATAACGTCACAAAAATAAATGACGTCACAAAAATTAATTACGTCACAAAATACATAACGTCACAAAAATAAATGACGTCACAAAATACATAACGTCACAAAATACATAACGTCACAAAGATAAATGACGTCACAAAAATTAATTACGTCACAAAATAAATAACCTCACAAAATACATAACGTCTCAAAATACATGACGGCACAAAAATAAATGACGTCACAAAATACATAATGTCCCAAGAAAATGACGTCACAAAATACATAACGTCAAAAAAATAAATGACGTCACAAAATACATAACGTCACAAAGATAAATGACGTCACAAAAATTAATTACGTCACAAAATACATAACGTCACAAAAATAAATAACGTCACAAAATACATAACGTCACAAAAATAAATGACGTCACAAAATACATAACGTCACAAAAATAAATGACGTCACAAAATACATAACGTCACAAAAATAAATGACGTCACAAAATACATAACGTCACAAAAATAAATGACGTCACAAAAAGTAATGACGTCACAAAATACATAACGTCACAAAAATAAATGACGTCACAAAATACATAACGTCACAAAATACATAACGGCAAAAAAATAAATGACGTCACAAAATACATAACGTCGCAAAAATAAATGACGTCACAAAATACATAACGTCAAAAAAATAAATGACGTCACAAAATACATAACGTCACAAAAATAAATGACGTCACAAAATACATAACGTCACAAAAATAAATGACGTCACAATAATAAATGACGTCACAAAATACATAACGTCACAAAAATAAATGACGTCACAAAATACATAACGTTACAAAAATAAATGACGTCACAAAATACATAACGTCACAAAAATAAATGACGTCACAAAATACATAACGTCACAAAAATAAATGACGTCACAAAATACATAACGTCACAAAAACAAATGACGTCACAAAATACATAACGTCACAAAAATAAATGACGTCACAAAATACATAACGTCACAAAAATAAATGACGTCACAAAATACATAACGTCACAAAAATAAATGACGTCACAAAAAGTAATGACGTCACAAAATACATAACGTCACAAAAATAAATGACGTCACAAAATACATAACGTCACAAAATACATAACGGCAAAAAAATAAATGACGTCACAAAATACATAACGTCGCAAAAATAAATGACGTCACAAAATACATAACGTCAAAAAAATAAATGACGTCACAAAATACATAACGTCACAAAAATAAATGACGTCACAAAATACATAACGTCACAAAAATAAATGACGTCACAATAATAAATGACGTCACAAAATACATAACGTCACAAAAATAAATGACGTCACAAAATACATAACGTTACAAAAATAAATGACGTCACAAAATACATAACGTCACAAAAATAAATGACGTCACAAAATACATAACGTCACAAAAATAAATGACGTCACAAAATACATAACGTCACAAAAACAAATGACGTCACAAAATACATAACGTCACAAAAATAAATGACGTCACAAAATACATAATGTCACAAAAATAAATGACGTCACAAAATACATATCGTCACAAAATACATAACGGCAAAAAAATAAATGACGTCACAAAATACATAACGTCGCAAAAATAAATGACGTCACAAAATACATAACGTCAAAAAAATAAATGACGTCACAAAATACATAACGTCACAAAAATAAATGACGTCACAAAATACATAACGTCACAAAAATAAATGACGTCACAATAATAAATGACGTCACAAAATACATAACGTCACAAAAATAAATGACGTCACAAAATACATAACGTTACAAAAATAAATGACGTCACAAAATACATAACGTCACAAAAATAAATGACGTCACAAAATACATAACGTCACAAAAAAATGACGTCACAAAATACAAAACGTCACAAAAATAAATGACGTCACAAAATACATAACGTCACAAAAATAAATGACGTCAAAAAATACATAACGTCACAAAAATAAATGACGTCACAAAATACATAACGTCACAAAAATAAATGACGTCACAAAATACATAACGTCACAAAAACAAATGACGTCACAAAATACATAACGTCACAAAAATAAATGACGTCACAAAATACATAACGTCACAAAAATAAATGACGTCACAAAAATTAATTACGTCACGAAATACATAACGTCACAAAATATATAACGTCACAAAAATAAATGACGTCACAAAACTTAATTACGTCACAAAATACATAACGTCACAAAAATAAATAACGTCACAAAATACATAACGTCACAAAAATAATTGACGTCACAAAATAAATAAAGTCACAAAAATAAATGACGTCACAAAATACATAACGTCACAAAAATAAATGACGTCACAAAATACATAACGTCACAAAATTAATGACGTTACAAAAATTAATTACGTCACAAAATACATAACGTCACAAAAATTAATTACGTCAAAAAATACATAACCTCATAAAAATAAATGACGTCACAAAATACATAACGTCACAAAAATAAATGACGTCACAAAATACATAACGTCACAAAAATAAATGACGTCACAAAAATTAATGACGTCACAAAATACATAACGTCACAAAAATAAATGACGTCACAAAATTAATTACGTCACAAAATACATAACGTCACAAAAATAAATGACGTCAAAAAATACATAACCTCACAAAAATAAATGATGTCAAAAAATACATAATGTTACTAAAATAAATGACGTCACAAAATACATAACGTCACAAAAATAAATGACGTCACAAAATACATAACGTCACAAAAATAAATGACGTCACAAAATACATAACGTCACAAAAATAAATGACGTCACAAAAATAAATAACGTCACAAAATACATAACGTCACAAAAATAAATGACGTCAAAAAATACATAACCTCATAAAAATAAATGACGTCACAAAATACATAACGTCACAAAAATAAATGACGTCACAAAATACATAACGTCACAAAAATAAATGACGTCACAAAAATTAATTACGTCACGAAATACATAACGTCACAAAAATAAATGACGTCACAAAAATTAATTACGTCACGAAATACATAACGTCACAAAATATATAACGTCACAAAAATAAATGACGTCACAAAAATTAATTACGTCACAAAATACATAACGTCACAAAAATAAATAACGTCACAAAATACATAACGTCACAAAAATAATTGACGTCACAAAATAAATAAAGTCACAAAAATAAATGACGTCACAAAATACATAACGTCACAAAAATAAATGACGTCACAAAATACATAACGTCACAAAATTAATGACGTTACAAAAATTAATTACGTCACAAAATACATAACGTCACAAAAATTAATTACGTCAAAAAATACATAACCTCATAAAAATAAATGACGTCACAAAATACATAACGTCACAAAAATAAATGACGTCACAAAATACATAACGTCACAAAAATAAATGACGTCACAAAAATTAATGACGTCACAAAATACATAACGTCACAAAAATAAATGACGTCACAAAATTAATTACGTCACAAAATACATAACGTCACAAAAATAAATGACGTCAAAAAATACATAACCTCACAAAAATAAATGATGTCAAAAAATACATAATGTTACTAAAATAAATGACGTCACAAAATACATAACGTCACAAAAATAAATGACGTCACAAAATACATAACGTCACAAAAATAAATGACGTCACAAAATACATAACGTCACAAAAATAAATGACGTCACAAAAATAAATAACGTCACAAAATACATAACGTAATAAAATACATAACGGCAAAAAAATTAATGACGTCACAAAATACATAACGTCACAAAAATAAATGACGTCACAAAATACATAACGTCACAAAAATAAATGACGTCACAAAATACATAACGTCACAAGAATAAATGACGTCACAAAATACATAACGTCACAAAATACATAACGGCAAAAAAATAAATGACGTCACAAAATACATAACGTCACAAAAATAAATGACGTCACAAAATACATAACGTCAAAAAAATAAATGACGTCACAAAATACATAACGTCACAAAAATAAATGACGTCACAAAATACATAACGTCACAAAAATAAATGACGTCACAAAAATTAATTACGTCACAAAATACATAACGTCACAAAAATAAATAACGTCACAAAATAAATGACGTCACAAAATACATAACGTCACAAAATACATAACGGCAAAAAAATAAATGACGTCACAAAATACATAACGTCACAAAAATAAATGACGTCACAAAATACATAGCGTCACAAAAATAAATGACGTCACAAAAATTAATTACGTCACAAAATACATAACGTCACAAAATATATAACGTCACAAAAATAAATGACGTCACAAAAATTAATTACGTCACAAAATACATAACGTCACAAAAATAAATAACGTCACAAAATACATAACGTCACAAAATACATAACGTTACAAAAATAAATGACGTCACAAAATAAATAAAGTCACAAAAATAAATGACGTCACAAAATACATAACGTCACAAAAATAAATGACGTCACAAAATACATAACGTCACAAAATTAATGACGTCACAAAAATTAATTACGTCACAAAATACATAACGTCACAAAAATTAATTACGTCAAAAAATACATAACATCACAAAAATAAATGACGTCACAAAATACATAACGTCACAAAAATAAATGACGTCACAAAATACATAACGTCACAAAAATAAATGACGTCACAAAATACATAACGTCACAAAAATAAATGACGACACAAAATACATAACGTCACAAAAATAAATGACGTCACAAAAAGTAATGACGTCACAAAATACATAACGTCAAAAAATAAATGACGTCACAAAATACATAACGTCACAAAAATAAATGACGTCACAAAAATTAATTACGTCACAAAATACATAACGTCACAAAAATAAATGACGTCACAAAATACATAACGTCACAAAATACATAACGTCACAAAAATAAATAACGTCACAAAATACATAACGTCAAAAAAATAAAAGACGTCACAAAATACATAACGTCACAAAAAATAAATTACGTCACGTAATGCATAACGTCACAAAAATAAATAATGTCACAAAATAAATAACGTCACAAAAATAAATGACGTCACAAAATACATAACGTCATAAAAATAAATGACGTCACAAAAATTTATTACGTCACAAAAATAAATAACCTCACAAAATACATAACGTCACAAAATACATAACGGCACAAAAATAAATGACGTCACAAAATACATAATGTCCCAAAAAAATGACGTCACAAAATACATAACGTCAAAAAAATAAATGACGTCACAAAATACATAACGTCACAAAAATAAATGACGTCACAAAAATTAATTACGTCACAAAATACATACCGTCACAAAAATAAATAACGTCACAAAATACATAACGTCACAAAAATAAATGACGTCACAAAATACATAACGTCACAAAAATAAATGACGTCACAAAATACATAACGTCACAAAAATAAATGACGTCACAAAATACATAACGTCACAAAAATAAATGACGTCACAAAAAGTAATGACGTCACAAAATACATAACGTTACAAAAATAAATGACGTCACAAAATACATAACGTCACAAAATACATAACGGCAAAAAAATAAATGACGTCACAAAATACATAACGTCGCAAAAATAAATGACGTCAAAAAATACATAACGAAAAAAAAATAAATGACGTCACAAAATACATAACGTAACAAAAATAAATGACGTCACAAAATACATAACGTCACAAAAATAAATGACGTCACAATAATAAATGACGTCACAAAATACATAACGTCACAAAAATAAATGACGTCACAAAATAAATAAAGTCACAAAAATAAATGACGTCACAAAATACATAACGTCACAAAAATAAATGACGTCACAAAATACATAACGTCACAAAATTAATGACGTCACAAAAATTAATTACGTCACAAAATACATAACGTCACAAAAATTAATTACGTCAAAAAATACATAACATCACAAAAATAAATGACGTCACAAAATACATAACGTCACAAAAATAAATGACGTCACAAAATACATAACGTCACAAAAATAAATGACGTCACAAAATACATAACGTCACAAAAATAAATGACGACACAAAATACATAACGTCACAAAAATAAATGACGTCACAAAAAGTAATGACGTCACAAAATACATAACGTCAAAAAATAAATGACGTCACAAAATACATAACGTCACAAAAATAAATGACGTCACAAAAATTAATTACGTCACAAAATACATAACGTCACAAAAATAAATGACGTCACAAAATACATAACGTCACAAAATACATAACGTCACAAAAATAAATAACGTCACAAAATACATAACGTCAAAAAAATAAAAGACGTCACAAAATACATAACGTCACAAAAAATAAATTACGTCACAAAATGCATAACGTCACAAAAATAAATAATGTCACAAAATAAATAACGTCACAAAAATAAATGACGTCACAAAATACATAACGTCATAAAAATAAATGACGTCACAAAAATTTATTACGTCACAAAAATAAATAACCTCACAAAATACATAACGTCACAAAATACATAACGGCACAAAAATAAATGACGTCACAAAATACATAATGTCCCAAAAAAATGACGTCACAAAATACATAACGTCAAAAAAATAAATGACGTCACAAAATACATAACGTCACAAAAATAAATGACGTCACAAAAATTAATTACGTCACAAAATACATAACGTCACAAAAATAAATAACGTCACAAAATACATAACGTCACAAAAATAAATGACGTCACAAAATACATAACGTCACAAAAATAAATGACGTCACAAAATACATAACGTCACAAAAATAAATGACGTCACAAAATACATAACGTCACAAAAATAAATGACGTCACAAAAAGTAATGACGTCACAAAATACATAACGTTACAAAAATAAATGACGTCACAAAATACATAACGTCACAAAATACATAACGGCAAAAAAATAAATGACGTCACAAAATACATAACGTCGCAAAAATAAATGACGTCACAAAATACATAACGTCAAAAAAATAAATGACGTCACAAAATACATAACGTAACAAAAATAAATGACGTCACAAAATACATAACGTCACAAAAATAAATGACGTCACAATAATAAATGACGTCACAAAATACATAACGTCACAAAAATAAATGACGTCACAAAATACATAACGTTACAAAAATAAATGACGTCACATAATACATAACGTCACAAAAATAAATGACGTCACAAAATACATAACGTCACAAAAATAAATGACGTCACAAAATACATAACGTCACAAAAATAAATGACGTCACAAAAATTAATTACGTCACGAAATACATAACGTCACAAAATATATAACGTCACAAAAATAAATGACGTCACAAAAATTAATTACGTCAAAAAATACATAACGTCACAAAAATAAATAACGTCACAAAATACATAACGTCAGAAAAATAATTGACGTCACAAAATAAATAAAGTCACAAAAATAAATGACGTCACAAAATACATAACGTCACAAAAATAAATGACGTCACAAAATACATAACGTCACAAAATTAATGACGTCACAAAAATAAATGACGTCACAAAATACATAACGTCACAAAAATTAATTACGTCAAAAAATACATAACCTCATAAAAATAAATGACGTCACAAAATACATAACGTCACAAAAATAAATGACGTCACAAAATACATAACGTCACAAAAATAAATGACGTCACAAAAATTAATGACGTCACAAAATACATAACGTCACAAAAATAAATGACGTCACAAAATTAATTACGTCACAAAATACATAACGTCACAAAAATAAATGACGTCACAAAAATAAATAACGTCACAAAATACATATCGTCACAAAAATAAATGACGTCACAAAATACATAACGTCACAAAAATAAATGACGTCACAAAAATAAATAACGTCACAAAATACATAACGTAATAAAATACATAACGGCAAAAAAATTAATGACGTCACAAAATACATAACGTCACAAAAATAAATGACGTCACAAAACACATAACGTCAAAAAAATAAAAGACGTCACAAAATACATAACGTCACAAAAATAAATGACGTCACAAAATACATAACGTCACAAAAATAAATGACGTCACAATAATAAATGACGTCACAAAATACATAACGTCACAAAAATAAATGACGTCACAAAATACATAACGTCACAAAAATAAATGAAGTCACAAAATACATAACGTCACAAAAATAAATGACGTCACAAAATACATAACGACACAAAAATAAATGACGTCACAAAATACATAACGTCACAAAAATAAATGACGTCACAAAAATTAATTACGTCACAAAATACATAACGTCACAAAATATATAACTTCACAAAAATAAATGACGTCACAAAAATTAATTACGTCACAAAATACATAACGTCACAAAAATAAATGACGTCACAAAATACATAACGTCACAAAAATAAATGACGTCACAAAATACATAACGTCACAAAAATAAATGACGTCACAATAATAAATGACGTCACAAAATACATAACGTCACAAAAATAAATGACGTCACAAAATACATAACGTCACAAAAATAAATGACGTCACAAAATACATAACGTCACAAAAACAAATGACGTCACAAAATACATAACGTCACAAAAATAAATGACGTCACAAAATACATAACGTCACAAAAATAAATGACGTCACAAAAATTAATTACGTCACAAAATACATAACGTCACAAAATATATAACTTCACAAAAATAAATGACGTCACAAAAATTAATTACGTCACAAAATACATAACGTCACAAAAATAAATAACGTCACAAAATACATAACGTCACAAAATACATAACGTTACAAAAATAAATGACGTCACAAAATAAATAAAGTCACAAAAATAAATGACGTCACAAAATACATAACGTCACAAAAATAAATGACGTCACAAAATACATAACGTCACAAAATTAATGACGTCACAAAAATTAATTACGTCACAAAATACATAACGTCACAAAAATTAATTACGTCAAAAAATACATAACCTCACAAAAATAAATGACGTCACAAAATACATAACGTCACAAAAATAAATGACGTCACAAAATACATAACGTCACAAAAATAAATGACGTCACAAAATACATAACGTCACAAAAATAAATGACGTCACAAAATACATAACGTCACAAAAATAAATGACGTCACAAAAATTAATTACGTCACAAAATACATAACGTCACAAAATATATAACGTCACAAAAATAAATGACGTCACAAAAATTAATTACGTCACAAAATACATAACGTCACAAAAATAAATAACGTCACAAAATACATAACGTCACAAAATACATAACGTTACAAAAATAAATGACGTCACAAAATAAATAAAGTCACAAAAATAAATGACGTCACAAAATACATAACGTCACAAATAAATGACGTCACAAAATACATAACGTCACAAAATTAATGACGTCACAAAAATTAATTACGTCACAAAATACATAACGTCACAAAAATTAATTACGTCAAAAAATACATAACATCACAAAAATAAATGACGTCACAAAATACATAACGTCACAAAAATAAATGACGTCACAAAATACATAACGTCACAAAAATAAATGACGTCACAAAATACATAACGTCACAAAAATAAATGACGTCACAAAATACATAACGTCACAAAAATAAATGACGTCACAAAAAGTAATGACGTCACAAAATACATAACTTCAAAAAATAAATGACGTCACAAAATACATAACGTCACAAAAATAAATGACGTCACAAAAATTAATTACGTCACAAAATACATAACGTCACAAAAATAAATGACGTCACAAAATACATAACGTCACAAAATACATAACGTCAAAAAATTAATAACGTCACAAAATACATAACGCCAAAAAAATAAAAGACGTCACAAAATACATAACGTCACAAAAAATAAATTACGTCACAAAATGCATAACGTCACAAAAATAAATAATGTCACAAAATACATAACGTCACAAAAATAAATGACGTCACAAAATACATAACGTCATAAAAATAAATGACGTCACAAAAATTTATTACGTCACAAAATAAATAACCTCACAAAATACATAACGTCACAAAAATAAATGACGTCACAATAATAAATGACGTCACAAAATACATAACGGCACAAAAATAAATGACGTCACAAAATACATAATGTCCCAAAAAAATGACGTCACAAAATACATAACGTCAAAAAAATAAATGACGTCACAAAATACATAACGTCACAAAAATAAATGACGTCACAAAAATTAATTACGTCACAAAATACATAACGTCACAAAAATAAATAACGTCACAAAATACATAACGTCACAAAAATAAATGACGTCACAAAATACATAACGTCACAAAAATAAATGACGTCACAAAATACATAACGTCACAAAAATAAATGACGTCACAAAATACATAACGTCACAAAAATAAATGACGTCACAAAAAGTAATGACGTCACAAAATACATAACGTCACAAAAATAAATGACGTCACAAAATACATAACGTCACAAAAATAAATGACGTCACAAAAATTAATTACGTCACAAAATACATAACGTCACAAAATATATAACGTCACAAAAATAAATGACGTCACAAAAATTAATTACGTCACAAAATACATAACGTCACAAAAATAAATAACGTCACAAAATACATAACGTCACAAAATACATAACGTTACAAAAATAAATGACGTCACAAAATAAATAAAGTCACAAAAATAAATGACGTCACAAAATACATAACGTCACAAATAAATGACGTCACAAAATACATAACGTCACAAAATTAATGACGTCACAAAAATTAATTACGTCACAAAATACATAACGTCACAAAAATTAATTACGTCAAAAAATACATAACATCACAAAAATAAATGACGTCACAAAATACATAACGTCACAAAAATAAATGACGTCACAAAATACATAACGTCACAAAAATAAATGACGTCACAAAATACATAACGTCACAAAAATAAATGACGTCACAAAATACATAACGTCACAAAAATAAATGACGTCACAAAAAGTAATGACGTCACAAAATACATAACTTCAAAAAATAAATGACGTCACAAAATACATAACGTCACAAAAATAAATGACGTCACAAAAATTAATTACGTCACAAAATACATAACGTCACAAAAATAAATGACGTCACAAAATACATAACGTCACAAAATACATAACGTCAAAAAATTAATAACGTCACAAAATACATAACGCCAAAAAAATAAAAGACGTCACAAAATACATAACGTCACAAAAAATAAATTACGTCACAAAATGCATAACGTCACAAAAATAAATAATATCACAAAATACATAACGTCACAAAAATAAATGACGTCACAAAATACATAACGTCATAAAAATAAATGACGTCACAAAAATTTATTACGTCACAAAATAAATAACCTCACAAAATACATAACGTCACAAAATACATAACGGCACAAAAATAAATGACGTCACAAAATACATAATGTCCCAAAAAAATGACGTCACAAAATACATAACGTCAAAAAAATAAATGACGTCACAAAATACATAACGTCACAAAAATAAATGACGTCACAAAAATTAATTACGTCACAAAATACATAACGTCACAAAAATAAATAACGTCACAAAATACATAACGTCACAAAAATAAATGACGTCACAAAATACATAACGTCACAAAAATAAATGACGTCACAAAATACATAACGTCACAAAAATAAATGACATCACAAAATACATAACGTCACAAAAATAAATGACGTCACAAAAAGTAATGACGTCACAAAATACATAACGTCACAAAAATAAATGACGTCACAAAATACATAACGTCACAAAATACATAACGGCAAAAAAATAAATGACGTCACAAAATACATAACGTCGCAAAAATAAATGACGTCACAAAATACATAACGTCAAAAAAATAAATGATGTCACAAAATACATAACGTCACAAAAATAAATGACGTCACAAAATACATAACGTCACAAAAATAAATGACGTCACAATAATAAATGACGTCACAAAATACATAACGTCACAAAAATAAATGACGTCACAAAATACATAACGTTACAAAAATAAATGACGTCACAAAATACATAACGTCACAAAAATAAATGACGTCACAAAATACATAACGTCACAAAAATAAATGACGTCACAAAATACATAACGTCACAAAAACAAATGACGTCACAAAATACATAACGTCACAAAAATAAATGACATCACAAAATACATAACGTCACAAAAATAAATGACGTCACAAAATACGTAACGTCACAAAAATAAATGACGTCACAAAATACATAATGTCACAAAAATAAATGACGTCACAAAATACATAACGTCACAAAAATAAATGACGTCACAAAATACATAATGTCACAAAAATAAATGACGTCACAAAATACATAACGTCACAAAACAAATGACGTCACAAAATGCATAACGTCACAAAAATAAATGACGTCACAAAAATTAATTACGTCACAAAATACATAACGTCACAAAAATAAATAACTTCACAAAATACATAACGTCACAAAATACATAACTTCACAAAAATAATTGACGTCACAAAATAAATAAAGTCACAAAAATAAATGACGTCACAAAATACATAACGTCACAAAATTAATGACGTCACAAAAATTAATTACGTCACAAAATACATAACGACACAAAAATTAATTACGTCAAAAAATACATAACCTCACAAAAATAAATGATGTCACAAAATATATAACGTCACAAAAATAAATGACGTCACAAAATACATAACGTCAAAAAAATGACGTCACAAAATACATAACGTCATAAAAATAAATGACGTCACAAAAATTAATTACTTCACAAAATACATAACGTCACAAAAATTAATGACGTCACAAAATACATAACGTCACAAAATACATTACGTCGTAAAAATAAATGACGTCACAAAATACATAACGTCACAAAAATAAATGACGTCACAAAAATAAATATCGTCACAAAATACATAACGTCACAAAATACATAACGGCAAAAAAATAAATGACGTCACAAAATACATAACGTCACAAAAATAAATGACGTCACAAAATACATAACGTCACAAAAATAAATGACGTCACAAAATACATAACGTCACAAAAATAAATGACGTCACAAAAAGTAATGACGTCACAAAATACATAACGTCACAAAAATGAATGACGTCACAAAATACATAACGTCACAAAATACATAACGGCAAAAAAATAAATGACGTGACAAAATACATAACGTCACAAAAATAAATGACGTCACAAAATACATAACGTCACAAAAACAAATGACGTCACAAAATACATAACGTCACAAAAATAAATGACATCACAAAATACATAACGTCACGAAAATAAATGACGTCAGAAAATACATAACGTCACAAAAATAAATGACGTCACAAAATACATAATGTCACAAAAATAAATGACGTCACAAAATACATAACGTCACAAAAATAAATGACGTCACAAAATACATAACGTCACAAAAATAAATGACGTCACAAAATACATAATGTCACAAAAATAAATGTCGTCACAAAAATTAATTACGTCACAAAATACATAATCACAAAAATAAATGACGACAAAAAATACATAACGTCACAAAAATAAATGACGTCACATAATACATAACGTCACAAAAATAAATGACGTCACAAAATAAATAACGTCACAAAAATAAATGACGTCACAAAAATTAATAACGTCACAAAATACATAACGTCACAAAATACATAACGGCAAAAAAAATAAATGACGTCACAAAATACATAACGTCGCAAAAATAAATGACGTCACAAAATACATAACGTCAACAAAAATAAATGACGTCACAAAATACATAACGTCAAAAAAATAAATGACGTCATAAAATACATAACGTCACAAAAATAAATGACGTCACAATAATAAATGACGTCACAAAATACATAACGTCACAAAAATAAATGACGTCACAAAATACATACTGTTACAAAAATAAATGACGTCACAAAATACATAACGTCACAAAAATAAATGACGTCACAAAATACATAACGTCACAAAAATATCACGTCACAAAATACAAAACGTCACAAAAATAAATGACGTCACAAAAATTAATAACGTCACAAAATACATAACGTCACAAAATACATAACGGCAAAAAAAATAAATGACGTCACAAAATACATAACGTCGCAAAAATAAATGACGTCACAAAATACATAACGTCACAAAAATTAATGACGTCACAAAATACATAACGTCACAAAATACATTACGTCGTAAAAATAAATGACGTCACAAAATACATAACGTCACAAAAATAAATGACGTCACAAAAATAAATATCGTCACAAAATACATAACGTCACAAAATACATAACGGCAAAAAAATAAATGACGTCACAAAATACATAACGTCACAAAAATAAATGACGTCACAAAATACATAACGTCACAAAAATAAATGACGTCACAAAATACATAACGTCACAAAAATAAATGACGTCACAAAAAGTAATGACGTCACAAAATACATAACGTCACAAAAATGAATGACGTCACAAAATACATAACGTCACAAAATACATAACGGCAAAAAAATAAATGACGTGACAAAATACATAACGTCACAAAAATAAATGACGTCACAAAATACATAACGTCACAAAAACAAATGACGTCACAAAATACATAACGTCACAAAAATAAATGACATCACAAAATACATAACGTCACGAAAATAAATGACGTCACAAAATACATAACGTCACAAAAATAAATGACGTCACAAAATACATAATGTCACAAAAATAAATGACGTCACAAAATACATAACGTCACAAAAATAAATGACGTCACAAAATACATAACGTCACAAAAATAAATGACGTCACAAAATACATAATGTCACAAAAATAAATGTCGTCACAAAAATTAATTACGTCACAAAATACATAACGTCACAAAAATAAATGACGACAAAAAATACATAACGTCACAAAAATAAATGACGTCACATAATACATAACGTCACAAAAATAAATGACGTCACAAAATACATAACGTCACAAAAATAAATGACGTCACAAAAATTAATAACGTCACAAAATACATAACGTCACAAAATACATAACGGCAAAAAAAATAAATGACGTCACAAAATACATAACGTCGCAAAAATAAATGACGTCACAAAATACATAACGTCAACAAAAATAAATGACGTCACAAAATACATAACGTCAAAAAAATAAATGACGTCATAAAATACATAACGTAACAAAAATAAATGACGTCACAATAATAAATGACGTCACAAAATACATAACGTCACAAAAATAAATGACGTCACAAAATACATACTGTTACAAAAATAAATGACGTCACAAAATACATAACGTCACAAAAATAAATGACGTCACAAAATACATAACGTCACAAAAATATCACGTCACAAAATACAAAACGTCACAAAAATAAATGACGTCACAAAATACATAACGTCACAAAAATAAATTAGGTCACAAAATACATAACGTCACAAAAATAAATGACGTCACAAAAATTAATTACGTCACAAAATACATAACGTCACAAAAATAAATAACGTCACAAAATACATAACGTCACAAAATACATAACGTCACAAAAATAATTGACGTCACAAAATAAATAAAGTCACAAAAATAAATGACGTCACAAAATACATAACGTCACAAAAATAAATGACGTCACAAAATACATAACGTCACAAAATTAATGACGTCACAAAAATTAATTACGTCACAAAATACATAACGTCACAAAAATTAATTACGTCAAAAAATACATAATCTCACAAAAATAAATGACGTCACAAAATACATAACGTCACAAAAATAAATGACGTCACAAAATACATAACGTCACTAAAATAAATGACGTCACAAAATACATAACGTTACAAAAATAAATGACGTCACAAAATACATAACGTCACAAAAATAAATGACGTCACAAAAATAAATATCGTCACAAAATACATAACGGCAAAAAAATAAATGACGTCACAAAATACATAACGTCACAAAAATAAATGACGTCACAAAATACATAACGTCACAAAAATAAATGACGTCACAAAATACATAACGTCACAAAAATAAATGACGTCACAAAAAGTAATGACGTCACAAAATACATAACGTCACAAAAATGAATGACGTCACAAAATACATAACGTCACAAAATACATAACGGCAAAAAAATAAATGACGTGACAAAATACATAACGTCACAAAAATAAATGACGTCACAAAATACATAACGTCACAAAAACAAATGACGTCACAAAATACATAACGTCACAAAAATAAATGACATCACAAAATACATAACGTCACAAAAATAAATGACGTCACAAAATACATAACGTCACAAAAATAAATGACGTCACAAAATACATAATGTCACAAAAATAAATGACGTCACAAAATACATAACGTCACAAAAATAAATGACGTCACAAAATACATAACGTCACAAAAATAAATGACGTCACAAAATACATAATGTCACAAAAATAAATGACGTCACAAAATACATAACGTCACAAAACAAATGACGTCACAAAATACATAACGTCACAAAAATAAATTACGTCACAAAATACATAACGTCACAAAAATAAATGACGTCACAAAAATTAATTACGTCACAAAATACATAACGTCACAAAAATAAATAACGTCACAAAATACATAACGTCACAAAATACATAACTTCACAAAAATAATTGACGTCACAAAATAAATAAAGTCACAAAAATAAATGACGTCACAAAATACATAACGTCACAAAATTAATGACGTCACAAAAATTAATTACGTCACAAAATACATAACGACACAAAAATTAATTACGTCAAAAAATACATAACCTCACAAAAATAAATGATGTCACAAAATATATAACGTCACAAAAATAAATGACGTCACAAAATACATAACGTCAAAAAAAATGACGTCACAAAATACATAACGTCATAAAAATAAATGACGTCACAAAAATTAATTACTTCACAAAATACATAACGTCACAAAAATTAATGACGTCACAAAATACATAACGTCACAAAATACATTACGTCGTAAAAATAAATGACGTCACAAAATACATAACGTCACAAAAATAAATGACGTCACAAAATACATAATGTCACAAAAATAAATGACGTCACAAAAATTAATTACGTCACAAAATACATAACGTCACAAAAATAAATGTCGTCACAAAAATTAATTACGTCACAAAATACATAACGTCACAAAAATAAATGACGACAAAAAATACATAACCTCACAAAAATAAATGATGTCACAAAATACATAGCGTCACAAAAATAAATGACGTCACAAAATACATAACGTCATAAAAATAAATGACGTCACAAAAATTTATTACGTCACAAAATACATAACGTCACAAAAATAAATGACGTCACAAAATACATAACGTCACAAAATACATAACGTCACAAAAATAAATAACGTCACAAAATACATAACGTCAAAAAAATAAAAGACGTCACAAAATACATAACGTCACAAAAAATAAATTACGTCACAAAATGCATAACGTCACAAAAATAAATAATGTCACAAAATAAATAACGTCACAAAAATAAATGACGTCACAAAATACATAACGTCATAAAAATAAATGACGTCACAAAAATTTATTACGTCACAAAAATAAATAACCTCACAAAATACATAACGTCACAAAATACATAACGGCACAAAAATAAATGACGTCACAAAATACATAATGTCCCAAAAAAATGACGTCACAAAATACATAACGTCAAAAAAATAAATGACGTCACAAAATACATAACGTCACAAAAATAAATGACGTCACAAAAATTAATTACGTCACAAAATACATAACGCCACAAAATAAATAACGTCACAAAATACATAACGTCACAAAAATAAATGACGTCACAAAATACATAACGTCACAAAAAAAAATGACGTCACAAAATACATAACGTCACAAAAATAAATGACTTCACAAAATACATAACGTCACAAAAATAAATGACGTCACAAAAAGTAATGACGTCACAAAATACATAACGTTACAAAAATAAATGACGTCACAAAATACATAACGTCACAAAATACATAACGGCAAAAAAATAAATGACGTCACAAAATACATAACGTCGCAAAAATAAATGACGTCACAAAATACATAACGTCAAAAAAATAAATGACGTCACAAAATACATAACGTAACAAAAATAAATGACGTCACAAAATACATAACGTCACAAAAATAAATGACGTCACAATAATAAATGACGTCACAAAATACATAACGTCACAAAAATAAATGACGTCACAAAATACATAACGTTACAAAAATAAATGACGTCACAAAATACATAACGTCACAAAAATAAATGACGTCACAAAATACATAACGTCACAAAAATAAATGACGTCACAAAATACATAACGTCACAAAAATAAATGACGTCACAAAAATTAATTACGTCACGAAATACATAACGTCACAAAATATATAACGTCACAAAAATAAATGACGTCACAAAAATTAATTACGTCACAAAATACATAACGTCACAAAAATAAATAACGTCACAAAATACATAACGTCACAAAATACATAACGTCACAAAAATAATTGACGTCACAAAATAAATAAAGTCACAAAAATAAATGACGTCACAAAATACATAACGTCACAAAAATAAATGACGTCACAAAATACATAACGTCACAAAATTAATGACGTCACAAAAATTAATTACGTCACAAAATACATAACGTCACAAAAATTAATTACGTCAAAAAATACATAATCTCACAAAAATAAATGACGTCACAAAATACATAACGTCACAAAAATAAATGACGTCACAAAATACATAACGTCACTAAAATAAATGACGTCACAAAATACATAACGTTACAAAAATAAATGACGTCACAAAATACATAACGTCACAAAAATAAATGACGTCACAAAAATAAATATCGTCACAAAATACATAACGGCAAAAAAATAAATGACGTCACAAAATACATAACGTCACAAAAATAAATGACGTCACAAAATACATAACGTCACAAAAATAAATGACGTCACAAAATACATAACGTCACAAAAATAAATGACGTCACAAAAAGTAATGACGTCACAAAATACATAACGTCACAAAAATGAATGACGTCACAAAATACATAACGTCACAAAATACATAACGGCAAAAAAATAAATGACGTGACAAAATACATAACGTCACAAAAATAAATGACGTCACAAAATACATAACGTCACAAAAACAAATGACGTCACAAAATACATAACGTCACAAAAATAAATGACATCACAAAATACATAACGTCACAAAAATAAATGACGTCACAAAATACATAACGTCACAAAAATAAATGACGTCACAAAATACATAATGTCACAAAAATAAATGACGTCACAAAATACATAACGTCACAAAAATAAATGACGTCACAAAATACATAACGTCACAAAAATAAATGACGTCACAAAATACATAATGTCACAAAAATAAATGACGTCACAAAATACATAACGTCACAAAACAAATGACGTCACAAAATACATAACGTCACAAAAATAAATTACGTCACAAAATACATAACGTCACAAAAATAAATGACGTCACAAAAATTAATTACGTCACAAAATACATAACGTCACAAAAATAAATAACGTCACAAAATACATAACGTCACAAAATACATAACTTCACAAAAATAATTGACGTCACAAAATAAATAAAGTCACAAAAATAAATGACGTCACAAAATACATAACGTCACAAAATTAATGACGTCACAAAAATTAATTACGTCACAAAATACATAACGACACAAAAATTAATTACGTCAAAAAATACATAACCTCACAAAAATAAATGATGTCACAAAATATATAACGTCACAAAAATAAATGACGTCACAAAATACATAACGTCAAAAAAAATGACGTCACAAAATACATAACGTCATAAAAATAAATGACGTCACAAAAATTAATTACTTCACAAAATACATAACGTCACAAAAATTAATGACGTCACAAAATACATAACGTCACAAAATACATTACGTCGTAAAAATAAATGACGTCACAAAATACATAACGTCACAAAAATAAATGACGTCACAAAATACATAATGTCACAAAAATAAATGACGTCACAAAAATTAATTACGTCACAAAATACATAACGTCACAAAAATAAATGTCGTCACAAAAATTAATTACGTCACAAAATACATAACGTCACAAAAATAAATGACGACAAAAAATACATAACCTCACAAAAATAAATGATGTCACAAAATACATAGCGTCACAAAAATAAATGACGTCACAAAATACATAACGTCATAAAAATAAATGACGTCACAAAAATTTATTACGTCACAAAATACATAACGTCACAAAAATAAATGACGTCACAAAATACATAACGTCACAAAATACATAACGTCACAAAAATAAATAACGTCACAAAATACATAACGTCAAAAAAATAAAAGACGTCACAAAATACATAACGTCACAAAAAATAAATTACGTCACAAAATGCATAACGTCACAAAAATAAATAATGTCACAAAATAAATAACGTCACAAAAATAAATGACGTCACAAAATACATAACGTCATAAAAATAAATGACGTCACAAAAATTTATTACGTCACAAAAATAAATAACCTCACAAAATACATAACGTCACAAAATACATAACGGCACAAAAATAAATGACGTCACAAAATACATAATGTCCCAAAAAAATGACGTCACAAAATACATAACGTCAAAAAAATAAATGACGTCACAAAATACATAACGTCACAAAAATAAATGACGTCACAAAAATTAATTACGTCACAAAATACATAACGCCACAAAATAAATAACGTCACAAAATACATAACGTCACAAAAATAAATGACGTCACAAAATACATAACGTCACAAAAAAAAATGACGTCACAAAATACATAACGTCACAAAAATAAATGACTTCACAAAATACATAACGTCACAAAAATAAATGACGTCACAAAAAGTAATGACGTCACAAAATACATAACGTTACAAAAATAAATGACGTCACAAAATACATAACGTCACAAAATACATAACGGCAAAAAAATAAATGACGTCACAAAATACATAACGTCGCAAAAATAAATGACGTCACAAAATACATAACGTCAAAAAAATAAATGACGTCACAAAATACATAACGTAACAAAAATAAATGACGTCACAAAATACATAACGTCACAAAAATAAATGACGTCACAATAATAAATGACGTCACAAAATACATAACGTCACAAAAATAAATGACGTCACAAAATACATAACGTTACAAAAATAAATGACGTCACAAAATACATAACGTCACAAA
The DNA here is from genome assembly GCA_035578135.1 of Flexamia atlantica. Classification (NCBI taxonomy): domain Eukaryota; kingdom Metazoa; phylum Arthropoda; class Insecta; order Hemiptera; family Cicadellidae; genus Flexamia; species Flexamia atlantica. The sequence goes on along the minus strand of JAQJVK010000131.1, from coordinate 38,528 downwards.
AATAAATGACGTCACAAAATACATAACGTCACAAAAATAAATGACGTCACAAAATACATAACGTCACAAAAATAAATGACGTCACAAAAATTAATTACGTCACGAAATACATAACGTCACAAAATATATAACGTCACAAAAATAAATGACGTCACAAAAATTAATTACGTCAAAAAATACATAACGTCACAAAAATAAATAACGTCACAAAATACATAACGTCAGAAAAATAATTTACGTCACAAAATAAATAAAGTCACAAAAATAAATGACGTCACAAAATACATAACGTCACAAAAATAAATGACGTCACAAAATACATAACGTCACAAAATTAATGACGTCACAAAAATAAATGACGTCACAAAATACATAACGTCACAAAAATTAATTACGTCAAAAAATACATAACCTCATAAAAATAAATGACGTCACAAAATACATAACGTCACAAAAATAAATGACGTCACAAAATACATAACGTCACAAAAATAAATGACGTCACAAAAATTAATGACGTCACAAAATACATAACGTCACAAAAATAAATGACGTCACAAAATTAATTACGTCACAAAATACATAACGTCACAAAAATAAATGACGTCAAAAAATACATAACCTCACAAAAATAAATGATGTCACAAAATACATAATGTTACTAAAATAAATGACGTCACAAAATACATAACGTCACAAAAATAAATGACGTCACAAAATACATATCGTCACAAAAATAATTGACGTCACAAAATACATAACGTCACAAAAATAAATGACGTCACAAAAATAAATAACGTCACAAAATACATAACGTAATAAAATACATAACGGCAAAAAAATTAATGACGTCACAAAATACATAACGTCACAAAAAAAAATGACGTCACAAAACACATAACGTCAAAAAAATAAATGACGTCACAAAATACATAACGTCACAAAAATAAATGACGTCACAAAATACATAACGTCACAAAAATAAATGACGTCACAATAATAAATGACGTCACAAAATACATAACGTCACAAAAATAAATGACGTCACAAAATACATAACGTCACAAAAATAAATGAAGTCACAAAATACATAACGTCACAAAAATAAATGACGTCACAAAATACATAACGACACAAAAATAAATGACGTCACAAAATACATAACGTCACAAAAATAAATGACGTCTCAAAATACATAACGTCACAAAAATAAATGACGTCACAAAATACATAACGTCACAAAAAAAAATGACGTCACAAAATACATAACGTCACAAAAACAAATGACGTCACAAAATACATAACGTCACAAAAATAAATGACGTCACAAAATACATAACGTCACAAAAATAAATGACGTCACAAAAATTAATTACGTCACAAAATACATAAGGTCACAAAATATATAACGTCACAAAAATAAATGACGTCACAAAAATTAATTACGTCACAAAATACATAACGTCACAAAAATAAATAACGTCACAAAATACATAACGTCACAAAATACATAACGTTACAAAAATAAATGACGTCACAAAATAAATAAAGTCACAAAAATAAATGACGTCACAAAATACATAACGTCACAAAAATAAATGACGTCACAAAATACATAACGTCACAAAATTAATGACGTCACAAAAATTAATTACGTCACAAAATACATAACGTCACAAAAATTAATTACGTCAAAAAATACATAACCTCACAAAAATAAATGACGTCACAAAATACATAACGTCACAAAAATAAATGACGTCACAAAATACATAACGTCACAAAAATAAATGACGTCACAAAATACATAACGTCACAAAAATAAATGACGTCACAAAATACATAACGTCACAAAAATAAATGACGTCACAAAAATTAATTACGTCACAAAATACATAACGTCACAAAATATATAACGTCACAAAAATAAATTACGTCACAAAAATTAATTACGTCACAAAATACATAACGTCACAAAAATAAATAACGTCACAAAATACATAACGTCACAAAATACATAACGTTACAAAAATAAATGACGTCACAAAATAAATAAAGTCACAAAAATAAATGACGTCACAAAATACATAACGTCACAAATAAATGACGTCACAAAATACATAACGTCACAAAATTAATGACGTCACAAAAATTAATTACGTCACAAAATACATAACGTCACAAAAATTAATTACGTCAAAAAATACATAACATCACAAAAATAAATGACGTCACAAAATACATAACGTCACAAAAATAAATGACGTCACAAAATACATAACGTCACAAAAATAAATGACGTCACAAAATACATAACGTCACAAAAATAAATGACGTCACAAAATACATAACGTCACAAAAATAAATGACGTCACAAAAAGTAATGACGTCACAAAATACATAACTTCAAAAAATAAATGACGTCACAAAATACATAACGTCACAAAAATAAATGACGTCACAAAAATTAATTACGTCACAAAATACATAACGTCACAAAAATAAATGACGTCACAAAATACATAACGTCACAAAAATAAATGACGTCACAAAATACATAACGTCACAAAAATAAATGACATCACAAAATACATAACGTCACAAAAATAAATGACGTCACAAAATACATAACGTCACAAAAATAAATGACGTCACAAAATACATAACGTCACAAAAATAAATGACGTCACAAAATACATAACGTCACAAAAATAAATGACGTCACAAAATACATAACGTCACAAAAATAAATGACGTCACAAAATACATAACGTCACAAAAATAAATAACGTCACAAAATACATAACGTCAAAAAAATAAAAGACGTCACAAAATACATAACGTCACAAAAAATAAATTACGTCACAAAATGCATAACGTCACAAAAATAAATAATGTCACAAAATACATAACGTCACAAAAATAAATGACGTCACAAAATACATAACGTCATAAAAATAAATGACGTCACAAAAATTTATTACGTCACAAAATAAATAACCTCACAAAATACATAACGTCACAAAATACATAACGGCACAAAAATAAATGACGTCACAAAATACATAATGTCCCAAAAAAATGACGTCACAAAATACATAACGTCAAAAAAATAAATGACGTCACAAAATACATAACGTCACAAAAATAAATGACGTCACAAAAATTAATTACGTCACAAAATACATAACGTCACAAAAATAAATAATGTCACAAAATACATAACGTCACAAAAATAAATGACGTCACAAAATACATAACGTCACAAAAATAAATAACGTCACAAAATACATAACGTCAAAAAAATAAAAGACGTCACAAAATACATAACGTCACAAAAAATAAATTACGTCACAAAATGCATAACGTCACAAAAATAAATAATGTCACAAAATACATAACGTCACAAAAATAAATGACGTCACAAAATACATAACGTCACAAAAATAAATGACGTCACAAAATACATAACGTCACAAAAATAAATGACGTCACAAAATACATAACGTCACAAAAGTAAATGACGTCACAAAAAGTAATGACGTCACAAAATACATAACGTCACAAAAATAAATGACGTCACAAAATACATAACGTCACAAAATACATAACGGCAAAAAAATAAATGACGTCACAAAATACATAACGTCGCAAAAATAAATGACGTCACAAAATACATAACGTCAAAAAAATAAATGATGTCACAAAATACATAACGTCACAAAAATAAATGACGTCACAAAATACATAACGTCACAAAAATAAATGACGTCACAATAATAAATGACGTCACAAAATACATAACGTCACAAAAATAAATGACGTCACAAAATACATAACGTTACAAAAATAAATGACGTCACAAAATACATAACGTCACAAAAATAAATGACGTCACAAAATACATAACGTCACAAAAATAAATGACGTCACAAAATACATAACGTCACAAAAACAAATGACGTCACAAAATACATAACGTCACAAAAATAAATGACATCACAAAATACATAACGTCACAAAAATAAATGACGTCACAAAATACATAACGTCACAAAAATAAATGACGTCACAAAATACATAATGTCACAAAAATAAATGACGTCACAAAATACATAACGTCACAAAAATAAATGACGTCACAAAATACATAACGTCACAAAAATAAATGACGTCACAAAATACATAATGTCACAAAAATAAATGACGTCACAAAATACATAACGTCACAAAACAAATGACGTCACAAAATACATAACGTCACAAAAATAAATTACGTCACAAAATACATAACGTCACAAAAATAAATGACGTCACAAAAATTAATTACGTCACAAAATACATAACGTCACAAAAATAAATAACGTCACAAAATACATAACGTCACAAAATACATAACTTCACAAAAATAATTGACGTCACAAAATAAATAAAGTCACAAAAATAAATGACGTCACAAAATACATAACGTCACAAAATTAATGACGTCACAAAAATTAATTACGTCACAAAATACATAACGACACAAAAATTAATTACGTCAAAAAATACATAACCTCACAAAAATAAATGATGTCACAAAATATATAACGTCACAAAAATAAATGACGTCACAAAATACATAACGTCAAAAAAAATGACGTCACAAAATACATAACGTCATAAAAATAAATGACGTCACAAAAATTAATTACTTCACAAAATACATAACGTCACAAAAATTAATGACGTCACAAAATACATAACGTCACAAAATACATTACGTCGTAAAAATAAATGACGTCACAAAATACATAACGTCACAAAAATAAATAACGTCACAAAATACATAATGTCACAAAAATAAATGACGTCACAAAAATTAATTACGTCACAAAATACATAACGTCACAAAAATAAATGTCGTCACAAAAATTAATTACGTCACAAAATACATAACGTCACAAAAATAAATGACGACAAAAAATACATAACCTCACAAAAATAAATGATGTCACAAAATACATAACGTCACAAAAATAAATGACGTCACAAAATACATAACGTCACAAAAATAAATGACGTCACATAATACATAACGTCACAAAAATAAATGACGTCACAAAATACATAACGTCACAAAAATAAATGACGTCACAAAAATTAATAACGTCACAAAATACATAACGTCACAAAATACATAACGGCAAAAAAATAAATGACGTCACAAAATACATAACGTCGCAAAAATAAAGGACGTCACAAAATACATAACGACAACAAAAATAAATGACGTCACAAAATACATAACGTCAAAAAAATAAATGACGTCATAAAATACATAACGTCACAATAATAAATGACGTCACAAAATACATAACGTCACAAAAATAAATGACGTCACAAAATACATACTGTTACAAAAATAAATGACGTCACAAAATACATAACGTCACAAAAATAAATGACGTCACAAAATACATAACGTCACAAAAAAATCACGTCACAAAATACAAAACGTCACAAAAATAAATGACGTCACAAAATACATAACGTCACAAAAATAAATTAGGTCACAAAATACATAACGTCACAAAAATAAATGACGTCACAAAAATTAATTACGTCACAAAATACATAACGTCACAAAAATAAATAACGTCACAAAATACATAACGTCACAAAATACATAACTTCACAAAAATAATTGACGTCACAAAATAAATAAAGTCACAAAAATAAATGACATCACAAAATACATAACGTCACAAAATTAATGACGTCACAAAAATTAATTACGTCACAAAATACATAACGACACAAAAATTAATTACGTCAAAAAATACATAACCTCACAAAAATAAATGATGTCACAAAATATATAACGTCACAAAAATAAATGACGTCACAAAATACATAACGTCAAAAAAAATGACGTCACAAAATACATAACGTCATAAAAATAAATGACGTCACAAAAATTAATTACTTCACAAAATACATAACGTCACAAAAATTAATGACGTCACAAAATACATAACGTCACAAAATACATTACGTCGTAAAAATAAATGACGTCACAAAATACATAACGTCACAAAAATAAATGACGTCACAAAATACATAATGTCACAAAAATAAATGACGTCACAAAAATTAATTACGTCACAAAATACATAACGTCACAAAAATAAATGTCGTCACAAAAATTAATTACGTCACAAAATACATAACGTCACAAAAATAAATGACGACAAAAAATACATAACCTCACAAAAATAAATGATGTCACAAAATACATAACGTCACAAAAATAAATGACGTCACAAAATACATAACGTCACAAAAATAAATGACGTCACATAATACATAACGTCACAAAAATAAATGACGTCACAAAATACATAACGTCACAAAAATAAATGACGTCACAAAAATTAATAACGTCACAAAATACATAACGTCACAAAATACATAACGGCAAAAAAATAAATGACGTCACAAAATACATAACGTTGCAAAAATAAATGACGTCACAAAATACATAACGTCAACAAAAATAAATGACGTCACAAAATACATAACGTCAAAAAAATAAATGACGTCATAAAATACATAACGTCACAAAAATAAATGACGTCACAATAATAAATGACGTCACAAAATACATAACGTCACAAAAATAAATGACGTCACAAAATACATACTGTTACAAAAATAAATGACGTCACAAAATACATAACGTCACAAAAATAAATGACGTCACAAAATACATAACTTCACAAAAAAATCACGTCACAAAATACAAAACGTCACAAAAATAAATGACGTCACAAAATACATAACGTCACAAAAATAAATTAGGTCACAAAATACATAACGTCACAAAAATAAATGACGTCACAAAAATTAATTACGTCACAAAATACATAACGTCACAAAAATAAATAACGTCACAAAATACATAACGTCACAAAATACATAACGTCACAAAAATAATTGACGTCACAAAATAAATAAAGTCACAAAAATAAATGACGTCACAAAATACATAACGTCACAAAAATAAATGACGTCACAAAATACATAACGTCACAAAATTAATGACGTCACAAAAATTAACTACGTCACAAAATACATAACGTCACAAAAATTAATTACGTCAAAAAATACATAATCTCACAAAAATAAATGACGTCACAAAATACATAACGTCACAAAAATAAATGACGTCACAAAATACATAACGTCACTAAAATAAATGACGTCACAAAATACATAACGTTACAAAAATAAATGACGTCACAAAATACATAACGTCACAAAAATAAATGACGTCACAAAAATAAATATCGTCACAAAATACATAACGTCACAAAATACATAACGGCAAAAAATAAATGACGTCACAAAATACATAACGTCACAAAAATAAATGACGTCACAAAATACATAACATCACAAAAATAAATGACGTCACAAAATACATAACGTCACAAAAATAAATGACGTCACAAAAAGTAATGACGTCACAAAATACATAACGTCACAAAAATGAATGACGTCACAAAATACATAACGTCACAAAATACATAACGGCAAAAAAATAAATGACGTGACAAAATACATAACGTCACAAAAATAAATGACGTCACAAAATACATAACGTCACAAAAACAAATGACGTCACAAAATACATAACGTCACAAAAATAAATGACATCACAAAATACATAACGTCACAAAAATAAATGACGTCACAAAATACATAACGTCACAAAAATAAATGACGTCACAAAATACATAATGTCACAAAAATAAATGACGTCACAAAATACATAACGTCACAAAATACATAACGGCAAAAAAATAAATGACGTCACAAAATACATATCGTCACAAAAATAATTGACGTCACAAAATACATAACGTCACAAAAATAAATGACGTCACAAAAATAAATAACGTCACAAAATACATAACGTAATAAAATACATAACGGCAAAAAAATTAATGACGTCACAAAATACATAACGTCACAAAAAAAAATGACGTCACAAAACACATAACGTCAAAAAAATAAATGACGTCACAAAATACATAACGTCACAAAAATAAATGACGTCACAAAATACATAACGTCACAAAAATAAATGACGTCACAATAATAAATGACGTCACAAAATACATAACGTCACAAAAATAAATGACGTCACAAAATACATAACGTCACAAAAATAAATGAAGTCACAAAATACATAACGTCACAAAAATAAATGACGTCACAAAATACATAACGACACAAAAATAAATGACGTCACAAAATACATAACGTCACAAAAATAAATGACGTCTCAAAATACATAACGTCACAAAAATAAATGACGTCACAAAATACATAACGTCACAAAAAAAATGACGTCACAAAATACATAACGTCACAAAAACAAATGACGTCACAAAATACATAACGTCACAAAAATAAATGACGTCACAAAATACATAACGTCACAAAAATAAATGACGTCACAAAAATTAATTACGTCACAAAATACATAAGGTCACAAAATATATAACGTCACAAAAATAAATGACGTCACAAAAATTAATTACGTCACAAAATACATAACGTCACAAAAATAAATAACGTCACAAAATACATAACGTCACAAAATACATAACGTTACAAAAATAAATGACGTCACAAAATAAATAAAGTCACAAAAATAAATGACGTCACAAAATACATAACGTCACAAAAATAAATGACGTCACAAAATACATAACGTCACAAAATTAATGACGTCACAAAAATTAATTACGTCACAAAATACATAACGTCACAAAAATTAATTACGTCAAAAAATACATAACCTCACAAAAATAAATGACGTCACAAAATACATAACGTCACAAAAATAAATGACGTCACAAAATACATAACGTCACAAAAATAAATGACGTCACAAAATACATAACGTCACAAAAATAAATGACGTCACAAAATACATAACGTCACAAAAATAAATGACGTCACAAAAATTAATTACGTCACAAAATACATAACGTCACAAAATATATAACGTCACAAAAATAAATGACGTCACAAAAATTAATTACGTCACAAAATACATAACGTCACAAAAATAAATAACGTCACAAAATACATAACGTCACAAAATACATAACGTTACAAAAATAAATGACGTCACAAAATAAATAAAGTCACAAAAATAAATGACGTCACAAAATACATAACGTCACAAATAAATGACGTCACAAAATACATAACGTCACAAAATTAATGACGTCACAAAAATTAATTACGTCACAAAATACATAACGTCACAAAAATTAATTACGTCAAAAAATACATAACATCACAAAAATAAATGACGTCACAAAATACATAACGTCACAAAAATAAATGACGTCACAAAATACATAACGTCACAAAAATAAATGACGTCACAAAATACATAACGTCACAAAAATAAATGACGTCACAAAATACATAACGTCACAAAAATAAATGACGTCACAAAAAGTAATGACGTCACAAAATACATAACTTCAAAAAATAAATGACGTCACAAAATACATAACGTCACAAAAATAAATGACGTCACAAAAATTAATTACGTCACAAAATACATAACGTCACAAAAATAAATGACGTCACAAAATACATAACGTCACAAAAATAAATGACGTCACAAAATACATAACGTCACAAAAACAAATGACGTCACAAAATACATAACGTCACAAAAATAAATGACATCACAAAATACATAACGTCACAAAAATAAATGACGTCACAAAATACATAACGTCACAAAAATAAATGACGTCACAAAATACATAACGTCACAAAAATAAATGACGTCACAAAATACATAACGTCACAAAAATAAATGACGTCACAAAATACATAACGTCACAAAAATAAATGACGTCACAAAATACATAACGTCACAAAAATAAATAACGTCACAAAATACATAACGTCAAAAAAATAAAAGACGTCACAAAATACATAACGTCACAAAAAATAAATTACGTCACAAAATGCATAACGTCACAAAAATAAATAATGTCACAAAATACATAACGTCACAAAAATAAATGACGTCACAAAATACATAACGTCATAAAAATAAATGACGTCACAAAAATTTTTATACGTCACAAAATAAATAACCTCACAAAATACATAACGTCACAAAATACATAACGGCACAAAAATAAATGACGTCACAAAATACATAATGTCCCAAAAAAATGACGTCACAAAATACATAACGTCAAAAAAATAAATGACGTCACAAAATACATAACGTCACAAAAATAAATGACGTCACAAAAATTAATTACGTCACAAAATACATAACGTCACAAAAATAAATAATGTCACAAAATACATAACGTCACAAAAATAAATGACGTCACAAAATACATAACGTCACAAAAATAAATAACGTCACAAAATACATAACGTCAAAAAAATAAAAGACGTCACAAAATACATAACGTCACAAAAAATAAATTACGTCACAAAATGCATAACGTCACAAAAATAAATAATGTCACAAAATACATAACGTCACAAAAATAAATGACGTCACAAAATACATAACGTCACAAAAATAAATGACGTCACAAAATACATAACGTCACAAAAATAAATGACGTCACAAAATACATAACGTCACAAAAGTAAATGACGTCACAAAAAGTAATGACGTCACAAAATACATAACGTCACAAAAATAAATGACGTCACAAAATACATAACGTCACAAAATACATAACGGCAAAAAAATAAATGACGTCACAAAATACATAACGTCGCAAAAATAAATGACGTCACAAAATACATAACGTCAAAAAAATAAATGATGTCACAAAATACATAACGTCACAAAAATAAATGACGTCACAAAATACATAACGTCACAAAAATAAATGACGTCACAATAATAAATGACGTCACAAAATACATAACGTCACAAAAATAAATGACGTCACAAAATACATAACGTTACAAAAATAAATGACGTCACAAAATACATAACGTCACAAAAATAAATGACGTCACAAAATACATAACGTCACAAAAATAAATGACGTCACAAAATACATAACGTCACAAAAACAAATGACGTCACAAAATACATAACGTCACAAAAATAAATGACATCACAAAATACATAACGTCACAAAAATAAATGACGTCACAAAATACATAACGTCACAAAAATAAATGACGTCACAAAATACATAATGTCACAAAAATAAATGACGTCACAAAATACATAACGTCACAAAAATAAATGACGTCACAAAATACATAACGTCACAAAAATAAATGACGTCACAAAATACATAATGTCACAAAAATAAATGACGTCACAAAATACATAACGTCACAAAACAAATGACGTCACAAAATACATAACGTCACAAAAATAAATTACGTCACAAAATACATAACGTCACAAAAATAAATGACGTCACAAAAATTAATTACGTCACAAAATACATAACGTCACAAAAATAAATAACGTCACAAAATACATAACGTCACAAAATACATAACTTCACAAAAATAATTGACGTCACAAAATAAATAAAGTCACAAAAATAAATGACGTCACAAAATACATAACGTCACAAAATTAATGACGTCACAAAAATTAATTACGTCACAAAATACATAACGACACAAAAATTAATTACGTCAAAAAATACATAACCTCACAAAAATAAATGATGTCACAAAATATATAACGTCACAAAAATAAATGACGTCACAAAATACATAACGTCAAAAAAAATGACGTCACAAAATACATAACGTCATAAAAATAAATGACGTCACAAAAATTAATTACTTCACAAAATACATAACGTCACAAAAATTAATGACGTCACAAAATACATAACGTCACAAAATACATTACGTCGTAAAAATAAATGACGTCACAAAATACATAACGTCACAAAAATAAATGACGTCACAAAATACATAATGTCACAAAAATAAATGACGTCACAAAAATTAATTACGTCACAAAATACATAACGTCACAAAAATAAATGTCGTCACAAAAATTAATTACGTCACAAAATACATAACGTCACAAAAATAAATGACGACAAAAAATACATAACCTCACAAAAATAAATGATGTCACAAAATACATAACGTCACAAAAATAAATGACGTCACAAAATACATAACGTCACAAAAATAAATGACGTCACATAATACATAACGTCACAAAAATAAATGACGTCACAAAATACATAACGTCACAAAAATAAATGACGTCACAAAAATTAATAACGTCACAAAATACATAACGTCACAAAATACATAACGGCAAAAAAATAAATGACGTCACAAAATACATAACGTCGCAAAAATAAATGACGTCACAAAATACATAACGACAACAAAAATAAATGACGTCACAAAATACATAACGTCAAAAAAATAAATGACGTCATAAAATACATAACGTCACAATAATAAATGACGTCACAAAATACATAACGTCACAAAAATAAATGACGTCACAAAATACATACTGTTACAAAAATAAATGACGTCACAAAATACATAACGTCACAAAAATAAATGACGTCACAAAATACATAACGTCACAAAAAAATCACGTCACAAAATACAAAACGTCACAAAAATAAATGACGTCACAAAATACATAACGTCACAAAAATAAATTAGGTCACAAAATACATAACGTCACAAAAATAAATGACGTCACAAAAATTAATTACGTCACAAAATACATAACGTCACAAAAATAAATAACGTCACAAAATACATAACGTCACAAAATACATAACTTCACAAAAATAATTGACGTCACAAAATAAATAAAGTCACAAAAATAAATGACATCACAAAATACATAACGTCACAAAATTAATGACGTCACAAAAATTAATTACGTCACAAAATACATAACGACACAAAAATTAATTACGTCAAAAAATACATAACCTCACAAAAATAAATGATGTCACAAAATATATAACGTCACAAAAATAAATGACGTCACAAAATACATAACGTCAAAAAAAATGACGTCACAAAATACATAACGTCATAAAAATAAATGACGTCACAAAAATTAATTACTTCACAAAATACATAACGTCACAAAAATTAATGACGTCACAAAATACATAACGTCACAAAATACATTACGTCGTAAAAATAAATGACGTCACAAAATACATAACGTCACAAAAATAAATGACGTCACAAAATACATAATGTCACAAAAATAAATGACGTCACAAAAATTAATTACGTCACAAAATACATAACGTCACAAAAATAAATGTCGTCACAAAAATTAATTACGTCACAAAATACATAACGTCACAAAAATAAATGACGACAAAAAATACATAACCTCACAAAAATAAATGATGTCACAAAATACATAACGTCACAAAAATAAATGACGTCACAAAATACATAACGTCACAAAAATAAATGACGTCACATAATACATAACGTCACAAAAATAAATGACGTCACAAAATACATAACGTCACAAAAATAAATGACGTCACAAAAATTAATAACGTCACAAAATACATAACGTCACAAAATACATAACGGCAAAAAAATAAATGACGTCACAAAATACATAACGTTGCAAAAATAAATGACGTCACAAAATACATAACGTCAACAAAAATAAATGACGTCACAAAATACATAACGTCAAAAAAATAAATGACGTCATAAAATACATAACGTCACAAAAATAAATGACGTCACAATAATAAATGACGTCACAAAATACATAACGTCACAAAAATAAATGACGTCACAAAATACATACTGTTACAAAAATAAATGACGTCACAAAATACATAACGTCACAAAAATAAATGACGTCACAAAATACATAACTTCACAAAAAAATCACGTCACAAAATACAAAACGTCACAAAAATAAATGACGTCACAAAATACATAACGTCACAAAAATAAATTAGGTCACAAAATACATAACGTCACAAAAATAAATGACGTCACAAAAATTAATTACGTCACAAAATACATAACGTCACAAAAATAAATAACGTCACAAAATACATAACGTCACAAAATACATAACGTCACAAAAATAATTGACGTCACAAAATAAATAAAGTCACAAAAATAAATGACGTCACAAAATACATAACGTCACAAAAATAAATGACGTCACAAAATACATAACGTCACAAAATTAATGACGTCACAAAAATTAATTACGTCACAAAATACATAACGTCACAAAAATTAATTACGTCAAAAAATACATAATCTCACAAAAATAAATGACGTCACAAAATACATAACGTCACAAAAATAAATGACGTCACAAAATACATAACGTCACTAAAATAAATGACGTCACAAAATACATAACGTTACAAAAATAAATGACGTCACAAAATACATAACGTCACAAAAATAAATGACGTCACAAAAATAAATATCGTCACAAAATACATAACGTCACAAAATACATAACGGCAAAAAATAAATGACGTCACAAAATACATAACGTCACAAAAATAAATGACGTCACAAAATACATAACGTCACAAAAATAAATGACGTCACAAAATACATAACGTCACAAAAATAAATGACGTCACAAAAAGTAATGACGTCACAAAATACATAACGTCACAAAAATGAATGACGTCACAAAATACATAACGTCACAAAATACATAACGGCAAAAAAATAAATGACGTGACAAAATACATAACGTCACAAAAATAAATGACGTCACAAAATACATAACGTCACAAAAACAAATGACGTCACAAAATACATAACGTCACAAAAATAAATGACATCACAAAATACATAACGTCACAAAAATAAATGACGTCACAAAATACATAACGTCACAAAAATAAATGACGTCACAAAATACATAATGTCACAAAAATAAATGACGTCACAAAATACATAACGTCACAAAAATAAATGACGTCACAAAATACATAACGTCACAAAAATAAATGACGTCACAAAATACATAATGTCACAAAAATAAATGACGTCACAAAATACATAACGTCACAAAACAAATGACGTCACAAAATACATAACGTCACAAAAATAAATTACGTCACAAAATACATAACGTCACAAAAATAAATGACGTCACAAAAATTAATTACGTCACAAAATACATAACGTCACAAAAATAAATAACGTCACAAAATACATAACGTCACAAAATACATAACTTCACAAAAATAATTGACGTCACAAAATAAATAAAGTCACAAAAATAAATGACGTCACAAAATACATAACGTCACAAAATTTATGACGTCACAAAAATTAATTACGTCACAAAATACATAACGACACAAAAATTAATTACGTCAAAAAATACATAACCTCACAAAAATAAATGATGTCACAAAATATATAACGTCACAAAAATAAATGACGTCACAAAATACATAACGTCAAAAAAATGACGTCACAAAATACATAACGTCATAAAAATAAATGACGTCACAAAAATTAATTACTTCACAAAATACATAACGTCACCAAAATTAATGACGTCACAAAATACATAACGTCACAAAATACATTACGTCGTAAAAATAAATGACGTCACAAAATACATAACGTCACAAAAATAAATGACGTCACAAAATACATAATGTCACAAAAATAAATGACGTCACAAAAATTAATTACGTCACAAAATACATAACGTCACAAAAATAAATGTCGTCACAAAAATTAATTACGTCACAAAATACATAACGTCACAAAAATAAATGACGACAAAAAATACATAACCTCACAAAAATAAATGATGTCACAAAATACATAACGTCACAAAAATAAATGACGTCACAAAATACATAACGTCACAAAAATAAATGACGTCACATAATACATAACGTCACAAAAATAAATGACGTCACAAAATACATAACGTCACAAAAATAAATGACGTCACAAAAATTAATAACGTCACAAAATACATAACGTCACAAAATACATAACGGCAAAAAAATAAATGACGTCACAAAATACATAACGTCGCAAAAATAAATGACGTCACAAAATACATAACGTCAACAAAAATAAATGACGTCACAAAATACATAACGTCAAAAAAATAAATGACGTCATAAAATACATAACGTCACAAAAATAAATGACGTCACAATAATAAATGACGTCACAAAATACATAACGTCACAAAAATAAATGACGTCACAAAATACATACTGTTACAAAAATAAATGACGTCACAAAATACATAACGTCACAAAAATAAATGACGTCACAAAAATTAATTACGTCACAAAATACATAACGTCACAAAAATAAATGACGTCACAATAATAAATGACGTCACAAAATACATAACGTCACAAAATTAATGACGTCACAAAAATTAATTACGTCACAAAATACATAACGTCTCAAAAATTAATTACGTCAAAAAATACATAATCTCACAAAAATAAATGACGTCACAAAATACATAACGTCACAAAAATAAATGACGTCACAAAATACATAACGTCACTAAAATAAATGACGTCACAAAATACATAACGTTACAAAAATAAATGACGTCACAAAATACATAACGTCACAAAAATAAATGACGTCACAAAAATAAATATCGTCACAAAATACATAACGTCACAAAATACATAACGTCACAAAATACATAACGGCAAAAAAATAAATGACGTCACAAAATACATAACGTCACAAAAATAAATGACGTCACAAAATACATAACGTCACAAAAATAAATGACGTCACAAAATACATAACGTCACAAAAATAAATGACGTCACAAAAAGTAATGACGTCACAAAATACATAACGTCACAAAAATGAATGACGTCACAAAATACATAACGTCACAAAATACATAACGGCAAAAAAATAAATGACGTGACAAAATACATAACGTCGCAAAAATAAATGACGTCACAAAATACATAACGTCAAAAAAATAAATGACGTCACAAAATACATAACGTCACAAAAATAAATGACGTCACAAAATACATAACGTCACAAAAATAAATGACGTCACAAAATACATAACGTCACAAAAAAATGACGTCACAAAATACAAAACGTCACAAAAATAAATGACGTCACAAAATACATAACGTCAAAAAATAAATGACGTCACAAAATACATAACGTCACAAAAATAAATGACGTCACAAAATACATAACATCACAAAAATAAATGACGTCACAAAATACATAACGTCACAAAAACAAATGACGTCACAAAATACATAACGTCACAAAAATAAATGAGGTCACAAAATACATAACGTCACAAAAATAAATGACGTCACAAAAATTAATTATGTCACAAAATACATAACGTCACAAAATATATAACATCACAAAAATATATGACGTCACAAAAATTAATTACGTCACAAAATACATAACGTCACAAAAATAAATAACGTCACAAAATACATAACGTCACAAAAATAATTGACGTCACAAAATAAATAAAGTCACAAAAATAAATGACGTCACAAAATACATAACGTCACAAAAATAAATGACGTCACAAAATACATAACGTCACAAAATTAATGACGTCACAAAAATTAATTACGTCACAAAATACATAACGTCACAAAAATTAATTACGTCAAAATATACATAACCTCATAAAAATAAATGACGTCACAAAATACATAACGTCACAAAAATAAATGACGTCACAAAATACATAACGTCACTAAAATAAATGACGTCACAAAATACATAACGTCAAAAAAATAAATGACGTCACAAAATACATAATGTCACAAAAATAAATGACGTCACAAAAATTAATGACGTCACAAAATACATAACGTCACAAAAATAAATGACGTCACAAAATACATAACGTCACAAAAATAAATGACGTCACAAAATACATAACGTCACAAAAATAAATGACGTCACAAAATACATAACGTCACAAAAATAAATGACGTCACAAAAAGTAATGACGTCACAAAATACATAACGTCAAAAAAATAAATGACGTCACAAAATACATAACGTCACAAAAATAAATGACGTCACAAAAATTAATTACGTCACAAAATACATAACGTCACAAAAATAAATGACGTCACAAAATACATAACGTCACAAAATACATAACGTCACAAAAATAAATAACGTCACAAAATACATAACGTCAAAAAAATAAAAGACGTCACAAAATACATAACGTCACAAAAATAAATGACGTCACAAAAAGTAATGACGTCACAAAATACATAACGTCAAAAAAATAAATGACGTCACAAAATACATAACGTCACAAAAATAAATGACGTCACAAAATACATAACGTCAAAAAAATAAATGACGTCACAAAATACATAACGTCACAAAAATAAATGACGTCACAAAAATTAATGACGTCACAAAATACATAACGTCACAAAAATAAATGACGTCACAAAATACATAACGTCACAAAAATAAATGACGTCACAAAATACATAACGTCACAAAAATAAATGACGTCACAAAATACATAACGTCACAAAAATAAATGACGTCACAAAAAGTAATGACGTCACAAAATACATAACGTCAAAAAAATAAATGACGTCACAAAATACATAACGTCACAAAAATAAATGACGTCACAAAAATTAATTACGTCACAAAATTCATAACGTCACAAAATACATAACGTCACAAAAATAAATAACGTCACAAAATACATAACGTCACAAAAATTAATTACGTCACAAAATACATAACCTCAAAAAAATAAATGACGTCACAAAATACATAACGTCACAAAAATAAATGACGTCACAAAATACATAACGTCACAAAATACATAACGTCACAAAAATAAATGACGTCACAAAAATTAATTACGTCACAAAATTCATAACGTCACAAAATACATAACGTCACAAAAATAAATAACGTCACAAAATACATAACGTCACAAAAATTAATTACGTCACAAAATACATAACCTCACAAAAATAAATGACGTCACAAAATACATAACGTCACAAAAATAAATGACGTCACAAAATACATAACGTCACAAAATACATAACGTCACAAAAATAAATGACGTCACAAAATACATAACGTCACAAAAATAAATGACGTCACAAAATACATAACGTCACAAAATACATAACGTCACAAAAAAAAATGACGTCACAAAATACATAACGTCACAAAAATAAATGACGTCACAAAAATTAATTACGTCAGAAAATACATAACGTCACAAAAATAAATGACGTCACAAAATACATAACGTCACAAAATACATATCGTCACAAAAATAAATAACGTCACAAAATACATAACGTAAAAAAAATAAAAGACGTCACAAAATACATAACGTCACAAAAAATAAATTACGTCACAAAATGCATAACGTCACAAAAATAAATAATGTCACAAAATACATAACGTCACAAAAATAAATGACGTCATAAAATACATAACGTCACAAAAATAAATGACGTCACAAAAATTTATTACGTCACAAAAATAAATGACGTCACAAAAATTAATGACGTCACAAAATACATAACGTCACAAAAATAAATGACGTCACAAAAATTAATTACGTCACAAAATACATAACGTCACAAAAATAAATGACGTCACAAAATACATAACGTCACAAAATACATAACGTCACAAAAATAAATAACGTCACAAAATACATAACGTCAAAAAAATAAAAGACGTCACAAAATACATAACGTCACAAAAATAAATGACGTCACAAAAAGTAATGACGTCACAAAATACATAACGTCAAAAAGAAAATGACGTCACAAAATACATAACGTCACAAAAATAAATGACGTCACAAAATACATAACGTCAAAAAAATAAATGACGTCACAAAATACATAACGTCACAAAAATAAATGACGTCACAAAAATTAATGACGTCACAAAATACATAACGTCACAAAAATAAATGACGTCACAAAATACATAACGTCACAAAAATAAATGACGTCACAAAATACATAACGTCACAAAAATAAATGACGTCACAAAATACATAACGTCACAAAAATAAATGACGTCACAAAAAGTAATGACGTCACAAAATACATAACGTCAAAAAAATAAATGACGTCACAAAATACATAACGTCACAAAAATATATGACGTCACAAAAATAAATGACGTCACAAAATACATAACGTCACAAAATACATAACGTCACAAAAATAAATAACGTCACAAAATACATAACGTCAAAAAAATAAATGACGTCACAAAATACATAACGTCACAAAAATAAATGACGTCAAAAAATACATAACGTCACAAAAATAAATGACGTCACAAAATATATAACGTCACAAAAATAAATGACGTCACAAAAAGTAATGACGTCACAAAATACATAACGTCAAAAAAATAAATGACGTCACAAAATACATAACGTCACAAAAATAAATGACGTCACAAAAATTAATTACGTCAGAAAATACATAACGTCACAAAAATAAATGACGTCACAAAATACATAACGTCACAAAATACATATCGTCACAAAAATAAATAACGTCACAAAATACATAACGTAAAAAAATAAAAGACGTCACAAAATACATAACGTCACAAAAAATAAATTACGTCACAAAATGCATAACGTCACAAAAATAAATAATGTCACAAAATACATAACGTCACAAAAATAAATGACGTCATAAAATACATAACGTCACAAAAATAAATGACGTCACAAAAATTTATTACGTCACAAAAATAAATAACGTCACAAAATACATAACGTCACAAAATACATAACGGCACAAAAATAAATGACGTCACAAAATACATAATGTCCCAAAAAAATGACGTCACAAAATACATAACGTCAAAAAAATAAATGACGTCACAAAATACATAACGTCACAAAAATTAATGACGTCACAAAATACATAACGTCACAAAAATAAATGACGTCACAATAATAAATGACGTCAAAAAATACATAACGTCACAAAATACATAACGTTACAAAAATAAATGACGTCACAAAATACATAACGTCACTAAAATAAATGACGTCACAAAATACATAACGTCACAAAAATAAATGACGTCACAAAATACATAACGTCACAAAATTAATGACGTCAAAAAAGTTTATTACGTCACAAAATACATAACGTCACAAAAATTAATTACGTCAAAAAATACATAACCTCACAAAAATAAATGACGTCACAAAATACATAACGTCAAAAAAATTAATGACGTCCCAAAATACATAACGTCACAAAAATAAATGACGTCACAAAATACATAACGACACAAAAATAAATGACGTCACAAAATACATAACGTCACAAAAATAAATGACGTCACAAAAATTAATGACGTCACAAAATACATAACGTCACAAAAATAAATGACGTCACAAAAATTAATTACGTCACAAAATACATAACGTCACAAAAATAATTGACGTCAAAAAATACATAACCTCACAAAAATAAATGATGTCACAAAATACATAACGTCACAAAAATAAATGACGTCACAAAATACATAACGTCAAAAAAAATGACGTCACAAAATACATAACGTCATAAAAATAAATGACGTCACAAAAATTAATTACTTCACAAAATACATAACGTCACAAAAATAAATGACGTCAAAAAATACATAACGTCACAAAATACATTACGTCGTAAAAATAAATGACGTCACAAAATACATAACGTCACAAAAATAAATGACGTCACAAAATACATAATGTCACAAAAATAAATGACGTCACAAAAATTAATTACGTCACAAAATACATAACGTCACAAAAATAAATGACGTTACAAAAATTAATTACGTCACAAAATACATAACGTCACAAAAATAAATGACGTCAAAAAATACATAACCTCACAAAAATAAATGATGTCACAAAATACATAACGTCACAAAAATAAATGACGTCACAAAATACATAACGTCACAAAAATAAATGACGTCACATAATACATAACGTCACAAAAATAAATGACGTCACAAAATACATAACGTCACAAAAATAAATGACGTCATAAAAATTAATAACGTCACAAAATACATAACGTCACAAAATACATAACGGCAAAAAAATAAATGACGTCACAAAATACATAACGTCATAAAAATAAATGACGTCACAAAAATTAATTACTTCACAAAATACATAACGTCACAAAAATAAATGACGTCACAAAAATTAATTACGTCACAAAATACATAACGTCACAAAAATAAATGACGTCACAATAATAAATGACGTCACAAAATACATAACGTCACAAAATTAATGACGTCACAAAAATTAATTACGTCACAAAATACATAACGTCACAAAAATTAATTACGTCAAAAATACATAATCTCACAAAAATAAATGACGTCACAAAATACATAACGTCGCAAAAATAAATGACGTCACAAAATACATAACGTCAACAAAAATAAATGACGTCACAAAATACATAACGTCACAAAAATAAATAACGTCACAAAATACATAACGTCACAAAATACATAACGTCACAAAAATAATTGACGTCACAAAATAAATAAAGTCACAAAAATAAATGACGTCACAAAATACATAACGTCACAAAAATAAATGACGTCACAAAATACATAACGTCACAAAATTAATGACGTCACAAAAATTAATTACGTCACAAAATACATAACGTCACAAAAATTAATTACGTCAAAAAATACATAATCTCACAAAAATAAATGACGTCACAAAATACATAACGTCACAAAAATAAATGACGTCACAAAATACATAACGTCACTAAAATAAATGACGTCACAAAATACATAACGTTACAAAAATAAATGACGTCACAAAATACATAACGTCACAAAAATAAATGACGTCACAAAAATAAATATCGTCACAAAATACATAACGTCACAAAATACATAACGGCAACAAAATAAATGACGTCACAAAATACATAACGTCACAAAAATAAATGACGTCACAAAATACATAACGTCACAAAAATAAATGACGTCACAAAATACATAACGTCACAAAAATAAATGACGTCACAAAAAGTAAAGACGTCACAAAATACATAACGTCACAAAAATGAATGACGTCACAAAATACATAACGTCACAAAATACATAACGGCAAAAAAATAAATGACGTGACAAAATACATAACGTCGCAAAAATAAATGACGTCACAAAATACATAACGTCAAAAAAATAAATGACGTCACAAAATACATAACGTCACAAAAATAAATGACGTCACAAAATACATAACGTCACAAAAATAAATGACGTCACAAAATACATAACGTCACAAAAAAATGACGTCACAAAATACAAAACGTCACAAAAATAAATGACGTCACAAAATACATAACGTCAAAAAATAAATGACGTCACAAAATACATAACGTCACAAAAATAAATGACGTCACAAAATACATAACATCACAAAAATAAATGACGTCACAAAATACATAACGTCACAAAAACAAATGACGTCACAAAATACATAACGTCACAAAAATAAATGAGGTCACAAAATACATAACGTCACAAAAATAAATGACGTCACAAAAATTAATTACGTCACAAAATACATAACGTCACAAAATATATAACATCACAAAAATAAATGACGTCACAAAAATTAATTACGTCACAAAATACATAACGTCACAAAAATAAATAACGTCACAAAATACATAACGTCACAAAAATTAATTACGTCAAAATATACATAACCTCATAAAAATAAATGACGTCACAAAATACATAACGTCACAAAAATAAATGACGTCACAAAATACATAACGTCACTAAAATAAATGACGTCACAAAATACATAACGTCAAAAAAATAAATGACGTCACAAAATACATAACGTCACAAAAATAAATGACGTCACAAAAATTAATGACGTCACAAAATACATAACGTCACAAAATTAATGACGTCACAAAAATTAATTACGTCACAAAATACATAACGTCACAAAAATTAATTACGTCAAAATATACATAACCTCATAAAAATAAATGACGTCACAAAATACATAACGTCACAAAAATAAATGACGTCACAAAATACATAACGTCACTAAAATAAATGACGTCACAAAATACATAACGTCAAAAAAATAAATGACGTCACAAAATACATAACGTCACAAAAATAAATGACGTCACAAAAATTAATGACGTCACAAAATACATAACGTCACAAAAATAAATGACGTCACAAAATACATAACGTCACAAAAATAAATGACGTCACAAAATACATAACGTCACAAAAATAAATGACGTCACAAAATACATAACGTCACAAAAATAAATGACGTCACAAAAAGTAATGACGTCACAAAATACATAACGTCAAAAAAATAAATGACGTCACAAAATACATAACGTCACAAAAATAAATGACGTCACAAAAATTAATTACGTCACAAAATACATAACGTCACAAAAATAAATGACGTCACAAAATACATAACGTCACAAAATACATAACGTCACAAAAATAAATAACGTCACAAAATACATAACGTCAAAAAAATAAAAGACGTCACAAAATACATAACGTCACAAAAATAAATGACGTCACAAAAAGTAATGACGTCACAAAATACATAACGTCAAAAAAATAAATGACTTCACAAAATACATAACGTCACAAAAATAAATGACGTCACAAAATACATAACGTCAAAAAAATAAATGACGTCACAAAATACATAACGTCACAAAAATAAATGACGTCACAAAAATTAATGACGTCACAAAATACATAACGTCACAAAAATAAATGACGTCACAAAATACATAACGTCACAAAAATAAATGACGTCACAAAATACATAACGTCACAAAAATAAATGACGTCACAAAATACATAACGTCACAAAAATAAATGACGTCACAAAAAGTAATGACGTCACAAAATACATAACGTCAAAAAAATAAATGACGTCACAAAATACATAAAGTCACAAAAATAAATGACGTCACAAAAATTAATTACGTCACAAAATTCATAACGTCACAATATACATAACGTCACAAAAATAAATAACGTCACAAAATACATAACGTCAAAAAAATAAATGACGTCACAAAATACATAACGTCACAAAAATAAATGACGTCAAAAAATACATAACGTCACAAAAATAAATGACGTCACAAAATACATAACGTCACAAAAATAAATGACGTCACAAAAAGTAATGACGTCACAAAATACATAACGTCAAAAAAATAAATGACGTCACAAAATACATAACGTCACAAAAATAAATGACGTCACAAAAATTAATTACGTCAGAAAATACATAACGTCACAAAAATAAATAACGTCACAAAATACATAACGTCACAAAATACATATCGTCACAAAAATAAATAACGTCACAAAATACATAACGTAAAAAAAATAAAAGACGTCACAAAATACATAACGTCACAAAAAATAAATTACGTCACAAAATGCATAACGTCACAAAAATAAATAATGTCACAAAATACATAACGTCACAAAAATAAATGACGTCATAAAATACATAACGTCACAAAAATAAATGACGTCACAAAAATTTATTACGTCACAAAAATAAATGACGTCACAAAAATTAATGACGTCACAAAATACATAACGTCACAAAAATAAATGACGTCACAAAAATTAATTACGTCACAAAATACATAACGTCACAAAAATAAATGACGTCACAAAATACATAACGTCACAAAATACATAACGTCACAAAAATAAATAACGTCACAAAATACATAACGTCAAAAAAATAAAAGACGTCACAAAATACATAACGTCACAAAAATAAATGACGTCACAAAAAGTAATGACGTCACAAAATACATAACGTCAAAAAAATAAATGACGTCACAAAATACATAACGTCACAAAAATAAATGACGTCACAAAATACATAACGTCAAAAAAATAAATGACGTCACAAAATACATAACGTCACAAAAATAAATGACGTCACAAAAATTAATGACGTCACAAAATACATAACGTCACAAAAATAAATGACGTCACAAAATACATAACGTCACAAAAATAAATGACGTCACAAAATACATAACGTCACAAAAATAAATGACGTCACAAAATACATAACGTCACAAAAATAAATGACGTCACAAAAAGTAATGACGTCACAAAATACATAACGTCAAAAAAATAAATGACGTCACAAAATACATAACGTCACAAAAATAAATGACGTCACAAAAATAAATGACGTCACAAAATACATAACGTCACAAAATACATAACGTCACAAAAATAAATAACGTCACAAAATACATAACGTCAAAAAAATAAATGACGTCACAAAATACATAACGTCACAAAAATAAATGACGTCAAAAAATACATAACGTCACAAAAATAAATGACGTCACAAAATACATAACGTCACAAAAATAAATGACGTCACAAAAAGTAATGACGTCACAAAATACATAACGTCAAAAAAATAAATGACGTCACAAAATACATAACGTCACAAAAATAAATGACGTCACAAAAATTAATTACGTCAGAAAATACATAACGTCACAAAAATAAATGACGTCACAAAATACATAACGTCACAAAATACATATCGTCACAAAAATAAATAACGTCACAAAATACATAACGTAAAAAAAATAAAAGACGTCACAAAATACATAACGTCACAAAAAATAAATTACGTCACAAAATGCATAACGTCACAAAAATAAATAATGTCACAAAATACATAACGTCACAAAAATAAATGACGTCATAAAATACATAACGTCACAAAAATAAATGACGTCACAAAAATTTATTACGTCACAAAAATAAATAACGTCACAAAATACATAACGGCACAAAAATAAATGACGTCACAAAATACATAATGTCCCAAAAAAATGACGTCACAAAATACATAACGTCATAAAAATAAATGACGTCACAAAATACATAACGTCACAAAAATAAATGACGTCACAAAATACATAACGTCACAAAAATAAATGACGTCACAATAATAAATGACGTCAAAAAATACATAACGTCACAAAATACATAACGTTACAAAAATAAATGACGTCACAAAATACATAACGTCACTAAAATAAATGACGTCACAAAATACATAACGTCACAAAAATAAATGACGTCACAAAATACATAACGTCACAAAATTAATGACGTCACAAAAGTTTATTACGTCACAAAATACATAACGTCACAAAAATTAATTACGTCAAAAAATACATAACCTCACAAAAATAAATGACGTCACAAAATACATAACGTCAAAAAAATTAATGACGTCCCAAAATACATAACGTCACAAAAATAAATGACGTCACAAAATACATAACGACACAAAAATAAATGACGTCACAAAATACATAACGTCACAAAAATAAATGACGTCACAAAAATTAATGACGTCACAAAATACATAACGTCACAAAAATAAATGACGTCACAAAAATTAATTACGTCACAAAATACATAACGTCACAAAAATAATTGACGTCAAAAAATACATAACCTCACAAAAATAAATGATGTCACAAAATACATAACGTCACAAAAATAAATGACGTCACAAAATACATAACGTCAAAAAAAATGACGTCACAAAATACATAACGTCATAAAAATAAATGACGTCACAAAAATTAATTACTTCACAAAATACATAACGTCACAAAAATAAATGACGTCAAAAAATACATAACGTCACAAAATACATTACGTCGTAAAAATAAATGACGTCACAAAATACATAACGTCACAAAAATAAATGACGTCACAAAATACATAATGTCACAAAAATAAATGACGTCACAAAAATTAATTACGTCACAAAATACATAACGTCACAAAAATAAATGACGTTACAAAAATTAATTACGTCACAAAATACATAACGTCACAAAAATAAATGACGTCAAAAAATACATAACCTCACAAAAATAAATGATGTCACAAAATACATAACGTCACAAAAATAAATGACGTCACAAAATACATAACGTCACAAAAATAAATGACGTCACAAAATACATAACGTCACAAAAATAAATGACGTCATAAAAATTAATAACGTCACAAAATACATAACGTCACAAAATACATAACGGCAAAAAAATAAATGACGTCACAAAATACATAACGTCATAAAAATAAATGACGTCACAAAAATTAATTACTTCACAAAATACATAACGTCACAAAAATAAATGACGTCACAAAATACATAACGTCACAAAATACATTACGTCGTATAAATAAATGACGTCACAAAATACATAACGTCACAAAAATAAATGACGTCACAAAATACATAATGTCACAAAAATAAATGACGTCACAAAAATTAATTACGTCACAAAATACATAACGTCACAAAAATAAATGACGTCACAAAAATTAATTACGTCACAAAATACATAACGTCACAAAAATAAATGACGTCAAAAAATACATAACCTCACAAAAATAAATTATGTCACAAAATACATAACGTCACAAAAATAAATGACGTCACAAAATACATAACGTCACAAAAATAAATGACGTCACATAATACATAACGTCACAAAAATAAATGACGTCACAAAATACATAACGTCACAAAAATAAATGACGTCACAAAATACATAACGTCACAAAATTAATGACGTCACAAAAATTTATTACGTCACAAAATACATAACGTCACAAAAATTAATTACGTCAAAAAATACATAACCTCACAAAAATAAATGACGTCACAAAATACATAATGTCAAAAAAATAAATGACGTCACAAAATACATAACGTCACAAAAATAAATGACGTCACAAAATACATAACGACACAAAAATAAATGACGTCACAAAATACATAACGTCACAAAAATAAATGACGTCACAAAAAGTAATGTCGTCACAAAATACATAACGTCAAAAAAATAAATGACGTCACAAAATACATAACGTCACAAAAATAAATGACGTCACAAAAATTAATTACGTCACAAAATACATAACGTCACAAAAATAAATGACGTCACAAAAATTAATTACGTCACAAAATACCTAACGTCAAAAAAATAATTGACGTCAAAAAATACATAACCTCACAAAAATAAATGATGTCACAAAATATATAACGTCACAAAAATAAATGACGTCACAAAATACATAACGTCAAAAAAAATGACGTCACAAAATACATAACGTCATAAAAATAAATGACGTCACAAAAATTAATTACTTCACAAAATACATAACGTCACAAAAATAAATGACGTCACAAAATACATAACGTCACAAAATACATTACGTCGTAAAAATAAATGACGTCACAAAATACATAACGTCACAAAAATAAATGACGTCACAAAATACATAATGTCACAAAAATAAATGACGTCACAAAAATTAATTACGTCACAAAATACATAACGTCACAAAAATAAATGACGTCACAAAAATTAATTACGTCACAAAATACATAACGTCACAAAAATAAATGACGTCACAAAAATTAATTACGTCACAAAATACATAACGTCACAAAAATAAATGACGTCACAAAAATTAATTACGTCACAAAATACATAACGTCACAAAAATAAATGACGTCACATAATACATAACGTCACAAAAATAAATGACGTCACAAAATACATAACGTCACAAAAATAAATGACGTCACAAAAATTAATAACTTCACAAAATACATAACGTCACAAAATACATAACGTCACAAAATACATAACGGCAAAAAAATAAATGACGTCACAAAATACATAACGTCGCAAAAATAAATGACGTCACAAAATACATAACGTCAACAAAAATAAATGACGTCACAAAATACATAACGTCAAAAAAATAAATGACGTCACAAAATACATAACGTCACAAAAATAAATGACGTCACAAAATACATAACGTCACAAAATTAATGACGTCACAAAAATTTATTACGTCACAAAATACATAACGTCACAAAAATTAATTACGTCAAAAAATACATAACCTCACAAAAATAAATGACGTCACAAAATACATAACGTCAAAAAAATAAATGACGTCACAAAATACATAACGTCACAAAAATAAATGACGTCACAAAATACATAACGACACAAAAATAAATGACGTCACAAAATACATAACGTCACAAAAATAAATGACGTCACAAAAATTAATGACGTCACAAAATACATAACGTCACAAAAATAAATGACGTCACAAAAATTAATTACGTCACAAAATACATAACGTCACAAAAATAATTGACGTCAAAAAATACATAACCTCACAAAAATAAATGATGTCACAAAATATATAACGTCACAAAAATAAATGACGTCA
Source organism: Flexamia atlantica (assembly GCA_035578135.1). Lineage (NCBI taxonomy): Eukaryota > Metazoa > Arthropoda > Insecta > Hemiptera > Cicadellidae > Flexamia > Flexamia atlantica. The sequence continues at coordinate 8,033 of JAQJVK010000131.1, read as the reverse complement.
CAAAATACATAACGTCAAAAAAAATGACGTCACAAAATACATAACGTCATAAAAATAAATGACGTCACAAAAATTAATTACTTCACAAAATACATAACGTCACAAAAATAAATGACGTCACAAAATACATAACGTCACAAAATACATTACGTCGTAAAAATAAATGACGTCACAAAATACATAACGTCACAAAAATAAATGACGTCACAAAATACATAATGTCACAAAAATAAATGACGTCACAAAAATTAATTACGTCACAAAATACATAACGTCACAAAAATAAATGACGTCACAAAAATTAATTACGTCACAAAAATTAATTACGTCACAAAATACATAACGTCACAAAAATAAATGACGACAAAAAATACATAACCTCACAAAAATAAATGATGTCACAAAATACATAACGTCACAAAAATAAATGACGTCACAAAATACATAACGTCACAAAAATAAATGACGTCACATAATACATAACGTCACAAAAATAAATGACGTCACAAAATACATAACGTCACAAAAATAAATGACGTCACAAAAATTAATAACGTCACAAAATACATAACGTCACAAAATACATAACGGCAAAAACATAAATGACGTCACAAAATACATAACGTCGCAAAAATAAATGACGTCACAAAATACATAACGCCAACAAAAATAAATGACGTCACAAAATACATTACGTCAAAAAAATAAATGACGTCATAAAATACATAACGTCACAAAAATAAATGACGTCACAATAATAAATGACGTCACAAAATACATAACGTCACAAAAATAAATGACGTCACAAAATACATACTGTTACAAAAATAAATGACGTCACAAAATACATAACGTCACAAAAATAAATGACGTCACAAAATACATAACGTCACAAAAAAATCACGTCACAAAATACAAAACGTGACAAAAATAAATGACGTCACAAGTACATAACGTCACAAAAATAAATTAGGTCACAAAATACATAACGTCACAAAAATAAATGACGTCACAAAAATTAATTACGTCACAAAATACATAACGTCACAAAAATAAATAACGTCACAAAATACATAACGTCACAAAATACATAACGTCACAAAAATAATTGACGTCACAAAATAAATAAAGTCACAAAAATAAATGACGTCACAAAATACATAACGTCACAAAAATAAATGACGTCACAAAATACATAACGTCTCAAAATTAATGACGTCACAAAAATTAATTACGTCACAAAATACATAACGTCACAAAAATTAATTACGTCAAAAAATACATAATCTCACAAAAATAAATGACGTCACAAAATACATAACGTCACAAAAATAAATGACGTCACAAAATACATAACGGCACTAAAATAAATGACGTCACAAAATACATAACGTTACAAAAATAAATGACGTCACAAAATACATAACGTCACAAAAATAAATGACGTCACAAAAATTAATGACGTCACAAAATACATAACGTCACAAAAATAAATGACGTCATAAAATTAATTACGTCACAAAATACATAACGTCACAAAAATAAATGACGACAAAAAATACATAACCTCACAAAAATAAATGATGTAACAAAATACATAAAGTCACTAAAATAAATGACGTCACAAAATACATAACGTCACAAAAATAAATGACGTCAAAAAATACATAACGTCACAAAAATAAATGACGTCACAAAATACATAACGTCACAAAAATAAATGACGTCACAAAAATAAATATCGTCACAAAATACATAACGTCACAAAATACATAACGGCAAAAAAATAAATGACGTCAAAAAATACATAACGTCACAAAAATAAATGACGTCACAAAATACATAACGTCACAAAAATAAATGACGTCACAAAATACATAACGTCACAAAAATAAATGACGTCACAAAAAGTAATGACGTCACAAAATACATAACGTCACAAAAATAAATGACGTCACAAAATACATAACGTCACAAAATACATAACGGCAAAAAAATAAATGACGTGACAAAATACATAACGTCGCAAAAATAAATGACGTCACAAAATACATAACGTCAAAAAAATAAATGACGTCACAAAATACATAACGTCACAAAAATAAATGACGTCACAAAATACATAACGTCACAAAAATAAATGACGTCACAAAATACATAACGTCACAAAAAAATGACGTCACAAAATACAAAACGTCACAAAAATAAATGACGTCACAAAATACATAACGTCAAAAAATAAATGACGTCACAAAATACATAACGTCACAAAAATAAATGACGTCACAAAATACATAACATCACAAAAATAAATGACGTCACAAAATACATAACGTCACAAAAACAAATGACGTCACAAAATACATAACGTCACAAAAATAAATGAGGTCACAAAATACATAACGTCACAAAAATAAATGACGTCACAAAAATTAATTACGTCACAAAATACATAACTCCACAAAATGTATAACATCACAAAAATAAATGACGTCACAAAAATTAATTACGTCACAAAATACATAACGTCACAAAAATAAATAACGTCACAAAATACATAACGTCACAAAAATAATGGACGTCACAAAATAAATAAAGTCACAAAAATAAATGACGTCACAAAATACATAACGTCACAAAAATAAATGACGTCACAAAATACATAACGTCACAAAATTAATGACGTCACAAAAATTAATTACGTCACAAAATACATAACGTCACAAAAATTAATTACGTCAAAATATACATAACCTCATAAAAATAAATGACGTCACAAAATACACAACCTCACAAAAATAAATGACGTCACAAAATACATAACGTCACTAAAATAAATGACGTCACAAAATACATAACGTCAAAAAAATAAATGACGTCACAAAATACATAACGTCACAAAAATAAATGACGTCACAAAAATTAATGACGTCACAAAATACATAACGTCACAAAAATAAATGACGTCACAAAATACATAACGTCACAAAAATAAATGACGTCACAAAATACATAACGTCACAAAAATAAATGACGTCACAAAATACATAACGTTACAAAAATAAATGACGTCACAAAAAGTAATGACGTCACAAAATACATAACGTCAAAAAAATAAATGACGTCACAAAATACATAACGTCACAAAAATAAATGACGTCACAAAAATTAATTACGTCACAAAATACATAACGTCACAAAAATAAATGACGTCACAAAATACATAACGTCACAAAATACATAACGTCACAAAAATAAATAACGTCACAAAATACATAACGTCAAAAAAATAAAAGACGTCACAAAATACATAACGTCACAAAAAATAAATTACGTCACAAAATGCATAACGTCACAAAAATAAATAATGTCACAAAATACATAACGACACAAAAATAAATGACGTCATAAAATACATAACGTCACAAAAATAAATGACGTCACAAAAATTTATTACTTCACAAAAATAAATAACGTCACAAAATACATAACGTCACAAAATACATAACGGCACAAAAATAAATGACGTCACAAAATACATAATGTCCCAAAAAAATGACGTCACAAAATACATAACGTCAAAAAAATAAATGACGTCACAAAATACATAACGTCACAAAAATAAATGACGTCACAAAATACATAACGTCACAAAAATAAATGACGTCACAATAATAAATGACGTCAAAAAATACATAACGTCACAAAATACATAACGTCACAAAAATAAATGACGTCACAAAATACATAACGTCACTTAAATAAATGACGTCACAAAATACATAACGTCACAAAAATAAATGACGTCACAAAATACATAACGTCACAAAAATAAATGACGTCACATAATACATAACGTCACAAAAATAAATGACGTCACAAAATACATAACGTCACAAAAATAAATGACGTCACAAAATACATAACGTCACAAAATTAATGACGTCACAAAAATTTATTACGTCACAAAATACATAACGTCACAAAAATTAATTACGTCAAAAAATACATAACCTCACAAAAATAAATGACGTCACAAAATACATAATGTCAAAAAAATAAATGACGTCACAAAATACATAACGTCACAAAAATAAATGACGTCACAAAATACATAACGACACAAAAATAAATGACGTCACAAAATACATAACGTCACAAAAATAAATGACGTCACAAAAAGTAATGTCGTCACAAAATACATAACGTCAAAAAAATAAATGACGTCACAAAATACATAACGTCACAAAAATAAATGACGTCACAAAAATTAATTACGTCACAAAATACATAACGTCACAAAAATAAATGACGTCACAAAAATTAATTACGTCACAAAATACCTAACGTCAAAAAAATAATTGACGTCAAAAAATACATAACCTCACAAAAATAAATGATGTCACAAAATATATAACGTCACAAAAATAAATGACGTCACAAAATACATAACGTCAAAAAAAATGACGTCACAAAATACATAACGTCATAAAAATAAATGACGTCACAAAAATTAATTACTTCACAAAATACATAACGTCACAAAAATAAATGACGTCACAAAATACATAACGTCACAAAATACATTACGTCGTAAAAATAAATGACGTCACAAAATACATAACGTCACAAAAATAAATGACGTCACAAAATACATAATGTCACAAAAATAAATGACGTCACAAAAATTAATTACGTCACAAAATACATAACGTCACAAAAATAAATGACGTCACAAAAATTAATTACGTCACAAAATACATAACGTCACAAAAATAAATGACGTCACAAAAATTAATTACGTCACAAAATACATAACGTCACAAAAATAAATGACGTCACAAAAATTAATTACGTCACAAAATACATAACGTCACAAAAATAAATGACGTCACATAATACATAACGTCACAAAAATAAATGACGTCACAAAATACATAACGTCACAAAAATAAATGACGTCACAAAAATTAATAACTTCACAAAATACATAACGTCACAAAATACATAACGTCACAAAATACATAACGGCAAAAAAATAAATGACGTCACAAAATACATAACGTCGCAAAAATAAATGACGTCACAAAATACATAACGTCAACAAAAATAAATGACGTCACAAAATACATAACGTCAAAAAAATAAATGACGTCACAAAATACATAACGTCACAAAAATAAATGACGTCACAAAATACATAACGTCACAAAATTAATGACGTCACAAAAATTTATTACGTCACAAAATACATAACGTCACAAAAATTAATTACGTCAAAAAATACATAACCTCACAAAAATAAATGACGTCACAAAATACATAACGTCAAAAAAATAAATGACGTCACAAAATACATAACGTCACAAAAATAAATGACGTCACAAAATACATAACGACACAAAAATAAATGACGTCACAAAATACATAACGTCACAAAAATAAATGACGTCACAAAAATTAATGACGTCACAAAATACATAACGTCACAAAAATAAATGACGTCACAAAAATTAATTACGTCACAAAATACATAACGTCACAAAAATAATTGACGTCAAAAAATACATAACCTCACAAAAATAAATGATGTCACAAAATATATAACGTCACAAAAATAAATGACGTCACAAAATACATAACGTCAAAAAAAATGACGTCACAAAATACATAACGTCATAAAAATAAATGACGTCACAAAAATTAATTACTTCACAAAATACATAACGTCACAAAAATAAATGACGTCACAAAATACATAACGTCACAAAATACATTACGTCGTAAAAATAAATGACGTCACAAAATACATAACGTCACAAAAATAAATGACGTCACAAAATACATAATGTCACAAAAATAAATGACGTCACAAAAATTAATTACGTCACAAAATACATAACGTCACAAAAATAAATGACGTCACAAAAATTAATTACGTCACAAAAATTAATTACGTCACAAAATACATAACGTCACAAAAATAAATGACGACAAAAAATACATAACCTCACAAAAATAAATGATGTCACAAAATACATAACGTCACAAAAATAAATGACGTCACAAAATACATAACGTCACAAAAATAAATGACGTCACATAATACATAACGTCACAAAAATAAATGACGTCACAAAATACATAACGTCACAAAAATAAATGACGTCACAAAAATTAATAACGTCACAAAATACATAACGTCACAAAATACATAACGGCAAAAACATAAATGACGTCACAAAATACATAACGTCGCAAAAATAAATGACGTCACAAAATACATAACGCCAACAAAAATAAATGACGTCACAAAATACATTACGTCAAAAAAATAAATGACGTCATAAAATACATAACGTCACAAAAATAAATGACGTCACAATAATAAATGACGTCACAAAATACATAACGTCACAAAAATAAATGACGTCACAAAATACATACTGTTACAAAAATAAATGACGTCACAAAATACATAACGTCACAAAAATAAATGACGTCACAAAATACATAACGTCACAAAAAAATCACGTCACAAAATACAAAACGTGACAAAAATAAATGACGTCACAAGTACATAACGTCACAAAAATAAATTAGGTCACAAAATACATAACGTCACAAAAATAAATGACGTCACAAAAATTAATTACGTCACAAAATACATAACGTCACAAAAATAAATAACGTCACAAAATACATAACGTCACAAAATACATAACGTCACAAAAATAATTGACGTCACAAAATAAATAAAGTCACAAAAATAAATGACGTCACAAAATACATAACGTCACAAAAATAAATGACGTCACAAAATACATAACGTCTCAAAATTAATGACGTCACAAAAATTAATTACGTCACAAAATACATAACGTCACAAAAATTAATTACGTCAAAAAATACATAATCTCACAAAAATAAATGACGTCACAAAATACATAACGTCACAAAAATAAATGACGTCACAAAATACATAACGGCACTAAAATAAATGACGTCACAAAATACATAACGTTACAAAAATAAATGACGTCACAAAATACATAACGTCACAAAAATAAATGACGTCACAAAAATTAATGACGTCACAAAATACATAACGTCACAAAAATAAATGACGTCATAAAATTAATTACGTCACAAAATACATAACGTCACAAAAATAAATGACGACAAAAAATACATAACCTCACAAAAATAAATGATGTAACAAAATACATAAAGTCACTAAAATAAATGACGTCACAAAATACATAACGTCACAAAAATAAATGACGTCAAAAAATACATAACGTCACAAAAATAAATGACGTCACAAAATACATAACGTCACAAAAATAAATGACGTCACAAAAATAAATATCGTCACAAAATACATAACGTCACAAAATACATAACGGCAAAAAAATAAATGACGTCAAAAAATACATAACGTCACAAAAATAAATGACGTCACAAAATACATAACGTCACAAAAATAAATGACGTCACAAAATACATAACGTCACAAAAATAAATGACGTCACAAAAAGTAATGACGTCACAAAATACATAACGTCACAAAAATAAATGACGTCACAAAATACATAACGTCACAAAATACATAACGGCAAAAAATAAATGACGTGACAAAATACATAACGTCGCAAAAATAAATGACGTCACAAAATACATAACGTCAAAAAAATAAATGACGTCACAAAATACATAACGTCACAAAAATAAATGACGTCACAAAATACATAACGTCACAAAAATAAATGACGTCACAAAATACATAACGTCACAAAAAAATGACGTCACAAAATACAAAACGTCACAAAAATAAATGACGTCACAAAATACATAACGTCAAAAAATAAATGACGTCACAAAATACATAACGTCACAAAAATAAATGACGTCACAAAATACATAACATCACAAAAATAAATGACGTCACAAAATACATAACGTCACAAAAACAAATGACGTCACAAAATACATAACGTCACAAAAATAAATGAGGTCACAAAATACATAAC